>CM061556.1:72588358-73188358 GCA_030864225.1 Capsicum baccatum var. pendulum | reverse complement strand
ATTCATCCCAAAAATGTTAAAAATATTCCTTAAAATATGAATACACTTATATACATTTGTAATTTTCTAGATGAATTATTGTGTGGGAAATTGAATAAGATTTTCATCGATACCAAATTTGCTCAAATCTGACACCCGGGCGAAGAGTTAGAGCCTATTTAGTAAGACAGTGTACCACCTGGTACTTTAGCACGTTGTGGAGCCAGCCAAAATGGCATTCATAAAAAACTAGTGAGCCTCCGCAATATTGGCATGTTGCGCCAAGGCTCGATTTCAGAATTGTTGATTTCTAGTGCGTTAATGCGATCCCACCACATCGCGATGCCATTCCATTTCTCAAACAAGGTGGCAACGCGATTTTTGCCATATCACACCACCAACCAGTTTCCTAATAATCCAGTTTCTAGTGAGCTGGTTCGATTTCACTGCATCGCACCAGCATGTAAAATTGGGATTTTTCAAGTTTTGCTATTTAATTTCATAGGTTGTTTGTTAAATTCCACCCCCCCCCCAAATCAGCCTGTACAAGACAATAAAACATAAAAAGACCTATTATCTCATTGTTTACCCACATCTCTCAAGAAATAAATCACTCTCTCTCTCTCAAATATAGAAAACCCTAGCCCCAAGTTTCAAAAGCAAATCTCAAGAACCCCTCCAAGAACTTCAAGAAACTAACAATCAAGGTATTTCAAGTGTTAATCATGGGTCCCTTTCACACATAAGCTCAAGAATCTCTTTTCAAAATCCAAAGATTTTGTATTTATGAATGTTCATGATTTAGTTGAATTGAAATTTATGTTCATGTTGTTGTTGGGTTTCGATTCATGTTTCAAATTACATGTTCCAACAATTGATCCTAGTATGTGATGTTTTGCATAATATTAATGAGAAAACCTTCAATTTGCAAGTTGAATTATGTAGCCATGATAATTTGATTTATTGATTATTGTATAACCAAAGCATGCTACTCATATGTTTGATAAACTGCCTATGTGAGGAATATAGTGCCTTCATAGCATGTTATTATGAAATCCCTATTCATATACGAGTTAGTGCGTGTAAAGTGTTTGATGAAATGTCTTAGTCAATAAATAATGGATATATATATATAACCATTGTTGTGCTTTCAAGCTTGTGCCATGATTTACTTTTATGCTATCGAGTCTTAGGGGTATTAAATACCTGACAATTTAGCTGTGTGCCTAGAGACAGTATCATGTTTTCATGATACTCTTAGTCAACACATGATTAGTAGAATTCAGTAAGTCAGGTGACTCAGGGAAAGTCAGTAAACTCAGTATCAGTCTAGTTTCTATTCAGTAATCCTAGTAATCTCAGAAATCTCATTGATCTCAGTCAGTCATCATATCTCATTAGTATTCAGTTCTAACCTTAGTAAACTTAGCCAGCTAGCAGAACTCAATATCATTCTATAAGTTAATAAAATATAGTAGTATTCCATTAGTCAACAAAAATTCAGTGAACTCAGTTCAATCTAGTTAATTTGTATAATTAGTAAAAGATCAGTCCAACCTAGTATGACCTAGGAAATTAGTTCTGTGTCTATTCATTTGGGAGTAGGATTTAGCACCGAGTGAACCCAGGAATAAGGACACACACTGTTATGTAGTAGAGGGTGTGATCCTTAGTAGGAATCCCTGTATTCAAAAACTACGTAACAAACGTAGGTTGAGATGTATCCTTATGAGTCTAGGGTCTATACATATTATTTGAGTTTTCTATATAGGAGGGGTTGATGGAAGAGCTCCCTGTCAGAGAGGGTTTACTCACAGCTTGTCTTTACCCATGGCATGGTACTGACACCCTTCCAGCTGGGGTTATAAGTTTGACCCCACCTATTCAGATTTGGGGGATGTAGGTTAGATGATTACCTCCCACAATTTCAGTTTTAGATCCAGTCTTCAAAATAGAACTCAGTCCAGTTCTAAAGAAATTAGGACTATCAGACACAGTCACTCAGCTCAGTATGGAACTCAGCTAGTTCTATCAGAATTTAGGACTATCAGATATAGTCACCCACTTTAGTAAAGAACTCATATAGTTACACAGATTTCAGGACTGTCAGATACAATCATCTAGATCAGTTATTTATAATCAGGACTGTTAGAAATAGTTTCAAGTTATTATTTACTAGTAAACTCAGATATTAGTAAATCTATATTGTCAATAGACTCGTTAGTCAGATATTCAGTCCTATCAAGACATCAGTTACTATTACATATTCATGCATGCATTCTCACATTTAATTTTTACAGTCAGTTAGTATAGTTCATGCATATGAACCCTTTGGATTCCACCTACCTTACTTGCATACGAGTAAATTCAATATACTGACGTATTTTTTTCTATGGTGTTTTATACCATAGGTTTAGAAGCACGAGCTCTAGAGCATCAGTAGTATTCCAGTTCCAGTAGTTAGAGTCAGCAGTGAGTCCTCATACTTTGAGGACATGATCATTACTTAGTTTATTTAAGTAGTTGGATTTAGTTGAGGACATGTCCAATCAACTCTTTATTTAGACAGTTTAGAGGTTTTTAGACTATAGTATGTTCAGACTGATTATTTCAGCTTTGGGTATTTCTATACATCATCTAGATATTTTTTTATTAGTTGTATTACAGTTTTGAACCTTACGGCCTTACAACTTATATTCTACTTCTTTTCAATATTCTATTCAGTACTCAATTACAAATATTAGTGATGGCTTAGCTTGTGGTCATTCGGAGTCATGAGCATCGTGTAGCATTCTGGGTACCAGATTCGAGGCATTAAAAATTGGTATCAGATCCTAAAGTTAAATAATGTCCTAGGAAGTCTGGCAAGTCGCATCTATTAAAATCTTGTACATACGTATGTTGTGCACTACACTTATGTGCAAGAGGCTATGAGATGGTTTAGGAACAATTTCCCTTCTTTCTATATTCATGTCATACTTGTGAGAATAATCTCTAATTAATTGATCAGTCTAATTTGCTTCTTCCTCTGGCTCACAGAATGTCTTACAAAGGGGCTAGCAAAAAGAGAATCAATAATCAGTCAGCACCTCAGCCGGTTTAGGCAGATCCACTGGACGAATATGTTTTCCATGCATAATTTAGGACTGCATTTACTACTCTAGACAACTTAGTCACAACTTAAAATAAATGGCCAGCTGTTATTTTGGCCAACGTAGTGGCCAATTCAGCTACAGCCAAGATTCAGGACTTTACCCAAATGAACCCTCTTTGATTCTCAGGTTCTATGTCCGAAGAGGATCTGCAGGAATTTCATGACCAGGTTGAAAAAGTCATAGAAATCATGGGAGTGACTTCTAGTGAGAGTGCAGAGTTAGTGATTTATCAACAATAAAATATAGCCCATACGTGGTTTAAATAGTGGAAGGTAGACACCGGTATAAATACTGAGCCCATTGAATGGGAAGAGTTTGTTACAACCTTCTTAGATAGATTTTTTCTCCTAGAGTAGAAAAAAGCTAAAGTGTTAGAGTTCATCAATCTCAGACATGGTAGCATGAGCGTAAAAGACTACTCCCTCAATTTCACCTAGTTAGCCAGGTATGCTCTCCAGATAGTAGCTGACAGTTGATCCAGAATGAGTAAGTTTATGTCTAGGGTTTCAGGTAGAGTGGTTATGGAATGTAGGACTGTGATGTTGATTAAGGAAATGGACATATCTAGACTTATGGTCCATGCTTAACAAATTGAAGAGTAGAAACTTAAGTATAAGGAGCAAGAGTGTAAAAAAGCCAGAATGGGTAGTTATAGTTTTTCACAGCCAGGGTCACAAGGAGGTAACCGTTCTCAGCATAGCCAGAAGTTTTCAGTTCTAGCTCCTTCCTTAACCAGTGCTTTAGTTCTTAGTTTCACAAATGGTAGCAAAGATAGGGAGCTAGGTTCCAAATCTCAGAATAGTGCAAGCATTGTTCGCACTCATCCGCTTTGCGAAGAATATGGTAAGTATCATAAGGGTGTGTGTACAACTGATAGTAATGTGTGTTTTGGATAAGGCGAGTCATTTAATTAGGTCCGAGACTATCCTAAACCCGATCAATGAAGTCATCACGGTCATCCCTCAACTCAGCCTGGTCACCTAAATCAATAGGGTGCCATTTCCAGTGCCGCTAGTGGGCAACACCCAAACAGACTCTATGCACTTCAGTTCTAACAAAATCAATAATGTCCTCCTGAAGTATCCCTTATTTACATATTATAGATTTGGTTATGATATCTCAAAAAGATAAGCCTTCAGGTTCTAGTAGTAATACTAGTATGTGTAGGAAATCAGTAAGGGAAGAAGATTCCCGACCCATTCATATCTCAATGCGAAGTTTTCTACTTTAACTACCACAATACTAATGCATGCTTTATGTCATATTTCCATGCACCCAGCTTATGTTCACGCGCTTTCCATAAAATAGAGTGTGCTTTAAGTTCCCAGTATAAGGAATTTTGGCTTACTCAGTGTTACGAATCATGTTTTATGAGTGCAAAAACATCAGACTTAGGTCATGCAGCTCATGTTGTAACCTTTTTTCTCCTTGTATACTTCAACCATCAACTAGTCAATAAGAATAATTAGTCCAAAAAATCATTGATATGAAGATAAGTAGGCAGTATTATGGACAACTTTTATATCGAAGATGATAGCTCAGTATGTCTCTTTACCAACATTAAATCATAGATGTAGATGTATCTCTCTTTTAGAAAAACAACAGTAAATATCTAGTGGAACTCACCACCATAGTCTAAGAGAATGCAAATTTTCTCGACCAAATACCAATGTAGTCAAGATGGAATGATAAAAACTACAATAATGTTGCTTAAAAATTCCTCATTTTGAGCAACTTGAATATGTTGTTGATAGTCCACATGTGATGACATAAATTTAGTCCCGCGTTGTGGGTAATACCTTTTGTTGGTCTGATATATGTAGACTTTGAACAAGTATTTGGTTGTCATGTATCGTTATTTTTGTTGTGTTTATAAGTTGGCCTTCTTTTAAATGTATTAAAATGAAACACCCTGAACTTTGTCCCTTGCAAAATTTCTTGAGTCTTGAGCCTTCTAATCATCATAAAACTCACACCATGACTCATACGATGTGGTTACGGGCTAGGGACCATAGTCATATATTAGTTAGTATGAAATTAGCCATGTTCTTTCCTTGATAGTAGAAGACTCCATCATGTCTTATGATTTATAGATTAGAGGTAGGGTCCAACTCGTATTTGTCCAGTGTATAGCCTTTGATGTTCTGCCTAGTATACGACATTAGGGTACTAGACATATGGTGATGATAAGAGTTAGGTAGAGAAGTTGTGTGTTTGACAGAATATTATGTCTAACATTCATATTATGTGATGAGTTAAGGGTACCACTTGTATGAAATGGTTATGAGTTGTAGGGTCCAATCATACCCACCTGCATTTTTTTATTGCTTTTAAGCTGAGGGTATTTTGGACATTTTCCACCCTATCCCTTAAGACCCCATATCTAATTACAGTTATTTGTCTTTTATTCTACACTTTCAAAGATTGAAATACTCCCTAAACACTCTCTAAAAACCTCTCTGGAAGATTGGACGAGGTTCTATTCAAGGTGGTCATCTAGAGGCTTAAGGATCAAAATCTTTCTGTGAATCTTCCTAAATCAGGCATGTGACTCTTCCTTCATTGTTATTTCACAAAAAAAATATGTTTTAAACATTGTTCATGGTTCATTACTTAGGTTTTTGAAAGTCATGACTGCGGGTTTGAATGCATAATGTTGAGTATTTGTTTCTCATATTTCCAATTATGATTATACATTTTTAATAATGGTTTTTCTCCTATGGGTGTATGTAAATTGTGGTTTAATGAAAGGGGTATTATTTAACCTTACACTTGTTGTTTTTTTTCTGGAAAAATGGTTTGATTATGTTATGCTCTCAACCTATTTGTGGAAATATAAATGAGAAGAATGTTGGTCCATATGAATTGTGTTTTGAATTATGGCATTTTACTATGAATGTTGATGATTGGTAAATATTTTATGAAGGTCTGGATGACCATAAATTTTTTTGAATTATAACCTTGGTAGTTTTATTGGCTAAATGGGTTCGAGTCCTTAAAGGCTGAATTGAATTATGTCTTTGTTTAGACAATGGATTTGAGTCCCAAAGTTTACTAATAATGATTATTACATATGGTACACTTGCAAATAGGGTTGGTATGATGATACAATTGGGGTGGCTTTGGTAAGTAATTGGATTAATTGTAGTGAATATGTGTAAAGGATATTTTTATTAGGCTTTAAAGTAGGATATGTAGTCGGACAGTGAAAGTGGAGTCTGAAGGACTAAGGATGGAAATCTCAGTAGAAGGTGCAAGTATCTATATAATTGGGAAGTTCAGGACCCATAAATGAATATATTAATGGGACATTCATGTCCCTTATATTGTATATATTGGTTCTTAAGCCACGTTGATTATGCTAGGAGATTCGTGTCCCCCATAATGGCATATATGGTTATGGATATTCTTTGGTTTGTATGGCAACACACATTTGGATCCTTTAAACTAAGGGAGATCTAGGCCCATATAGCCTGTGGGTGCCTTGTTATATGAATATTATGCTACACAACCCAGGTTAATATTTTCACAGTTCATTCTAAGTCTTGTTCCTACCCCGACATGATATATATATATTTATATCTTTGGGTGTGTATACATGTGATTGCATATGATGATATGGTTTGGTTTTGGATAATGGCATTATTTTATTCTTCTATCCCTGAGTTACATGCTTACGTTCCAATCTATAACCATCTCCAGATGTTGCATCCCCATGCAAAATAGGAATCGGATCTTTTTCTACCTTTTTTGCATAGTGATAAGGTGTTTGAGTTGATTCATGAGTTAACATTAAAGTGGTGAGCTTCCATACTCCGTAAGGCTTCATTTCATAGTATTTTTATTCTTTGTTTCAAACTTTGTTTTGAATTAGTTTTTGCTATAGTCGAGGGTATGTCTCGATCGGATACTCTTTAGATTTGATAATAGTCTTTGTCAGGATACTGTTGGTATGGGCAGTGATGGTAGTAGTATCAGAATTGATATTGGGTTTTTCATTAACGTTGATACCCGATAGTATTTATAATTGTTATACTTTGATATCTTTACATAATTAAGCATATATTTGTTATATATTTGGAATTCATCCTACTCTGAGGCGTGTTGTGTTGGATTTATTAGATGAAGGGTCCATCTCTAGTCCACGTGTGACTTTGGATTCCTGTCACCACAAAGCCCTAGTTTGGGTCATGACAAAGTTGGTATCATCGACTAGGTTTGGTGTCATTCGGTGTCTGAGAAGCCATGTCAAGTAGAGTCTCTTTTATGGGTGTATAGCATGCCACACATATAAGAGAGAGAGGCTATGAGACATTTAGAAATATTTCCCTTTCTTATTTTATTTTTTTAGCTATAGAGTCTAAGGTCTTTGATTCTTCTAATTTCCATTTGCTCGTCTTCCAAATCATGCGTCCAAGAAGATTTGATTTTCATGAAAACTCTTCTTTCCCATTGAAGGACAATATGGACAGAGCTGGTCAAACCTTTAGGGTCCTAACCAAGTCAAGGGTCGCTGCATTTGACTATTCTTGTGGGGTCTAACCTGTCCCCACTGATCCTAGTCTTGAGGGTGACACTCGTACTCAGTTGCCTCCTAAGGAGGTTACTAAGGCTTAGCTTCATCACTCTATTAGCCTGTTGACTCAGTTGGTGATGTATCAGCTACAACATTCCATTTTTGCTGCTGCTATAGGTTCATCTGAGGTCACAAGAGTTTGTTATTTTATGAGGTTGCATCTTCTCGTGTTTACTAGAACAAAGGTTGAGGAGGATCCTTAAAGTTTTATTGATGAGATAGAGAAAATTTTCGGGTTATGTATGCTTTGGAGGTTAAAGGTATAGAGTTCTCTGCCTACTAATAAAAAGATGTGCCATACTAGTAGTATGAAGAGAGGGAAAAGTCATGAGGTGATGATGTTGGTTCTGCCTTATAGGATGATTTCTCGAGTGTATTTATAGATCTTTTCTTTCCTCAGGAGTTGAAAGAGCCAAAGGTGGAAGAATTTGTTAACTTGAAGCAAGGAAAGATAACAGTCAAGGGGTATGCTTTTAAATTCCATTAATAGTCCTCGTATACTGCAGAACTGACATCTAATATGACAACCAAGATGAAAAAGTTTGCTTTGGGATCTTCTCGTGAGTTGATTCTTGAGAGTAAGGTGGCTTTGTTGATCAAGAACATAGACATCTCCAAATTGGTTGTGTATATGCAGCAGGTCAAAGAGAAGAAAAAGAAGTAGGTTTAAATTGGTGAGAGACAGAGTAAAAAATTCTGGAATTCAAAAAAAAAAGTGGGAGCCAATGCCGAGTGGAAAGTTATTTAAAAAGAAGAGCAGGGGGAGTCCTAACTTCTACTTGATAGATAGTGCTCCCTACCTAAATCCATTTGGAGAACAATATTTTAGGGTAGTGATGCTTCTAGGGAGCAGGGTGCCCAATATAAGGTAGTGGGGCCCAGTCAATACTATCCTACCCTCTTTATAGATTTTATGGTCAACATCATCGTGGTCAGTGCGAGAAGGGTAGGAATTGATGTTTTATGTATGGTTAAATTGGGTATATGCAGCAAGATTGTCCCTCTAGAGTTGCTTCTTTTGGAAAAAAGGTTCTTGGTGCATTTTCATCATCTCAAGCACCAAATGGCGCCAATTCTATCTCCGACACTGGTTGAAACCGTCTTTATGCATTTACTACTCATTAGGAGTCTGAGGCATCTCTAGATATTGTTATTAATATGTTGACACTTTTTTGATGTGAAGTGTATTTTTTACTTGATCTGGGGTCCACTCTATCTTATGTTGACCCATTTGTAGTTATGTATTTTAGTTTTGTTCCTGGGTGTCTATTGGACCCTTTTTTATTTTTACACTGGTACGAGACTCTGTAGTTGTCAGATAAATCTGTAGAGGTATGTGATATTTATTAGTGTTAAAGAAACTGTAGTACACTTGGTAGAGTTAGACAGGGTTGAGTTTGATGTTATTCTAAGGATGAATTGGTTGCACTCTTGCTATGCTTCTTTAGATTATTTGACTCATAAGCTCATGTTTAAATTCCTTACCGATTATTGAATGAGGTGGTGGTTCCCAAGATCCTAAAGGAAAATTCATATCATATCTTAGAGCTCAAAAATTAATTTCCAAAGGTTGTCTCTATTATGTGGTCTGGGTTAAAGCTTCTAACTTAGAAGGTCCTTCTTTACATCATGTTCCTATGGTAAATTAATTCCCTAAGGTCTTCACTCATGACCTTCCTAGTGTCCTTCCTGATAGGGAGATTGATTTTGGTTTAGATTTTTGTTTAGATTTTGTGCGTAAGAATGATGGTTCCCATTGGGTTTGAATTGATTATCTATATCAAAATAAGGTAACGATAAAGAATCAGTACCTTCTTTCGAGAATTGATGATCTCATTGATCAACATTAACGTGCCAAAGTTTTCTTTGAGATTGATCTTTGATTCTGGTATAATCAGTTAAGGATTATTGATATGGATATCACTACAATAGTTTTCTATACCCCATGTGGGCATTTTGAGTTCTTTGTGATGTTGTTTGTCTTGACCAATGCCCCTGCGGCATTCATTGATTTGATAAATAGGATCTTCCGTCAGTTTCTAGACCTACTTGTAATTTTCTTCAATGAAGATATTTTGGTGTACTCTAAGAGTAAGAGGATCGTGCCAATCACCTTCATCATGTGTTGTAGACTTTGAAAGAGCAACAGTTATATGCTAAATTCTCTAAATTTGAATTCTAGTTTAATGTTCTAACTTTTCTAGGTCATGTCATGTCTAGTAAAAAGATTATGGTAGATCCTCAGATAATTGTTGTGGTTATTAAGTGTTCTGGATCCATGACTCCAATCGATATTCAGAGTTTGTTAGTTTTATCCAGGTATTATAGAAGGTTTATGGAGAGCTTTTTTTTTAATTGTTGATCTATTTACTAAGTTGACACAAAAAAAGGTAAAGTTCTTATGGTCTGACACTTGTGATGGTAGTATTGAGAAGTTAAAAGATAAGTTGACTGCAACTCTGATCTTAACTCTACCTGAGGGTACAGAGGGATTTTAGGTCTACTGTGATGCATCACGAGTTGGTTTGGGTTGTGTATTGATGAAGTATGGTAAGGTGGTTAATTATGCTTCTAGGCAGTTAAAGGTTCATGTGATTAACTATCCCACTGATTACTTGGAATTGTTAGCCATGGTATTCACATTGAAAATTTGGCATCGCTATCTATATGGTGCCTATGCTAATATTTTTCTAATCAGAAGAGCTTGTAGTATCTTTTCACTCATAAAGATCTTAATCTAAGGAAAATGAGGTGGTTTAATTTTCTAAAGGACTATGATATGAGTCTTCACTACTAGCCAGGTAAAGTTAATATTATTGTTGATGCTCTTAGTAGGTTGTCCATGGGTAGCTTATCGCATGTGGGTAAGGATAAGCAAGAATTGGTTGAGGATATTCACCATCTAACTAACCTTATAGTTCACCTCATGGACTCTGAGGATAGTGGTGTGCTGGATAAACAAGTGGCCCAATCATCGCTTAGTTCAAAAATAAGGGATAAACAGGTAATGGATCCTCTCTTGATAAAAATCAAGGATAATATAGGTATGCAGAAGGTAATTGCCTTTGAGATTGGTGATGATGTTATCTTGAGGTACAAAGGAAATTTATGTGCTCTCATTATTGATAGATTGCTAGGCAGGATTTTAGCTAAGGCTTATGAATCACGTTATATGATTCATACCGATTCAATAAAGATGTATCAAAACTTTAAGGAGATTTATTAGTCGAATAATAAGAGATAGGATGTTTCCTACTTTGTATATAAGTGTATTATTTGTCATCAAGTAAAAGAGGATCACATGATGCCCGATAGACTACTTCAAGAGATTGAGCAATTGGTGTGGAAGTGGAAGATAATTAATATGGATTTTGTTACCGAATTTCCACAATTGTGGAATCAGTATGACTTTATCTGGGTCATCATGGATAGGATGACCAAGTTTGCTCACTTCTTACCAGTAAGGACTATTTATACTATTGAGGATTATGCAAAGTTATTCCTTCAGGAAAATGTAAAGTTACATGTTGTGCTTGTCTCAATTATTTTAGATCATGGTACTCAATTCTCATCGTATTTTTGGTGCTCTTTTCAGCTTGGTTTGGGTACTAAAGTGAGTCTTAGTATGGCTTTCTAGCCGCAGATGTATGGGTAAGCCAAAAGGATTATTCAGACTTTGGAAGACATGTTGCGCGCCTATGAGATTGACTATGGTGGTAATTGGTTTGATAGTTTTCCTTTGATTGAATTTTCTTATAACAATAGTTACTGTTCCAGCAATAGTGTGGACCCATTTGAGAAACTATATGATAGGAGGTGTAGGTGTCCTATTGGGTGGTTCAAAGTTGTTGAAGCGGAGATGTTTGGCCCAGATATTGTTCACTAATCTAGGGAAATGGTGAATGTAATTTGGGAGATGCTTAAGACCACCCAAAGTTGCAAAAAGTCCTATCCAAATGTGATGTGAAGTGACTTGGAGTTTGACGTTTGAGATTGGATGTTCTTGAAGGTGTGTCCCATGAAAGGACAAATGTGGTTTGGGTCGAAGGGGAAGCTCCGTCCTTGGTATGTTGGCCCATACTTGATTTTGAGAAGGGTTTGAAATGTTGCATATATATTGGATTTTCCCTCTAGAATCATTTTTATTCATGAGGTATTACATGTGCCCATGCTGAGGAAATGCATGGGTGACCCTTCATTGGTTTTCCCCTTGGATACCATTGGTATTTCAGATTCTTTGTCCTATAAGGATATCCTAGTAAGCATCTTGGATCGGCGAGTTCGTCGGTTGAGAACAAAAGATGTGGCTTTGGTGAAGGTTCTATGGTAGAATCAAAATTCTGAGGAAGCTACTTTGGAAGCCGGCGAGGATATCAAGTCCAAGTATCCATGCCTATTCCAGATTTTAAAAAATTGTCCTTGAGGTGGTGTTGTTCTTAACCTCCTTGTTTTCTATATTTATTGATGATAGATCATGAATTTCTTGGTTTTTTTTTTCTGTCTTAGAGTTAAGAGTAGAGACATTTGGGGTTTAATCGTACTAGTATTACCTCATCCCATCATGCAAGGATTAATGATCTTAATGGGGGAGACTAAAACACTCTGAACTTTGGCCCTTGCAAAATTTCTTAAATCTTAAATATTTTGATCATCATATAACTCACACAATGATTCGTATGGTGTGGTTACGGGTTTAGGGACCCTAGTCATATGTTGGTCAGTGTGCTATTGGCCATGTTATATCCTTGTTACGAGAAGACTCCATACGATTCGTATGTTCAAGTGACGAGAGGTAAGGTCAAAACCGTATGTTGTCCATGTCTAGACTTTGATGTTTTTCCTAAGGTACCACTTAAGGGTACTAGTCATATTTTAATGATACGAGTTAGGTAGTGGAGTCGTACATTTGTAAGAATGTGGTGTCAAACTTTCTGATCAAGTGAAGAGTTAAGGGTACCACTCATATAATGTTGTTACAAATTGAAAGGTCCAATCATACCCACATGCATTCTTTTTACAACTATTAAGATAAGCGTATTTCAAACATTTTCCACCCCAAGACCTTAAGACCCCATGTTTTATAAATCTAATTTTACATTCATTCTACAATTTAGAAGATTGAAACACTCCCTAAACACTTTCTAGAAGATTTGGCAAGGGTTTTTTCAAGGTGGTCATCTAGAGACTTAAGGAACAAAATATACTTGTTAATCTTAGTAAATCAGGCATGTGACACTTCCATCATTGTTAGTTCACAAAAATCATGTGTTTTAAACATTGTTCATGGTCATTAATAATGGTTTGAAAAGTCATGGCTGAGGGTTTCAACGCATAATGTTGAGTATTGTTTACTCATGTTTCCAGTTAAGATTGTACAAGTTTTAAAAATGGTTTTCCACATTAGGGTGCATGGAAATTTTGTTTTAATGGAAGGATTAAAGTTTAACCCTAGACTTGATGGTTTTTCGCTTGAAAAATGGTTTGATTATGGTATTGCCTGAACCTGCTTGTGAAAATGTCAATAAGAAGAATCTTGTCCCATATGAATTGTGTTTTGAACTATGGCATTGACTTATAATTGTTAATGATTGGTAAATGGTTTATGAAGGTCTTGATGACCATAAATTGATTTGAATTATAACCTTCGTGGTTTAATTGGCTAAATGAGTTAGAGTCCCAAAATGTTAATTGAATTAATATCCTTAATTATACAATGGGTTCGAGTCCCATAGTTGACTAAGATAGATCATGGCATGTGGAGTTTGTATAACGATACATATGGTATGGCTTTGGTAAGTAATTGGATTAATGGTTGTGTATATGTGCAAAGAATGTTTTAATTGGGCTTTAAAGCAAGATTTGTAGTCGGGCCGTGAAAGTGGAGTCCAAAGGATAAACACTTGAAATCGCGCTAGCCGGTGTGGGTGTCTATATGACTAGGAGATTTTATCACCTTGAATGAAAATATGAAGGGGAGGTAAGAGTTGCATATTATACACATTAGTGATTAAGTCACCTTGATTATGATGGGATGTTCAAGTTCCCCATAATGGCTAATACCATTATGTATATTCTCTGGTTCGTGGAGCTACAGGCACTAGGCCCTTCAAGTAGGGTAGAGTTTGTCCTATATAGCCCTGTGTGCCTTATTATATGGTGGTTATGTTACACAACCCAGGTTAATGTTTTCAAAGTTCATGTTAAGCCTTGTTCCATACCCCAGCACGATATACATATATGTATATATATATATATGTATGTATGTATACATGTAATTACATATGATGATTTGATTTGGTTTTGAATGATATAATTATATTATTCCTCTACCCCTGAGTTACATTCTATCTTTGCAAACACTAATCATCTCTGGAAGCTGTATCCTAAAGCAATACAGGGAACAGAGCTTCTTATTCCTTTCCTACGTAGTTTACAAGGTGTTTAAAACAGTTTGTGAGTTGACTTGAAGTGGTGATCTTTCATACTTTGGAAGGATTCATTTCATAGCGTTTATATTCTATATTTCAGACTTTGCTTAGACTATGTTTTGCTAAAGTCAGGGGCATGTCCTGACTATATACTCTTTGGATTTGATTAGAGGCTTTGAGAACTACTGTTGGTATAAGTGGTGTCGCTAATAGTATCAGAATTGGTATTGGTATTGGCATTGACACCGATACCCGATAGTATTGATTATGGTTATACTTTGATGTCTTTATATAATTAAGCTCATTTCTTGTTATATGTTCGGTTGTGTTACATTGATTGGATGAAATAATAGTTAACATATACAGTTATCCAAAAATTTTGTCAACCAAAATAATAGTATTGATAATCCATTTTGAAAAAGGTATTTATACATCATCATCTCAATAGGTTTTGAGATGTGACATCCAGTAGTACCAATCTATGTTTTTAGGATGTGCAACAATAAATTAAACCCCATCAAATATAAGACCCAAGGATTTCTATTTGTAGAGGTCATCATTGTATTTTCTGCACGATTAATATGTGTTAAGAACATGTTTCTACAAAAAGTTTATGAAATAGAATTTTGTAAAAATTATTTATAGTTACCTGTTTGCTTGATGTTTTAACATCCCATCCTCAATTTATTCTAAATAAATGTTGATCAACAGTGTTGGAGCCTCATCCAAAATACTGAAACCTTTCAATGAATAATTCTGCCAAATATCCGAAGGTACATCCTCTTTGACTTAATAAGCTGAACCAAACATTGTTATGTATTAAGACCAAAATATTTTTGAAGGCTTCCTAATCCTTGTAATAAGGGTCTTTGTTTGATCTCTATCCACTACCTCGGTGCTTTGAAATTCAGTTGGCCATTGTCTATCTAGGAGGTAAAATTGACTATTATTTATTTGGTATGACCTGATAGCCATAAAGGTTTTGTTCCACTTTGGAATTAGTTTGGGTAGTACCTTTTGTGAATCTATCCTATTCAATAGTGGTAGGTACAGTGACATCATCCTAAAAAGATAGATATTTTTGCAAAGGTTATCATAAGAGGTACATATTTAATGTGAAAAGATGCATAAAATGTGACAATGCCAAAACTACACCTCCAATTAAGGATAAAGCAGTCGTTGTCAAGTATAATAACCCAACTAGGTTGGGGTCGAACCCACAGGAAATACTTGGATGTATATCTCTGGTTTGCTGAACTCAACAGGCGGAACATAAAGTAAATGGGGGGTTTGTCGTAACAATATCAAACAAGTAATAGTATGTAATTTTTGTTGTAAACAGTTGGAGACATACACTAGAGCTATGTTCCCCATGTCTTCTCGAATCCATAGGTTTATCATGTGTTAATGAACCAACCCAATAATTTACAAGAAGAATTTGATAAGTTATGTACCCTTCACTGTCTTGTGAACTAATTAATGGATTTCATTTTTTACCTTTGAGCCTCAAAATATTGCATTACTAACCCTTGTCCTACATTTAAGTTAACTATTAGCTTTTGAGTCTCATGTTATTAGATGATAGTTAACAATATTACATAGATAATATTGATTAGCCTAGATCAATAGTTAATCTTCAAATTACTACTGTAATAATTTTTTCCTAGTCACTACTTTTCTTATGGAGTAAGCAGCTGATAGTGATAAATTTACCACTCATTTATGCACAAATGCACGTACACTACTATGACTTAATTGTATGAAATGAGAAAAAATTGGTATTTGAATGTCGTAATTAGCATATTTTACAGGTATACAAGTGATAAGAATAAAAGAAGTGAAGTGAGCTATCAAAAACGGAAGAGAAATGCAAAAGATGGAAAAGCTGGACCAGGATCTGACCTCAGTTACTGCGATAACGGTTTGAGGTCCGTGATCCCAGCTAGTCAAGATTAGTCAGAACTAGCGATTGCAAAGGTCTCACCATGATTATGATAGTCACGATCGAGATCAGGCTAGGGAAATTGTGGCAACGTGAGTTTATGCCAAGGGGTAGATTTATAATTTTATAGAACCAACCCCCAATCCCATATAGAGCAAAAATCCTTTCACTTTTGGGATCTTTCTAACTAGAATTGAACTTTGAACAATTTTAAACCCTACCAAATTATGGAAATTTAATGTGGATAATTTCTCAAGTATTTTTTATTAAAACTAAAGTTTGATATTGGATTACTCTTACTTTTAATTGCCATGGAAGCATTGAATGATCCTTTTGGTATATTCCTTTCCTTGAACTTGATGAGTAGCAAACCATTTATCTTAAGATTATGTTGAAATATGGTGAAAATTTGTATGGGTTGTGATTTATTAGTGTAGATTCTTCGTAATTGATGATGGGTTTCATTAATTCTTTCTTGATTGAGTTGGGATTTGTGGGTGAAAACCCTAAATTTTCAAAATAAATTTGTGTGTGAAAACTCCAAATTTCAAAAATCTCATATCATCCTTGAAAGAGGGATACACTTTTGGCTCCTATATCACCATTGAAAGAGGGATATAGGTGACAAGGCATTTGTGTACAATAGTTAGAGGTAGTTTACTCCCTATTCATTATCTTAGAAATAAGGGTGGATTAAGAATTTGCTAGGTCTTGGGCATCTTCCTAGAAAATGGGATGCCCAATAGAGCTATTGGGTGGATTTATTTTCCACATCCATGAGGTATCAAAAAGGGTCCATGGGTCATAATCTTAAGGTTTGGTTGACAAACTAGCATCAAGAACCCCTAACCTAGCCAATCTATGTAGTCATTAACTAGAATCTGCATTTAATTGTCTTAAACCCATGCACTATTTTCCCCTAGAAAGATATAATCCCAAGATTTGTCTCATATTACAATATTATCCATATTTGTTGCATTGAATTGGTAGTTTGATTAAATTTTAGCAAAACAAGTTTCCAAACCAATTCCCCTCCCCCCAATTTTAATTCATTTATTTCAATTTCTTACATTACGGTTAACTCTTTAGTAGGTATAAAAACCCATAGAAGTATAAGACTAATTCCACTCCACGAGGATTCAATACCAACTCATGTTAGGTTAATATACTTGATAATGATCGGGTTGCCTATAAATATTGTAGTGAGTTGAGTGTAATCAATACGGCACCGCTGGGGTGTGAAACTTAGTTTTCTCTTCTATGTTGTTTATAATAACTTTGGGATTACTCGCATTGGATGTTATTTATTTTGGTTACTATTTTTGTATCTCTTTAAATGATTTCAGTTGTGTCCACGACACCATGAGTGATGATACAAGTAATACCAGGACCTTTGATGGGCCCCTCGATGATGAGGAGCAACTCAATAATGTTGGACGTGTGAGTGTTATCTGTGTCCCACCTAATCAAGGTAATATTGTATTCCACACCTTGAGTGTTATGTTGTACATGATTCAAATGAAGGGTCAAATTGGGTGGCAAGCTCATGAAGACCTTGTTGAAGTTTGTGTCCCCTTCGACATTGCTCCAATCTCACAAGAGTCCATAAAGTTTCTCCTCTTTCCATTTTCTCTAATGGGTGAGGTAGTATTATGGATATGATTTATTCCCATAGGGTCAATCACATCGTGGGAAAAACTTACCATTACTTCCTTAGACCGATACATCCCACCATCCTAGAAGTTGCAATTGCATAATGAAATCACCAATTTTCATCTATGGAATGGAGAACCTCTTTATGAGATGTGGAAGAGATTTTATGGGAAGCTCATACAATATCCCAACCACGAGGTCTCAAAGCATATGCTTCTCCAAATCTTATACCACGTTTTTGATCAACTTGATATAATTATGGTAGATAATGCTTCTGTGGGGAAGAAGTCATTTGTGAAGTTGTCTTATAATGTGGGTTCAAACTTGGTTGAGGAAGTCACAAATCAAATAGAGGATGGAATACCCAAGACACCAAGGCAGCTAAAGGGTCTACTACCACCTCCTCTGTTGATAAAGAGCAAATAAAGAAAGATGAAGAGAGGGAGGAAGACATGGTGAGAATAATGACAAATCGAGTTGCTAAAGAAACATATGATGGGTACACCCATAAAATTGGTAAATTCCCAGGAATCCAATAGCTATGATGAAAAAAAGGACAAAAGGCTAGATGAAGAAATTCAGTTATTGGATAACTACCCTGTGTGTTTCTGCCGGGTCTATTAATGGGAAAGTGGGAACCAAGGTTTAACCGATTGTGAAAGTGAAAAGAATTGGTGTGGAAGGGATATAGATCATGATTGGAGAGACAATGAAAGGGAGTATGATTGATATGTTCCTTCCCATTATCGAGTAAAGAGAAAAGAGTCTAATTTTGTTGTTCTTAAACAATTCAAGACCAAGGATATGTTAGCAAAGATCTTGGTGAAAGTGGAGGAAACGAAAAAGACGGTCCGAGAATTGAAAGGAAAAATTTTGAAAGTCACCCAAATGTTTGTATCACACTCTGCCTCAATCAAGCAACTGGAGACTCAAATTTTCAAAATCTTCTCTCAACTTAATGTTATCCAAAATAGAGGCATTCCTAGTTATACCATTGTGAAGCCAAAAAATTATGCTTAAGTATTGGCCATAGTAACTAGGAGTGGAGAAACCCTCAGTGATCTGGTGGATGAAGTTGATAAAGAGACAAATGTTGAACAAGCAAATATGAAGAAAAAGCATATGGTTTATTCAAATGAAGAGACTTCGATGTCTTAAGAGGGGGGGGTGAAAAAACAAATGTTAAATGAAGAATTGGTTGATGAAGAGGGAGATCCTAAGGTAGTTGAGAAAGATAAACGATAAAGTTATCCACTGCCTACCATGAAGTTTCTGTCTCAATTCCCTCAAAGGCTAAAAAAAAGGATAATGCCAAACTCAAGACGTTCCTGCTAATTTCAATTTATAAATTAATATCTCATTTCTAGATGCCATTCAAGAGATTCCAGAATATGCTAAGCTTATGAAGAAGTTTATGTCAAAGAAACGTCTTGTTTATAGTGAAACCATAGATGGTACCCATGGGTGTAGTACTATCATGACTAGTGCTATAGAAAAAAAATGAGGATCCCAGGGACTTTATAAGCCCTTGAAATATAGCGACACATAAGTTTGAGAAATCTTTGTGTGACCTTGGCGCAATCATCAATATCATTCCCTAAGAAATCTATCGGAGACTTGGGTTGGGCACTCCTCCTCCAATAATAATGAGGCTATTGATGGCAAATCATTTTATCAAGAGATCATTTGTTTAATGTTTTAGTGAAAGTGGATTTCTTCATTCTTCTAGCCGATTTCGTTGTGCTCGATCATGAAATAGACCAAGAGATACCTCTTATCCTTGGCCGACCTTTCCCTGTAACCCTAAGGGCTATTGTTGATATGGAGTTTCGAGAAATGAAATTTTGGGTCCAAAATAATAAAGTGTCCTTTCAAGTATGTAAAATCAAGAAATATCCCACGAAACTACAAGTGGTGTCCGTCATTTATTTAGTGGACACGGAGGTGAATGATGGGTCTCTTGAGAATCCAACTTAGAAAAATGAATAACTTCATGAAGCAATGATTAATTAGGCACTAGGTGGGAGGCAACCCACCTATGCCATAAAAATGCCCTGTATCCTTTATTTTATGATTAAGTATAGTAGGTTTTACTTTTGTTTGTGATTAATTCGTGAAGTTGGGGAGTTATAAGGTGTTCTAAATGAGGTGGAATAGGGGAAGTGTGAAAATATTTAGGTAGTGGACTGAATAGGGGAAAATAGAGGAACAACAATAACCTCAATGACCACAATCGCATCACCCTTGCTATCGTGATCACGGTAGTTGCATGACCACGATCGGAAAACTTGGACTGCTATCAAGGATAGGAAGTGTTATAAGGCTAGTAGATTGCCTTTTTCCCCATTCTTTCTTTTCAAATTACTCTCTTTGTGTATACATATTGGTTATCCCAAAAGTGTTTATTATCCACCCTGCATCGTTAATCTAGTTTACAAGACCCAATATGGAAGAGAATGATCAAGCTCGACTCATGGCCCCTGAATTCCATAATCAGTACTATGCTGACCTTCCTAAAACTAAATTTCTCCTAGGGAGAGGCATATTCTTAGATAAGGTGCTAGAAAAACTCCCGACATTTTATGCCCACTTGGTGGACACTAGATGGAACTGCTTTGCCCGGGATCCTTACTGGGGAAATAAGCATTTGGCAACGAAATTCTATGCTAACCATAACGTAGTATCCTTCTCTGAATAAGTTTTATGAATTTGGAGAAAAAATGTTCACTTCTGAGTTAGACAAATTAATGTTTCTTATGGGTCGCTGGATGAGGAGATGAGCGTATTTGAGGCAAAGTGTTGTGAACCAGGGAGTTGCATGGCTGAAAAGTTGTATTCTGACTGGGAGGTTCATTGGGCGGCTACCAAGAGGGGTATATCGATGAATAATTTCATAGCTGAGTCAACGATATGGTTGAACATTATTTGTAGATAGTTTTCTCCATTCACACACATGACTGTTGTTCCAGATGTGCGAGCGTGGATGGTTGCTTGTATACTAGACAATATTTCTTTAAATGTTGGTCAGCTTGTCATTTCAATCATTAGGCATTTCAATATCTATGGTGGTATGTTTCTCTTATTTACCTACTTGAAAACTGAAATATGCAGGAGAGTAGAGGTTAAGAAGTATCCTAAAGACACTTGGGTGTGCCCAAACATCCCAATTTATCCTCTTAAGATGCGGGGTGAAGAAGCATCGATCAAGGGCAAAAAGAAGAAGATCAACATAGGCTAGTCGATAGGTGAGGAAATTAACTCTTTTAGGTTATCCACATCAAGGACTTTGATAGATATCTCGTTATATATAAGGGCGATAAAGTATCTTGTAATAGGTTGCCTCAGGGATCGGGAGAGTCTTCCACTACCCGTCATTCATATGTTGCTCGATACAATTAATAGAAGTACCTGAAGGATCAAAAAGAGTAGGGAGATACTATTGCTAGGGTTGATTAAGCCTACTAATCTCTAGAATATTCATACAGGAAGCTCATGGACTCATATGAGAAGATGAAAAAGAGAGAGATGAATAAAAACATTTTTTCTTGAAGATGTGGAAACGGTAAAGGAACTTTGGAAGGTCCTAAAACCAAGAGAAAAACTTTCTTCAGCCAAAGTTGATAGTGATGATGAGGCCTCAACTGAATGGTCAGACTCAAAGAGTGTGGTAGGTGATGTTGAGACAGATGGAGACAACAACTCTCGATGCGGTTACAGGGAACACTTTTTTACTCTCTTTATGCTTTACTTATTATGCAGTAAGGTCACTACAAGCTTCTTAGTTAAGTGTGTGTGTCTCTGTATTTATTTATTTGGCCTACATTATTGAGATATTTGTGGATGTTTTTATGTTATAATGGATGATTTTTTTTATTCTGGGTTATAATATTCGGACACTCTAATGGTGCCCGCATTTTATGTGTTAGTTGAATATTTCATTTTTACATTTTTTTATTGTCTTATCATGTTTATAACAATGTTTAATGAGCCTTTCCCTATGATAGACTGACTAATGACATTCTAATAGGAAAATCTCCATGCTTGGGTTTTGATTCATGGATGTAGGGGAAGTCTGAGTACCCATAGCATCAGACCTATAAATGCAAGGGAAATCCAATTACCTATGGCATTTTTGATTTGGGATATCCCTTATACCTGTGGTGAAGTCTAAGTATACATATGGATTGTCCTCATTAAATCCTAAATTTTAGATGATGGCTTGGTTTGGTGCCATTAATAGCAAATTTTGCATGGTGTAAATCCAAAGAAAACACCCGCTCTGCCCAAACAAATTATAAAACCAAGGGAAATGGACGTGAACAATTTTATAACAATACTTTACCACTTTTTGTGACTCTAGAGTCTATAGCATGTAGAAATTGTTAAGTACTCCCTTTTGTCTCTAGTAGGAAATGCAATCGAGCCCTCTTGAAAAGTTTGCATGCCATGTGCGGTGAGCGTAATTTTCCAAATTTGACGTATACGTGTACCATCTAGAACTTACCATGTTACTTTCTCAAGGCTAATTGTGATTATACTTTGTTGGTGAAATGATCTTAGGCCTTCTTTGTGATCATAGGAGTCCACTATAGCCTAAATAGCCTATCCATACATAGAATAGAATCGTTAGTTACCCAATTTAAGACTTTAATCCTTTCTTTGGAAACCACATTACAAGCCTTGAACCATTGAAAGTTTTTTCCTCTTTTTAAGCATACCCTCCTTGAACTTGGAATATGAAACTTGAGGCCAAATGCCTATGTTAATGGTGGAAAGTTTGGAAGTTATGACCTTTGTCCATGGTTATGTAATTGGATGTCATTGATGCTAAGCGAAGAAAGAAATGATAAAAAAGGACTCATTAAATTAATAAATAGCGTGATAAAGAAAAAAGAATTAGTCAAAAATAAAATGCTCTCAAATAATTGGGTAAATCAAGTTAGTAAAAATAGGCATGGGTGAATTTTGAAAACAAATGAAGTGGTTCATGGTGCAAAGTTGAGTTAAGTAGTGTGATGTAGATCTTCAAGGAGGGTGTAGTAACTTTGCTCCTTAATTATGTCATAACATTTCTCCGAGCCTACATTACAAGCTTAAAAAGTCCTTTGAGATCTCTAACCAAGTGTATTCATTGTAGTGGCAATTTAAAATAAGGGAAAGCCTGTGGTATGGTACTTCTTAGCATTGAGAGAGTCTTTTTGAGAGAGAGTATTTTGCACTAAAATCACTTGTTTCATATTAGTTAATTTAGTGTGTGGTATTTCCGTCTAGTGAGGAGGCATGTAGACTAATTGACGCTGTTGAAATTGTAATCTTCCTAAAAATACGGCAAAGGAGTATGGTTGAGTTGCTGTTGATAGGGAGTCACCGATAGAGATTTGGTGACTGTTGCATTATTATTCTTTAAGGTATTTTCCATATTTTAAATTTTGTTTCATATTGAAAGTAGTCGCGAGAATAGCGTTGCCCATGTTTGAGGGCTACTTGTTGGTGTTAATCACGTTCAAAGTCATTGAGATCATTCGGTTGAGTAAATAGGCATACAATTTCATGGTCTCATTAAGTAAGAAGTAAATTTTCTTGATGACAAGAAAAGGTTTTAGATGGTTGTATTTATGAGTGGTACATTTACCACTCATTTATGCCCAAATGCATGCACACTACTATGATTTAACAATATGAATGAGACAACTTTGGTATTTGAATGAACTAATTCCCATAGTTTTTGGGTATACAGTTGATGATAAGAAAACAGTGAAATAAGCTGAAAAGAGATCAAAAGGGAAGAAAAGTGCATCAGCTAGAAAACAAGGAGTAGGATCTGACCTCAGTTATCGTGATAGTAGTTTGAGGATCGTGGTAGTGGCCAGTCAAGATTATTCAGAACTAGCATTCGCGAAGGACTCCTTCACATCATAGGAGTCGCGATTGCGATCAAGCTGGGGAAATCACAGCAGCACGGGTGTATGCGAATGGATAGATTTGTAATTTTATAAAACCGACCCCAAATCACATATACAACAAAAACTCTTCCACTATTTGGGATAGTACCAACTAGAATTGAACTTTGAACAACTTGAAACCTAACCAAATTGAGGAAATTTATTGTTGCTAATTTATTAAGTAGGTTTAGTTGTAATTGAAGGTTGATATTGGGTTAATCTTACTTTCAATTTCCATGGAAGCATTGAATGATCATTTTGGTATGTTCCTTTCCTTGAAATTCATGAGTATCTAAACATTTGTCTTGGGATTTTGTTGAAATAGGGTGCAAATATGTGTGGGTTGTTATTTATTAGTATAGATTCTTGGTTATTGATGATGGTTTTCATTAATTCTTGCTTGATTGAGTTGGGATTTGTGGGTGAAAACCCCAAATTCCCAAAATGTATTTGTGGGTGAAAACCCTAATTTTTCCAAAATCTCACGTCATCCTTGAAAGAGGGATGTAAGTATACTTTTCCATCCTATATCATCCGTGAATGAGGGATATGGGTGACAAGGAATTAATGAAAAATAGTTAGATATAGCTTATTACATTTTCATAATATTAGAAATAAGGGTAGATTTAGAATTAGCTAGGTCTTGGGCATCTTCCTAGAAATAGGGATGCCCAAGTGAGGTATTGGGTGGATTTGCTTGCAACATCCACAAGGTATCCGAAAGAGTCCATGGTGATAGTTTTGGTGTGTTGTTGATAAACTAGCATCAAGAAACCCTAAACTAGCCTACCCATGTAGGAAGTAACTAGAATTTTCATTCAGTTGTCATGAACATATGTGTTATTTTCCCCTAGGAAGACATAATCCCAATACTTGTCTCATATTGAAATCTTAACCATATTTGTTGCCTTGAATTCGTAGGTTGATTAGATTTTGATAAAATAACTTAACAAACCAATCCCCCATTCTTTAATTCATATATTTCATTTTTTTAAATTATGGGTATCTCTTTAGTAGCTATTGACACCTATAAGATTAGAATACTAACTCCACTCCTCGAGGATTCGACCACAACTCACGTTGGGTTAATATACTTCACAACTATCACCTTTCTCATAAATCATAGAGTGAGTTGAGCCTTATTAGTACCAATGATATAGGTGGTATCCTAACATTTTCAACTGCTATAACAACTAACATACCCAAGAAAATACAATGTTTGCACAAGTACTGGTTCAGAACAACTTTATACTTCCCTTAATTCCTCAATATGCTAGGGTTCCCTCAACCCTAGCTAAGGGTTTTAGAAACTCATGCTTGTGAAATAATCAATGAAATTCATGATTGAAACCATTAAATAATGTCACAATAGTTATTTAATAAAACTCAAAGTCAAAAACCGAATTATCAACAAAAATCAGTACAAGAGTAATACCAAGATCAAATTCGAATCTTGGAATCAAAATATAAGTTGTAAGTGTTAATAGCATGTGACCTAACTTTAAAACTTCAAAAAGGTATATATAGTACACAAAGAAACCTTAAAAATCAAATCCCAAATAAAAAAGGAAATATCATGTTGGTGTCCACTTACTTCGTGAACATATAAACCATATGTACCACATACGGACCCTATGTGGACTTAGGTAAGTGCAAAACTTCTACACATATCCTACAACTCTCTGGACTTTTATCTCTACATATACTTGGGTCACATATATACCGTATGTGGACATAGGTATGCGCAGAGTCTTCTTTTTTTCTGCTCCTAAGCCTCTCCAGTTAATTCTTGATACATATTTTGATCATCTACGTTCGATAATAAATACAAACAAAATAGCCTCAGTAAGTGGCCAAAATATAAATTTTCATCTTTTTCTTAAGTTTATCATCCAAAACCTATTTTCCACCAAAACATACCCAAAATACATCATATCTCACAAAAAACCATAAGAAAATAGCATATTTGATTGTATTAAGAGTCGAGAGTGCTATAAAAATTATAATACATCAACACCCTTAACTTAGAACATTTGCATGTCCTCAAGCAACATAATAAACCAAAGCAAAATGCACGACTCTTAACTAAAAGAATCTAAGCTATCTAAGGCAGTCAATCATCACTTTTAGCTCAAACACATTACCTCCTCCTATATAAAAATGTAAAAACCAACTGTGTATAATAATGACATAGAACAATGTGACACAATGGGATTAAGATATAGCAATAACATTAGCAAAATATAAACAAACATATATACAAGTTACACTACCCAGACATGTAAGCAACTAGTAATGAAATCCATGTGCCCTAATAATAAAGAAGTCCCACTCAGTCATATATAATAAGAATTTCAATGTAGGGACAAACAAAACAAAGTCACACTCAAAAGAAGTTCAATCAATGTGGATAAAATACCATAAGGTTGCCCTTATTTTCTTTACCTTGGTTTTCAGACAATCAAGTTAGGATTACTATAGGACTTTATTCAGCTTTTAATGTAAGCATAGGGGCTGGTACGGTATATATGGATATATCAAGTGACTAAGCCTCCTTAGCACTACAGTAACTTTGGGGTCCACACTGTGCCCAATTTATTTTTATTCCTTCCCTATTTCTCCCTTTTATTTTTTATTGCTCATTCAAGTTGGTTGTGGTTTCTTTTTTTCATTATTTTTATTTTTCTTTTTCTATTTCTACCACACCCAACCTCACTAGATTTTTCACTTATTTTCACCCTTCTTTGCACCCACTCTATATCATTCTCCCCTATGATAGCCACCCTCAACTTAGGTGATTTACCTGAGTTGAGATTTATATTTTTCAAGAAGACAAAAGGACAAAATAGGTTCATTGCAACACAAATTGGAAGGTAAATAGTTAAAATAAATAAATAGGCTACAAGGCTCAAAAATGGGATAAAAGTATGCTATTTTACATTGGAAATGTCAGTTAGGCTAAAAATGGACAAAAATAAAAAATGGCGTATGATCCATTCCTAACCCACTATCCTATAATCTAGGCTAGGCTAACTGGGCAAGTTCTGCATACAACACATAAAGGGAACTAGGTAGAATCTAACACAAATGGCATAGAGTCACATCAAAAGCTACTACCTATTTGATTCATACATAAGTTAGCTATGATTATCATGCCCCTAATTGTAATGCCATAAAATATCAACAAAAGTCAAACACACATAGGACGCACTATGCATCTATTTTATGATTGCTTATAATATAAAGAAAGGGACTAATAACATACATAGGATGGACTAGGTATCTATATCATGATCGTTCTCAGGTGAGGGTATCTGGAGTGACAGAGGCGATGGCAGTAGTGGTGCACTACTAGAATATTCACCCACTGTTATCTTGGCCTATCTCTGATAATTAATAATTGTAGCCTCTATCAACTCATTTGCGGCCTATTTCAGGGCCTGGTGATATGGAATGGTGGGATCCTGTAGGTACCCCTCTTGGCCTCTTATGATCCTTACAAAAAGGAGAATATCATCATCCTTTACAAAAAAAAAAGTATCTGGGCCCACACAAAGGTACTGGCTGAACAAATAGGGCCATCACCAGAGGGACAACTGACATATGGCTCTATGTGAGAGAGCATACCTGTACTCTAAGTACATCCACCTCCTCCTTAATATCACATATATATATCACCTTAATTCTACTCAATCAAGTTGATGCTCGATCCTTAAAAGTTTCTATACATGTATGCAACTCAGCTCGTAGCTCTAATAGAGCAGCTAGACTCAAAGACTTCAATCTATCCTCAGCTATTTAGTGTAGACCGATCCTATGTCCAAAACTATCTATATAAAGTATCCAGCTCGACCTTGACATTATGTAGCTAATTTTTAGTGACTTTCTTACTTTCCACCAAGCCCTACAAAAACATATGAGATACTATCTAGGACCCCAAACTTTCTTCAAGTCAAGTTTCATCCTAAAGAAGAGAAGGTCTGACTTCCCAAGTGAGAAATATATTTTAAACATTGTATCATTTCCATAATATCAACTTTTTTATGTGGAGAATTGAATAAGTTTTCTATCGATAATAAATTCACCCAAATACGACACTCGGGTGAAGAGTTAGAGTAATTTTAGTGAGATAGTGTACCACCTGGTACTTTGACACGTTACGAACTTAGCCAAAATGGCAATCAGCAAAATCCAGTAAGCCTCTAAGATTCCACCGTGTCACGGTGTATTTCTAGATCACAACCAAGGTGGCAACGCAATTTCCACCACGTCGTGCCATCAAAAAGTTTCCCAATTATCTAATTTTTAGTAAGCTAGCACGATTATGGCGCGTCACACCAGCACAAAAAATCAGGTTTTTTAGATTCCATTATGTAATTCCAAGGTCATCTTAGACTTTTCCCATGACCCCTATCATCCCTAAACCAAAAATAAAATGCCCAATAAGCCCTTATTCTATTATTTTCCTCACTTCTCTCTCAAGAACATTATATTTTTCTCTCAAAGGGGAAAAAAACCCTATCCAAGAAATCAAGAATAATACTAAGGATTTTCTTCAAGAACTTTCAAGAAAGAGTCTTCTAAGGTATGTTAGATGTTGATTCTTGGGTTCTTTCCACCCAAGAATCTCAAGAATCCTTTTCAAATGTTTCAGGTTTATGTATTTATGAGATTTCATGATTTATGTGTATTAGAGTTCATGATTTTGTATTGTTGGGTTTTAATTCATGATTTAGGCTACCAATTACAAGAGTTAATTCTAGTATGTGATGAATTGTATGATGTTCATCATAAACCCTCTTCAAGTTGCATGATATTGATGTATTCATGATAATTAAGTATAGAATCTGTGGTATAACCAAAGCATGCTCCCCATATGTTTGATAGAATGCTTAAGTAAATATAATAGTGCCTATTTAGTATGTTAAGTATGAAATCCCCAATTCTGTGATAACTAGTACATGCCAAGCATTTGTTTAAATGCCTTAATGAATGTATTATGATAAGTTGAATGCATTATTTTCCATGTGTATTCCTTATTGAACAAAAATGAGATATTAGTATGCATTCCCTTTACATTTACATATGTATGATACTCAAGTGATTGACAATATATCATATTGAGTGTGTTGTGAATGAAATCCATGGTCCTGATTATTCAAGAATGGTTATATTTTACTTTTATTTTATTATGTCCTAGGGGTATTTATACTAGAAAAATTAGCTGTTGTCTAGAGCCGTTGTTAGTTTTCACGATAATCTCAGTCAAGCCATGATCCTTAGAACTTAGTTAGTTACAAAATTCAGTACTCTGAGACAGTTACAAAACTTAAGAAATCTCAGTAACATAAGTATTATTAGCATTCCATATTAAGTACAGTACTCTGCTCAAATCTTTGTAGTATTCAAAAATTAAGTTTCAGACCTCAGTAACATTCAAGTAATCAATTTAGAACTTAGTATTATCAAGTCAAATAACGAGATTCAAAAGTATTACATCAGATAATAGAATCAAGTAAACTCAGTCAGATTAGTCAAGTAAAATAATCAGTAATAGATTCTGCTCAGTCTAGTACAGTCCAAGAATCAGTTTAGTGTCTTTCAGTTGGGTATAGGAACTAGCACCGAGCAAGTGCAGGGATGATGGATTTCCCGTTAGAGAGGCAGATTCGTTAGTAGTAGTCCCTGAACTCCAGAACTGTGTAGCCAGAGCAGGAGTCACCCGTAGATTAAGGATTCACTATCATATTTCCTTAGGCTTGAATTCCTGTTCAGGTTCATCCATTAGAGAGTCTTGATCATCGCAGAGGTCTTTACCCGTGACATGGTATTGATACCCTTCTAGATAGGATTATAGGATGGACCCCAATAGATCAGATTCGAGGTATGTAGGTTAAGTGAGAACTCCCACAGTTGCAGTTTCAGTATCAGTCTTCAGAGTAGAACTAGAAATTAGGACTGTCAGATATAGTCACCAATCTTAGTAAGGAACTTAGATAGGCCTGATCTCAAACTTAGTCCATCATTTCTGTTTTTAAAAGATTCAGAGATCTTCCGCTAGAGAGGACTGATCTCAACTTTAGTACTCAGTTATCAATATCAGAAGATTCAGTTATTCAGTATCTCAGTATTAGTAGTGAATTCAGATGTCAGTAAACCAGTATCCGAGTATCAGTATTCAAAGTCAAATGATTTTAGTTATGATTTATGCATTCATGCATATGTCCTCATTTAATACACATATGTTATTCAGTTAAGCTATGTCCATGCAAAGGCCCTTTCATTTATCCATACCACATCTATCATACCAGTACATTCAAAGTACTGATTCATACTTTTCTCTTATGCTATGGTGTCTTATATCATAGGTTCAGAAGCACGAGATCCAGAGCACCCTTAGTAATCCAGACTCAGTCAGCAGCAGTAGACGTAGCAGTGAGTCCTCCTCATTCGAGGATAATCCATATTTTATTATGGTATTGACTTAGTTTATTTTTAGTAGATGGAGTTAGTAGGGGACATGTCCTATCAATTCTATAGTTCAGACAGTTAGAGGCTTTTTAGATAGATGTATCAGTATTCAATGTTTAGTATTGAGTATTTTATAAGTTTTGAACCTTATGGCAAGTTTTCGATACTTTTCCATATTTCTTATATTATATTATGCAGTTCTCAGGTAAAAATATCAATAGATAGTTAGGTTGTGGTCCTTCAGGATCATGAGCACTGTGTGGCCTTCTGATTATAGAAAATTAGGGCGTTACAAACTTGGTATCAGAGCCTAAGGTTCAATAGTTTCCTAGGAAGTCTAAAAAGACACATCTAGTAGAGTCTTGTACATGGGTGTATTGCATGCCAAATTTATGTACAAGAGGATATAAGATGTTTTTAGGAATATTTTTCCTTCTTTCAGTGTTTATGTCGTACGAGTATGCATAAGTTACAGTTGATTCTTAGTCTGATCCATTATTTCATTCACTTACAGAGTATGCCTCCTCACAGAGATAATTCATGTAGGGTTGATAACTAGCTACCTCAGCTCGTAGATCCTCCGAATGATAATGTGTCATATGTAGAGTTTTGGCCAGCTTTTGAGGTACTAGCCCAAGATATGACCACTAGTGTTCAGGGAAACCATCAAGCTGTAGTCTCACCTTAGCAAGAGAGGGGTTCAACCACAGCCAGAAGCAGAGATTTCATGAAAATAAACCCGCCAGAATTCTTTGGATCAGTAGCAGGTAAGGTACCACAACTTTATCTAGAGAAGGTGAAGAAGATCACCCAGATTATGCATGTTTATGAGGAAAAGAGTGTAGAGTTAGCATCCTATAGGCTAAAATATATTGCTCACGATTGGGTAGTGATGTGGAAAAAAAGTAGAGTAGAGGATCTAGCTCCCATGACTTGGCAGGACTTTTAGGATGCCTTTCTAGATAAGTTTTTCCTGCTAGAGATGAGAAAAGATAAGGTAGAAGATTTTATGAACATGAGGCAAGGCTCCATAATAGTAAGGGAGTATTGCCTTATGTTTAACCAGTTAGTTAGGTATGCCCCTGATTTGATAGCTGAGACTAGAGCGAGTATGAGTAAGTTTGTGGCTGGTCTATCCGGATTAGTGAGGAAATAGTGTAGGAATTCTATGATCAATAGAGATATGAACCTTTCTATAGTGATGATGCATGTATAGCTTATTGAGGTTAATAAGACGAAAGAAAGGGAGAGAGTGAGTAAGAAGGCCAAAATAGGTAGTCCTAATTTATCTCAGGCAGGGTTATAGGGTGATAACCATTCTCAGCATATTCAAAAGTTTTTAGTTCCATCTCTATCCTCATCTAGTATACCCACATAGAATTTTGGAGATGCCAATCATGATGAGGCGCTAGGCTCCAAGGCCTAGGGTAGTGCTCGTGGTGTTCATACCTATCCTTTTTATAGGAGAGTATGGCAAGAATCACCTAGATATTTGCAGAGATAACAGTTAGGTATGTTTTTGATATGGTAAGCCAGGACACAGAATGCGAGAATTTATAGTGCTAGCTTAGAGAAGTTGAGAATTGCATCAGCAGGGTGCCACTTTCAATGCCAATAGTGGTCTGCATCATAATAGACTCAATGCACTTTAGACTCACCATGATGAGGAAAGGTTCCCTGATATAGATTCGAGTTTTTTATGAGTCCTTCATCTTTATGATATGCGTCCTTTAATCATTTGCTACTATTTTGAGCTTAAGTTTTTAGCATGAGTTAGTTAGTCGAGCCAGCAAGTCTATTTAGCAGTCAAACAGTTAGATTCATATAATTTGTTATCTCATCTCTTCACCTGATCATGCTACCAGAAATTCCTGGAATGTAATTATTCCAAGATAGAGTATCCTAGTAGTCGTGAGTATAACTCAGTTCATGAGTCATGCATTAGTTTCATATCTCAGACGATCAATCATAACCCATTTCGTAGGTGCCCCATGCACCACCCCAGTATTTTAGTGAATTGTTCTTAGAGGGACATAGAGTCCCAGGGGGAGATACCCCATAATATTCCGATTCTTTCATGTCATTAGACTAATTTAGTTGTATGTTCAGACTCTTCTTACGAAGTTAACACCAGTTATCATTGCATACTCAGTCATGCATTCAAGAATCTGTTATATTCATGCATTAGATATGCATGTTCAGTAAAAAAGGTTCAGCTCTTCAGTGTATATAGTTATGTATTCATCAGAAAAACTCCATCACTTATCCATACATCAGATATGCATATCCATTATGAGAATTCATCTTATGAGTAGCTTTAATTAAGTATTCCATGCATCAGAAATGCATGTCCCAGTATAAGAACTTAGTATATCAATAGTTTCATATCACTTAGTCATGTTTTAGAATTTCATGATCCATAAGTAAGTTCAATAGATCAGTATCCTTAGCCTAACAACCGACATTCGAGAATGAATGTTCCCAAAGGGGAGATATTGTAATACGCCAAACTTTTTTCAAGTCGAGTTTCATCCTTTAGAGAAGTAAGGGCTAACTTCCCAAGGGAAAAAAATTTTAAACTGTGTAGAATTTCCCTAATGTTGACTTCTGTTATGTGGATAATTTAATAAGCTTTCTATCGGTACTAAATTTTCCCAAATTCGGCACTCGGGCAAAGAGTTAGAGCCATTTTAGTGAGACAGTGTACCACCTAGTACTTTTGTGCGTCACGGAGTCAGCGAAAATGAAAATCATCAAAATTCAGTGATCCTTTGCGATTCCACTGTGTTGCGGTGTATTTCTAGATCTCAACCAAGGTGGTAACGCGACTTCCACCGCATTCCACCATCAAGAGGTTTCCTAATTGTTCAATTTCTGGTAAGATGGATCAATTATGGTGTGTCGCGCCAGCATGAAAAATTAGGACTTTTAGATTCTGTTATTTACTTCCAAGGGCTTCTTAGACTTTTCCCATGACCCCTATCAGCCCTAAACACAAAATAAAATACCTAATAAGCCTTTATTCTATTATTTTCCTCATTTTTATCTCAAGAACATTATATTTTTCTCTCAAAGAGGAAAGAACCCTAGCCAAGAAATCAAGAACAAGACTAAGGATTTTCTTCAAGAACCTTCAAGAAAGAGTTTTCTAAGATATGTTAGATTTAGATTCTTGGTTTCCTTCTACCCAAGAAGGTCAAGAATCCTTTTCAAATGTTTGAGGTTTACGTACTTATGAGATTTCATGATTTATGTGTATTAGAGTTCATGATTTTGTATTGTTGGATTTTAATTCACGATTTAGACTACCAATTTCAAGAGTTTATTCTAGTATGTGATGAATTGTATGATGTTCATGATAAACCCTCTTCAAGTTGCATGATATTGATGTATTTATGATGATTAAGTATAGAATCTGTGGTGAAAGCAAAGAATGCTCCCAATATGTTTGATAGAATTCTTAAGTAAAGATAATAGTGCCTACTTAGTATGTTAAGCATGAAATCCCCAATTCTGTGATAACTAGTGCATGCCAAGCAATTGTTGAAATGCCTTAATGAATGTATTATGATAAGTTGCATGCGTTCTTATCCATGTGTATTCCTTATTGAACAACTATGACATATTAGTATGCATTCCTTATACATTTACATATGTATGACATTCAAGAGATTGATGAGATATTGTATTGATTGTGTTGTGAATTAAAGTCCATGTTCATGATTATTCAAGAATGGTTATGTTTTACTGTTATGTTATCGAGTCCGGGGGTATTTATACCTGACAAATTAGTTGTTGTCTAGACCTAGTGTCAAATTTCACGATAATCTCAATCATGCCATGATCCTTAGAATTTAGTCAGATATATAATTCAGTACTCTTACACAGTTACATAACTTAAGAAATCTTAGTAATCTAAGTATTATTAGCATTCCAACTTCAGTTCAGTACTCAACTCAAATCTTAGTAGTATTTAAGAATTGAGTTTCAGACCTCAGTAGCATTCAAGTAATCAATTCTGAACTTAGTATCATCCCGTCAAATAATAAGATTTAGAAGTATTCCATTAGATAATGGAATAAAGTAAACTCAGTGAGATCTATCAAGTATGATAATCAGTAATAGATTTAGCTTAGTCTAGTACAGTCCAAGAATAAGTTTAGTTTCTTTCAGTTGGGAGTAATAACTAGCACCGAGTGAGTGAAGGGATAAAAAATTATCCCTTAAAGAAGCAGAGTCGTTAGTAGTAGTTCCTGAACTCCAGAAATGTGTAGCCAGTGCAGGACCAGGAGCCACTCGTAGATAAAGGCTTAACTATCATATTGCCTTAGGCTTGACTTCTTGTGCAGGGACACCAGTTAGAGAGTCTTGACTATAGTTGAGGTCTTTACCTGTGGCATAATATTGACATCTTTCAAGTTGGGGTTAGAGGTTGGACCACACTAGATCAGATTCTGGGCATGTCTGTTAAGTGAGAACTCTCATAGTTGCAGTTTTAGTATCAGTCTTCATAGTAGAACTCAAAAATTAGGACTATCAGATGCTGTCACCCATCTCACTAAGGAACTTATATAGTTCCATAGATTCATGTACCACCCACCAGATAGGCCTGGTCTCATATAAAGTCAGTCAGTATCAATACTAATAAAGTCGGAGATCACCCATTAGATAAGCCTGATCTCAAACTCAATCTTTCATTTTTATTATTAAATGATTCAGAGATCTTCCACTAGAGAGGACTGATCTCAACTTTAGTACTCAATTATAAATATCAGAAGATTTAATTATTTAGTATCTCTATAGTAGTAAGTCCAGATTTTATTAAAGCAGTATCTGAGTATCAACATTCAAATTCACGATAATTTTAGTTATGATTTGTGCATTCATGCATATGTACTCATTCAGTACTCTAATGTTATTCAGTTAAGATATGTTCATACATAAGCCCTTGCATTTAACCTTACCTTATCTAGCATACCAGTGCATTCAAAGTACTGACATATAATTTTTTCTTATGCTATGGTGTCTTATTCCATAGGTTCAGAAGCGTGAGATCCAGAGCACCCTTAGTAGTCCAGACTCAGTCAGCAGCAGTAGACGTAGCAGTGAGTCCTCTTCATTCAAGGATAATCCTTATTTTATTATGTAATTAGACTTATTTTATTTTCAGTAGATGGAGTTAGTTGAGACCATGTCCTATCAATTCCACAGTTCAGACAGTTGGAGGCTTTTCAGACAGATATATCAGTATTAAGTGTTCAATTTTGAGTATTTTAGATATTTCGAACCTTATGGAAAGTTTCTATTAGTTTTGCATATTTATTATACTATATTATGTAGTTCTCAGGTATAGATTTTAGTAGAGGGTTAGCTTGTGGTCGTTAGGGATCATGAGCACCATATGGCATTTTCATTCCAAAAAATTAGGGTGTTATATTCTAGCATTGTAATTGAAGAAAGAGCTATAGTGGATGGGCGAGGGGGCAATTAAAATGCACCTACCAACTCTGAAGTAAAATTCAAAGATGAAGTAGCTGTAGCAGGGATCCTTTAACCCTGAGTACTTTACTTGGGGGCCTCTCCCTCCGCTAATCTTAAAAACTATACAAACCCCCCATATCACCTCCCTATCTATCATTAGACTCTTCTTGGACTTATGGATCCTTAGAAGATGTTGGAGGCACTGTAGGGAGTATACGGGTTCTCTTGGGAAGGTCTAAACATATTTGATCCTTCATCGTCCTTGTCTATGTCACGGCCATCACATATACTCTCTCCTAAACTCATAGTATCTCTGGCATATTGGCCAGATAATATAATCATTATACAAAACATTGGAATGGTAGAGTCATATCCTCACCAAAATATCTCTCATGAAGCTCGCACTGAATAATATAAGAAAAATCAATGTTATATTTGGCCATCATGCTAGAAAACAATGCAACTCCATGCTAATTCAATACATTATCCTCAACAGTCAAACATTGTAAATAATGAACAAGTAGGCACATAAAAATAGCGACAAAAGTAAGCATCACCTTCTTTATAATACCCTGCCACTCAATCAAAGGACTATCATCACCCAAAGGTATAATATAGCTTGTGATCTATCCCACCAGCTAAACTCTTGTACTACTATGCTCAATATCACAGATAATGTTTCTACTATGAGCATCTCTCAATCTATGATAACACTCATCTATTGATGCTAAAGTAATATAATTTTTCCTAAAGATATCTTTGAGGATAACCACAACTGAAATATTAATAATAACCTCTCTCACATGCGTTTGGTTAAGTTGTAGCTGCTCAGTGTACCTCAAAAGACCTATAATCTTTAGCGTAGTCAAGGATATATGGCATAATATGATGCATAAAATTCCCACACTAAAGCTGGGTTGTAAGAGCCTAGGGTTGAGTCATCCACCTCAATTGATAACTATCAAATGTAGCCTGCAACAGTGGTGCATCATCCAACCTAGACAAGTCAATATTTCTCTCCTTATAAATAGTCATAATGGGCTGGACAAACTCAATATTATAATTTTCCTGCTCAAATATAGTCCAAAGTCCCTCCATGAACCTTCTTGGGTTTACTTCATTAAGAGGTTCCTCCAATACATGTGTGGGGTCTGATGCCTAATCATATTGAGCTGGTGTTTCTAAATCAGGACCTGGCATATGGTGTGTATCATGGACTATACCCTCCTCATATAGGGGTACGACTAAAGAATACTCGTGAACTATTGTACCATTATTATATAGGGGTACTACTAATGACGACTCTATATCTACTGCATCAGATTCATTCTAGGACCCTTTCTTAGACATAGGATCCTGTATAACTGTTGAGTGAGGTGACTCTTCCTTCTTAGCATTATCATTGTCCTCATCCTCACCACCAGTACCCTAAATAGGCAGGGTAAAGTATGGTGGTGATATCTAGGCCTTTTTCATCTTTGGCTTTCCTAGAAACTCAATATCCTCAACCTATCTCTTAGGATGAATGAAAGTCGATTGCTTGCCCCACTGAGTTTTTCCTAGAATATATTCACCCAACATGGTAATAATAATAGCCTCTATTGTAGCATGTACCCGGCCTCTAGTCACTGGCCCTGATGCTCTAGTGAGATTGCTCTAGATCGGGCCTCCTAGTACTCCTCCTCGAAGATATTACTCTTGAAAGATCCATTCGCTTGCCTAGTAGGTCTATCCCTCTTCTTCTTCAGTGTTATGTGTACATAAGAGATGATGTGTTACCGTCTAACTGATAATAGGGGATTGGAAAGTTTGAACAAAAACTAAAAATTTTAAAACATTAATTTTCTTTATGTTTTGCATCCCTAAAACGTATTCTTAGTACGGGAAATTTCAATATTCATATATTTACATAAAATCAAATTTTCAACATAAGTTAGTATCAAAACATTTGGAATTCCTCTAATTTTGCAAGTTTAACTTCCGTTTGGGTCAAAATATTAGGGTTTAATTCAATAACAAAGCACTACATTAAGATTTTTATTATATGTCAATGATCCCATCCACAAATTAGTTGGTTACTACATATTTAGCATTAACCTCAGCATACCAACTTACATACTTTGAATTTGACCAAAAATATTACTCAAGCGAGAAACTGGAAGTGTACTATAAAGAGGTAAAGTAAACCCAAAGTTAGAGAATGTATATAACAATTTTGAACAAGTTAGTACCTCAAACAATAACAATTTAACCTTTTATTATGTGTTGGAAAAGTTTGAACTTTGAGAGGGAGTTTTAATTTAAAGAATTTAGAAGAGATTTTGAGGATTTCTACGTGTTAAAATTGATTCAAATGGCTTAAATGGGGTTGGGCCCAGTTTAGGTTTGTTTAAGTGGAAGTGATATACAATTTTAAACCAAATTGGGCTCACAAAAATACCCACTTAAGAATGCCACATACGGCCTGTATGTAATAAATACAGTCCGTATTGGCCAAACATATATGGGCAAACTGTATGTGGGTCCAAATTTTCGTCCAATTTCCTGGTCTCTAGACTTTGTATTATAACACATACTTTTCTACTTACAAGTTTGTAAGTGGTATTTATGGCCTTGTAAGTAAGTTCTTTAGTTAAAGTCTAGCGATTCCCAAAAAAATTCTCAAAAATTTATATTTTTCGTTAATGCATAATTTACCTAGCCTATGTGGGAATTAAGACCTTGTTGATTGGTCACAAAGTCTCATAACCTCAATTTTTACCACTTCCTAGGCTTGTCCTTATTTTATTTTACCTAAAAAAAAAAAGAACAAAAGTGAACACTAAAATAGTGGGTTGTCTCCTACACAGTGCCTTATTTAATGACATGGCACGACGTGGCTACATTGGTTACTCAGACTTCACTAACAAGCCTAGGGGTTGCGTCCCATGCAACACTTAATTTAATGTTGCAACACGACGCGAGTACCTTGTCTACTCAAAATTCATTAAGATACCCTTCTGGGTCATCAATACAATGGATAACTGACACAACCCTCATGTTAGTAGGTTGCATCATTGTTCTTCAAAGGTTGAAAGTGACTTATTTTTGTTGACTCTAAACCTGAGATTGCCTATTTTCCATGTCAACCAACGCTCTACTAGTGGCCATAAAAGGTCTTCCCAAAATAATGGTCATCTCAAAGTCAACCTCACAATCCAGAATGACAAATTCAACTAGAAAAATGAGGTTATCAACTCTTACCTATACATCAAAATAGATGTCTATGACTTTTTCATAGTGTGGTCTGCTATTAACAATCATAATTTAGTCGGCTCTGGAGGGCTCTGATGAGTGGCAACTTTGTCAGTCGTTTACATCAAAATTATTGCACACTATAATGATTGAAGTGAATAAATGAGACTAATTCTCCATTTAAATGCATTAACATCTAGTTTTTGGGATCTTGTAGGAAATTTAATAAACATGAATGGAGATCACGCTTGAAGAGAAGGAAAGCAGTAAAGAAGAGCAAAAGCTGAAGATCAGAACACCATCATGTCTCAAAATCACACCAGGAGGGTCGTGATAGTAGTCTAAAGTCAAGTCAAACTACGTCGATCATGATATGATAACTGCAATTGCAGGAGTTACGAATATGATCAAGATATGGTGGTCATGATAGAGCAAAAAATTTACAAGTAAAGAAATGGAATTTCATGGACCTTGATTCCAAAGCACAAAATGGCTAAACCCTTTCATAATTAGGCATATTTCATATAATTTTTTATTTTGAAGAAGAAAACATTTTATCTTAGTGTTACAAACAATTTGTTAAGGAGATTCCAAGAGAGTTTGGCTGTAAATTGAGATTGAAGCCTCCGTTTACTCTTATTTTGGATTATTATAGATCCAATGCATGCAAAATTGGGTGTAATTCCTCGATTTATTTTTAAGTGTAACTAATCTTATATCTTTGGGTTATGTTTGTTTAAGCGGTGCATTAAGTTTGGGTGTTGATTGTTAGTCTAAATAATTGGTTAATTGTTGTGTGTTTTGCTCTTACACTATAGTTGAATTGAGAATTATAGGTAAAATACCCAATTTCCTTGAATCTCATATTATCCTTAAAAAAGGGATGTGGGTGAAGCGTGATTGCAACCAACACGTTGAAATAGCTTAATTATTAGCTCTATCTAAAAAGTGGGTGTTAAGTGAATTGGCTATGTTCATTATCATCATCTTAAAAATAAGGATGCTAAGTTGAGGTTGTGGATTGGCAAGCTTCTCACGCTCATGAGGTATTTGAAATAATCCATGAGCGAAATTTAGTATTTTATCGAAAGGTTAACACTAAGACCCTAAATCTATACTACCTAAAACCTTTAGCCAAAATTGGACTAACTCTTGATTACCCATGTATGAACACTACTTAGGAGAACATAAACCCAATATCTCTCTTAATTTGATAAACTTGTCAATTGTTCGACCTCATATTTGTGTGTTTTGGTGATTGTGTTCTACAAATTTCAACATTCAAACACCCCAATTTACATACATATTTTGTTTTAGTTTTTCACGGGATAACACATAGTTAACACTCAACTCAGGAAGCTGTTACAATCAAGCTTCCACTCCTCGAGGATTCAACCTTGACTCTTGTTGGGTATATATTGACAATGATTGCCTTACATATAAATGATGGTGTAAATTGAGTATTATAAAAAATGGTTCCATTGTCATGAAGTGAGGCATAATTTTCACTATTCCAATATTATTAAGGAACTTGGGTTAGTCGTAGTGCTTTAGTTTACTTTATTTGTAGTTTTTGTCTTTTAATTAGGTGACTTTAATAGAATTCACAACACCATTAGACAACATGGGAGAATTGATTATTTTTTATTGGAATCAAGGATATATGGTATAACTTGATGAGTAGGGTATGCTAGTTCAATTCCCATTCCACCGGCGGAAGGGAATAAAGAATCTTATGTCACTAGTGCGATGCTCCATCTACTCCAAATGTAAGGTTTATTTGGGTGGTCAATCACACAAAGATGTGAATTTTCATTTTAAAAGATTCATCGACGTGTGCTCCCGACTTGATATTGCTAAAGTCCCTCAAGAGTCCACATGGATTAACTTTTCCCATTTTCTTTGACGGGTAAAGTGGTTTTGTGGTTGACATCTCTACTCGCCGGGTATACTACATCTTGGGTTTATTTTGTGGAGACTTTCTTATGTCAATATTCCCCTATGTTTAGAATTCTACAACTAAGGGATGAAATCACAAACTTTCTTCAATTCAGCGATGAACCCTTATATGAAGTGTGTCAAAGGTTCAAGGACAAATTCATGCAATTATGTAAGACCTCATGAAATCCTAAGATTCTATCTATGTATTCAAACTTACTGTTATTTTAGACTTCAAAAGTTGGAAATATTATTTTGTGACCTTTACATCCTTTAAATGTTAATATTTGAGTTAATTCATTATCAGAAATGTCAATAGGTGTTTTCGGACATGTTTTTTATTTTTCGAACCTCGTTTAGATCTTGTTCAAATGACCAAGATAGTGATTCGATGCGATCTTGACGCGTCGCGTCGTCCATCACGTCGACAGATAATTTTTCTCTCAGCTCAGTGTAATTTTTAGTGAATCAATGCAGACTCGATGTGGGGCACTGGCTATCACGTTAATGCCAATGATGTGGTGTGTCGGCCTGTGTTTCAATGGTTCAATTTTTCAGTAATTAAAAGTCCGCACCCTTAGGGTTAATTAAGTTTTTTTCACATGTCTTTCATCCCCCATTACACGAAATTTAACTCTCTTTTAGCAAGTTATATTCATTCTTTCACAAATTGTTAAAGAAGAAAAACCCTGGGTGAAGTAAATTCCAATTCAAGGATCAAGATTCCACTGTTAATTTACTAGAATTCACAACTAAGGTATATGAAGTGTTCATCCAAGGGTTTCTTCCACCCTTGGAGTCCAAGAAAATCTATTAAAGCTAATGTAGAGTGATTTCATGATTTCCATAAATTGAATTAAAGTGTATTCATGATTATTACTTAATTGGGTTTATATTTCATGATTTATTTCTAGTTTCATGTAGAGTTAATTGATATGTGTGCTTTATAATATGAATTCATGTTAAAACTCTTGGAATTATGTAATTGGAATTGCATAATGAAGCCTACATGTTGTTTTAGTATTATGTGCCATAAGTGTTTGATGAATTGACCATGTGAGTGAAATAGTGAAATTATATCATGTTATCATGTATGCAAGTTCATGTCGTGCAAGTGTTTGATTGAATGCCCAAATGAATGAATGATGACTAAGTACTTAATTACCATGTCTCAAGATTATGCCATGTCTTTTAAGTTTATGCTATCGAGTCTTGGGGTATTTAATACCCAATAATTTAGCTACTTTTCTAAAACCATAGTTACTCATAGAATAGAATCAGTCATATCTTAATAAGTAGAATTTAGTTAGTTATAGAAGGTAAGAAAACTTAGTAAACTCAGAATCAGTCTAGTTCAGTTAAGTAAAATCAGTTTCGTTCAGTTATACAGTACGATCAGTAACAGTTTAGTCAAGCCTAGTACAGTTCAGAATTTAGTCCAGTGTTTATTCAGTTAAGAGTAGGATTCAACACTGAGTGAAACCAAGTATGAGGACTCACCTACCAGTAGAGGGTGTAATCCTTAAAAGCAGTCCTTGAATTCTCGAACTACGTAACCATCGTAGGTTGAGACATCAACCTACCAGTTGAGGGTTGATGAGGTGATCTACCTACCAGTTGAGGGTACCACTATTCTTGTTCAGAGTACCACTATTCTTGTTTAGAGTAATAGCCAGATGAGGATGACTCAGCACTTGTCCTTACCCATGGTAGGGTATTGACATCCTTCCAACTGGGGTTACAGGTTTGACCCCAAATTAGTTAGATAAGGGTTTTGTCGGTTAGATGATTAGTTCCCAAAGTCTAAATTTTAGATTCAGTCTCAGTGTAGAACTCAGTTTAGTTCTACAGATTCAGGACTGTTGGATACATTCACTCAGCTCAGTACGAGACTCAGTATAGTTCCACAAAATCAGGACTATCAGATACAGCCATTCAGTTACCAGTAATTTAGTATTTAGTGTTATTATGATCTCAGTATACTTTACATATACATGCATGTACTCTCTATCAATCATACTTATGATATTCAACTAGTATTGTTCATGCATATGAACCCATGCTTTTCATCCTACCTCACTGAGCATACCGGTGCAGTCAAAGTACTGACGCATTCTTTTATTTGTTCTATGATGTCTTATATCATATATTCAGACACGCGAGCTCTTTAGCACCCTTAGCAGTTCATACTCTAAACATACAGAGTTAGTGGTAAGTCCTTATCGTTCGAGGATGTTATTATTTATTTCAGTACTTCATTATATTTTCAGTATTTGGAGTTAGTTGGGGACTTGTCCCATCAACTCCATAGTTCAGATAGTTTAGAGGCTTTTTAGATTGGAGTATTTTCAAACAGTTGTTTAGTTTTCAATATTGATGCTCAGTTTTGGTATTGTGATACCATATTTAGTATTATTTATAGTATTGAACCATATATCAAGTTTTCTACCTGTTTTATGCATATTTATCATATTGTTATTCAGTAATTACAGCAGGTACCATTTTCGGGAATATGACCATCGTGTAGCATCTGGGTTACAGACTCAGAGAGTTATAAAACATGGTGTAAGAGCCTAAGGTTCAACAGAGTCCTAGGAAGTCTGAAAGTCATATCTAGTAGAGTCTTGTGAATTGGTGTATTACGCTCACACTTATGGACAGAAGGCTATGAGATGTTTTAATAAAATTTTCCCTTATTTCAGTATTTATGTCATACGAGTGAGAATGAGCTTTAGTAAGACTCTCAGTCTAATCTTTTCTCATCCATTTATAGAAATATATCTCAAAAGAGAACTAAGGAAAGTGGAATAGGAGACCATCCAAAACCTCAGCACGTCAAGCCAAATCCACTGGATGAACACATCTCCCACGCTATGTTCAGAGCAGCCTTCACCACCTAGCTTATTTTGTGGCAGCCCAGAATGAACGCCCAGCTATCATTCCAGCTAAACCAGTATCCAATACTACTATTTTCAGGATTCAAGAATTCACCCAAATGAACCCTTCATCATTTACCAGTCTAAGTCAGATGAATACCCTCAGGAATTTCTTGATCAGGTGCAGAAGGTTACTGATATTATGGGAGTGAATGCTATTGAGAGTGCTGAGTTGGCCACATATTAGTTGTAGGATGTGGCTCACTAATTGTTTAAAATTGGAAGGCAGAGAGGGCCATATATGTAGGGCCCATAGAGTGGGAGGAGTTTGCTACTGCTTTTCTAGATAAGTTCTTCCCACTGGAGTTGAGGAAAGCGAAGGTGTTTGAATTTATTAATATGAAGTAGGGAAATATGACAGTGAAAGAGTATTCTATCAAGTTTACTCAATTAGCTAGATATGATCCCCATGTGGTGGCAAACAACAGATCCCGAATGAGTAAGTTTGTATCATGGGTATCTAGCAGCGTGGTCAAGGAGTGTAGGACCACAATGCTTATTAAGGAGATAGACATATCCAAGATCATGGTCCATGATCAGTAGAAATATAAGTCTAAGAATAAAGAAAAGGAGAGGCAGAATATGAGAGCGAGAACAAGTAGTTTCAACTTCATTCAGCATAAGTTAGAGGGTGGAAATCATTCTCAGTTCTGCCCGAAATCCTTAGTTCCGGCTTCTTCCTTAGCGTATTCTCCTGTGCTGAAATTAAGTGATGACAATAGAGATAGGGCACCAGGCCCTAAACTGAAGGGCAGTGTTAGCAGTGCCCAAACTAATCCCATTTGTCATAAGTGTGGCAGAAATGACCAGGGCATCTATAGAACGAGTAGCGATGTGTATTTCTAGTATGGAAAGATAGGCCACAGAGTCATAGATTGTCCCTAGTCAGGTTCATAGGGCCATAATAACGATCACCCAGTTTAGTCTGGTCACCCAAATTAGTAAGGTGCCACTTCCAGTGCCACCAGTGGGCAGCGCCCAAACAGACTCTATGGTCTTCAGTTCCGACAGGATTAGGAGAGTTCTCCTAATGTGGTCACTGGTACATTACAAATTTTCTATTTGTTTCCTTATGTTTTGCTAGATCCAGGAGCTTCTTTATCCTTTGGTACTCCTTATATAGCAGTTGATTTTAGAGTCAATCCTAAAATTCTAGCAGAGCCTTTCTCAGTCTCTACCCTAGAGGGTAAATCCATTATATCCAGGCGGGTATACCGGAACTACCTAGTTATGATATCTCAGAAAATCACTTCAGCTGGTTTAGTTGAATTAGAAATGATCGGTTTTGATGTCATTCTCAGCATGGATTAGCTTCATTCCTGTTATGCCTCAGTCGACTGCAAAAATAGAATTGTCCAGCTTTATTTTCCAAATGAACCCATCCTAGTGTAGAGGGGTAGTACTTTAGCACTTAGGGGTCAGCTTGTTTCTTACCTTCGGGATAGAAAAATGATATCTAAGGGATTTTTCTACCATCTCGTTCGGGTCCAGGACTCTAGTTCAGAAACTCCTACTCTTGAGTCTTTGTCATTGGCATATGAATTCCCAGATGTATTTCCCAAAGATCTTCCTAGAGTTACTCCCGAAAGGGAAATTTATTTCAAAATCAATCTTCCTCTAGATACTCAGCCCATATCTAATCCACCATATAGAATGGCTCCAGTAGAACTAAGAGAATTAAAAGAGTTGTTAAAGGATCTCCTAGATAAGGGATTCATCAGACCCAATATGTCCCCATGGGGCGTACCAATTTTATTTATGCATAAGAGAAAGAGTTTACTCAAAATATATATTGACTATTGTCAGTTAAATAAAGTCTTAGTCAAGAATAAGTATCCACTTCCCAGAGTTAAGGACGTATTTGACCAACTTCAATGTGCCAGTTACTTCTCTAAGATAGACCTCAGATCAGGCTATCACCAGTTCAGAGTCAGGAAGTGTGATATCTCAAAAATAGCTTTCAAAACTTGGTATGGTCACTTCAAAGTCTTAGTTATATCCTTTGGTCTTACCAATGCTCCAACATCCTTCATGGACTTGATGAACCGTGTTTTCAAGCAGTACTTGAACATGTTTGTCATAGTCTTCGTAGATGACATTCTTGTCTGCTCCCACAGTAAACATAATCATGCAAAAAATCACAAAATAGTATTACAGACTCTAAAAAATCATCACTTATTTGCCAAATTTAGTAAGTGCAAATTTTGGCTAAGATTAGTAGCTTTCCTTGGCCTTATAGTTTTCGATGATCACATTAGATTTGATCCCTTAAAGAACGAAGTAGTGAGAAACTAGCCCAGGCTGATCTATCCGTTAGTTATCAGGAGTTTCTAGGGTTTGGCCAGCTGTAACCGATGGTTTATTTAGGTATTTTCATCTATTGCATCTTCTATGTCCAGATTAACTTAGCAGACAGTTAAGTTCCAATGGTCAGATTCTTGTGAGGAGTTTTTAGGAGTTGAAGACTTGACTCACTACAACTCCATTTTGACCTTACCAGATGGTTCAGATGGTTTTGTCGTATATTATGATGCCTCTAGTGTTACCTTGGGGTATGTTCTAAGGCAAAGAGGTAACGCCAGAGCCTATGCCTCTAGGCAGCTTAAACCCCATGAAAAGAATTCCCCTACTCGTGATCTCGAGCTAGAAGCAGTAGTGTTTGCCCTAAATATTTGGAGAAACTATTTTTATGGAATTCATGTGGATATGTTTACAGACCACAAGAGCCTGCAGTATGTATTCTCTCAGAAAGACCTAAACCTTCATCAGAGAAGGTGATTGGAATTATTGAAATACTATGACATGAGTGTCCTATATCATCTGGGAAAGGCCAATGTAGTGGCTGACACTCTTAGTAGAATATCTATGGCTAGTATTGCTCATGTCGAGGATAGAAAAAAGAAGTTAGCTCAGGAAGTTCATCAGCTAGCCCGACTAGGTGTCCGCTTAGTCAATTTAATAGAAGGTAGTGTATGGGTGCAGAGTAGATAAGAATCATCCCTTGTTTTTGAAGTGAAGGAGAAACAAGATAAGGATCCCAGTCTAGTCAAGTTGAAAGAATCAGTCAGAGATCAAAAGGTAGAGGTTTACCCCACAAGGAGGCGATGGTGTTTTGAGTTGTCAGGGTCAAATATGTATGCCAGGCATAGATGACTTGGGGCAGCGAATTGTTGCAGAAGTGCATGGTACATGCTACTTTATTTATCCAGGGGCCACTAATATGTACCATGATTTGCAGGAGATCTATTAGTGGAGTGGGATGAAAAAGGATATTGCAAAGTTTATGGCTAAGTGCTCGACATGTCTGCAACTTAAGATTGTGCATCAAAAGCCTAGTGGGTCCATGCAGGAGTTCAACATTCCCACCTGGAAATAGGAAGAAGTGAATATAGACTTTGGGATGGGTTTGCCTCGTACTCATCATCAGCATAATTTAGTTTGGTTCATTGTAGATAGGATGACCAAACCAGCTCATTTCCTACCTATTCATACCTATTACTTAGCCAAGGATTATGCCAAACTTTATATCAGGGAGTTGGTCAGATTGCACGGCGTTCTGTTGTCCATCATCTCAGATAGTGGTACCCAGTTCACCTATTATTTCTAGAAAGCATTCCAAAAGGGTCTTGGTGCTCGAGTTCACCTAAGTAAAGCTTTTCACCCTTAGACAGATGGTTAAGCAGAAAGAACCATTCAAACTTTAGAGGATATACTACGAGGATGTGCAACAGATATTAAAGGTAGTTGGGATAACCACTTGCCTTTTATTTAATTCGCATATAATAACAGCTATCATTCTAATATTTAGATGGCTCTATTTGAGGTAATTTATGGGAAGAGGTATAGATCATCCATTGGTTGGTTTGAAGTAGGTGAGGCTATAGTGGTAGGGCTTGACTGGGTATTTGATACCTTAATGAAAGTCCCGTTGATCAAGGAAAGGTTTAAGACCACTCAGAGACGATAGAAATTATATGCAGATAAACGTAGAAAGGATCTCAAGTTTGAGATTGGTGAGTGTGTACTTAAAAATCTCTTTTATAAAAGAAGGGAAGTATTTTGGCAAGAAGGGGAAGCTCAGTCCCCGCTATGTTAGTCCTTCTTGAATTCTCAGCCATTTCGGAAAGGTAGCTTACTAGCTTGAGTTGCCTTTAAATATATCTTCAGTCCATCTAGTGTTTCAAGTCTCGTTGCTAAAGAAATGCATAGGTGACCCATCAGTTGTATTCCCCATAGAGGGCATAGATGTTCTGAACAACCTCTCTTACGAAGAGATGCCACTCAAAATCCTTGATTATTAGATTCGTAGACTGAGGAAAAAAGAAGTCCCGCTAGTCAAAGTTCTTTGGCGAAATCATCCGTTAAGGGAGCTACTTGGAATCAGAAGCAGATATGTAGACTAAGTATCCTTACCTCTTCTCTGCAAACTCAGATTCATATCAAGGTAATAGTCTTTCTTTAAGCTTATTCAGTTTCATTCCCAGATTTTTTATTACAAACATGGTATCAATTACCATTGCATATTTAGTCATATGTTCATAAGCCAGATTAGTCATGTATTCATGCATCAGATATGTATGTTCAGTATGAAATTCATTATGTCAGTAATGTCTGTCAGACAATCTTATTTCAGATGTTCATGTTTAGTAAGTAATTTCAGTCTACCAGTTGTCTCAGCTTAGTCAGTCTCATTCAAGGATGAATGTTCCTAAGTGGCGATATTATAAGACCCCGCGAAATCCTAAGCTCGACTCAACCTTTTAAGCTTACTAAGGGATCCCTGAATTAGAAAATTCTAGCTAACTATTAAGACTTAGTGTTATTTTAGCCTTTGAAAGTTATCAATCTTATTTCACGACCTTTACATCCATTAAATGTTAATATTTGAGTAAATTCATGATCAGGAATGTCAATAGGTACTTCTGGATGAGTTTTGAATTTTTCGGACCTCATTTAGATCATGTTCCAATGGCCAAAGTAGTGAGTCAACGTGATCATGACGCATCGCATCGTCCATTTCATCGACAGGTAATTATTTTCTTAGCTCAGTGCATTTTCCAATGAATTGATGTGGACTAGACCGGGCACGTTGGCTGTCACATCGATGCCAACGATGCGGCGCGTCAGCCAGCGCATCGATGATTCAATTTTTCAATAATTAAAAGGTCGTGTCCTTAGGGTTAATTAATTCTTTTTTCCACGCCCTTCAGCCCCCATAACTCAAAATGTAGCCCTCTTTTAATAAATTATATTCATTCTTTCACAAATTGCTCAAGAACAAAAACCCTCGGTGAAGTAAATTCAAATTCAAGGCTAAATATTCAACCATTAATTTTCCAGTATTCACCAACTAAGGTATGTGAAGTGTTCATACAAGGGTTCCTTCTACCCTTGGAGTCCAAGAAACTCTTTTAAAGCTGATATAGAGTGATTTCATGATTTCCAAGAATTGAATTAAAGTGTATTCATGATTAATACTTAATTGGCTTTCTATTTCCTGATTTATTACAAAATTCATATAGAGTTGATTGATATGTGTGCTTTATTTTGTGAATTCATGTTGAAACTCTTGAAATTATAAAATTGGAATTGAATCACGATGCCTCTATGTTGTTTAATGTATTATGTGTATATATTATGCCCCACAAGTGTTTGATGAATTTCCCATGTGAGTAAAATAGTGAAATTATATCATATTAGCATGTATACAAGTTCATGTCATGTAAGTGTTTGCTTGGATACCCAAATGAAAGAATGATGACTAAGTGTTTAATTACCTACCTCAAGATTATGCCATGTCTTTTAAGTTTATGCTGTCGAGTCCTGGTGGTATTTAAAACCTGACAATTTAGTTATTTTTCTAAATACATGGTCAGACGCAGAGTCGAATCAGTCATGTCTTGATCAGTAGAATTCAGTTAGTTACAAAACATAGGAAAACTCAGTAAACTCGAAATCAGTCCAATTAATCTCAGTAAAATAGGTTCAGTTCAGTTATATAGTACGATCAGTAATAGTTCAGTCTAGCCTATTATAGTTTAGAATTTAATACAGTGTCTATTCATTTGGGAGTGAGATCCAACACTGAGTGAACCCAAGGATGGGGACTTACCTACTAGTCGAGGGTGTAATCCTTAGAAGAAGTCCTTGGGTTCAATACATACGTAGCCAGCATAGGTTGAGACACTAACCTGCCTGTTGAGGGTTGATGAGGTGATCTACTGGCCAGTTGAGGCTACCACCATTTTTGTTTAGAGTACCTTCCAGATGAGGGCGACTCATCACTTTTCCTTACCCGTGGCATGGTATTGAAACCCTTCCAACAGGGTGACAAGTTGGACCCCAAATAAGTTAGAAAAGGGTCATATCGGTTAGATGATTACTTTCCATATTCTCAGTTTCAAATTCACTCTGAGTATGGAACTCAGTTAAGTTCCATAGATTTAGGACTGTCAGACACTGTCACTCAGATCGGTACAGGACTCATTATAGTTCCGCAGAATCAAGACTGTTAGATACAGTCATTCAGTTACCAGTAATCCAATATTCTTTGTTATTACAATCTCAGTACAGTTTTCATATTCATGCATGTACTCTCATTCAGTCATACTCATGATATTTAGTTAGTATTATTCCTGTATATGTACCTATGTATTTTAGCCTACCTCACTCAGCATGCCAGTACATTCAAAGTACTGACATATTCTTTTGTTTCGCGCTATGATGTCTTATATCATAAGTTCAGATTTACGACCTCCCGAGCACCCTTAGCAGTTCAGAATCTCAGCATACAGAGTTAGCATTTTAGCTCATTTTCAATAGTCGTAGTTAGTTGGGGACTTGTCCCATCAACTCCACAGTTCAGACAGTTTAGATTCAGACTAGAGTATTTTTAGATAGTTTTTCAATTTTCAGTATGGATGTTCAATTTTTTTATTATGATACCATATTCAGTATTATTTCTAGTATTGAACCTTAGCGTCGGTTTTCTGCCTATTTTCCGTATATTTACCTTATTATTATTCAGTTATTGTAGCAGGTACAAGTAATGGGTTAGCTTGTGTTCCATTGGAAATATGAGCACTGTGTAGTGTCTAGGGTACGAACTCGGGATATTTCAAATACCCAAACCATAAAGTGTCGGAGAAGGTGCTCTGCCAAATATTTTATCGGGCACTAGACCAATTGAATAAATCCATTGTTGACAACACATCTAGAGATTTAGTTGTAATGTTGTCTTATGGGGTTGAATTAGAATTTCTAAATCAAGTGCTGAAGATATCTTGAGGGTGCCACACAAGATATGCCGAGGTGGCCGTTCAGGCTCCTTCTGCAACTCTTATGGGTCAAGAATAAAGGATAAGGGATGAATACAGAGATAAAAATATAGACAAGACAACTAAATATTCTTACTCAATATGTGATGGGCACTCGTACTGGAGCGGTTAATACCATTAATTGAAATAGTATGAGGGTGTATGAAAATGAGGAAAGGAGGGCACTTGGTGAAGAAGTAAGGTCTTTATCAAATAAAGTAGAGTGTTCCCGCCTTACCTATCAAAGGAAAGGTTGGAATCAAGGTTAAAACTATCAATAAAGGAATAAAAATTAAGATATCGTGACTCAAATTTGAAGGTTGTTGAAGGGACCAACAATATGGATAGGGAAATGATAAATGATTTCTTCCAATTAAACCAAATGGTGGCATCAAATTTAAAAACCATCAATTAATTAAAGGCACAAGTGGACCTAATATCGAAAAAACTTCAAGCTAGATAAAGAGGGGGACAACATTGTAATGGGGTGGCCAATCTAAAAGATGGTGCTCATATTGAGGCCATCTTTACATGGAGTGGTCAATAACTTGGTGAGAAGGTTGTTTATCTTGGTTAAAACTATCGTAATAAGGTCAGTTATGGGCAAGCTAATGTTATAAGGAAGCTGTTGGATCAAAGTGATGAGGCCCCTTAGCCCAATAAAGCAATTGGTGAGCAACCAAATATAGTGGAAAGCAAGAGTGAGAGGGAAGATCCTCCTATAGTTGTTATGGGTAATGATCAGATAGTTAATAAGCCTAAAATTGTCTCATTGCCAGCAATTAAAATTCGTCTCCCATTTCCATAAAGGCCCACAAAAAAATATAACAATGCCAAATTCAAGATGTTTCTTGAGAAATTTGGTAGCATATCCATCAACATTCCATTGATAGAGGCTTTGAAATATATGTTAGGGTATGCCAAGTACCTTAAAGATTTTATCTCTAGAAAGCGAGTTAAGAATTTTGAAACCTTAGATGTAACTCATAATTGTAGTGTGATCATTTCGAGTAAAATGGAATTAGAGAAGTAAAATATGCATTAGGAAGAGGCTTTTAAGTCAAGGGTCATTAAACTTTGCGAGTTGGAGCATTTCAAACACAAGGATTTTAAATGTTCTGCTTTATATAAGTATAAAATGAAGAAGTGGCATGATTCTAAGAGCCTTAAGAGGGAATTTCATATGGGGGATATTTTACTCCTCTACAACTCTTGCTTGATGATTTTGTGGGTAAACTTTGATCCAAGTGGTCAGGTCCCTTTATGATTATGAATGTGTAGCCTAGTGGTGTTATAAAGTTGGACACCTTGAAAAATAGATTCATAATAAATGGGGATGTCTGAGTGCCCGTGGCATTATAGATTTGGGATTGCGATTATTCCTACGTTGAAGTCTAAGTAGCCATAGGTTTTTCCCTTGTGATAGCTCTAATGTGAGATGACAGCCCGATTTTGAGCCAATAATAGTCCGTATTGTATGGTGAAATACAAAGCAAGTGCCACTCTCCATCCAAATTTTTTTTATAAAAATCAAGGACATGGACGTGAATGATTATGCAACAAAATATTACCTTTTTTTTTACTCCAAAGTCTTTAGTTGGTAGTGTATGGTAAATAATTCCTTTTGTCTCTACTAGGAAATGCAACTAATACTCCTAAAAATGTTTGCATGCCATGTTCAGTGTGCTTAGTTGATTGAGTGTCGTGTATTTTTGTATCATCTAGAACTTGCCATGTTGGTTATTCTCAAATAGTCTTGATTACACGTGGTTGGAGAAATGAACTTAGGCATTCTTTGTGAACTTCCAAGACTACTTAAGCCTAAAAATCCTACTTTTCCATGAATGGTATCCTTAGTCACCCTATTTGATCCTTTGAACCTTTTTTTGGCAAATGCATTACAAGCCTTTAACCATTTGAAATTTTTCCCGTTTTTTAAACCCTACCCTCCTGGAACTTGAAAGTGCAACTTGATGTTAAAGGCCTAAGTTAGGGTGGTGAGTCTTGGAAGAGGCAATCTTGGGCCACGACATTATAAATGGGTGCCTAAAATCTAAGCAATGAGGACAAGATAATGAGATAAAAGAAAGAGATCATAAAAGAAAGAAAAGAAGGACATTGTGCAAAAAAAAGAAATAAAAATCAAATGCTTTAAAAAGATGGGTGAACTAATGTGGTAAAATAGGAACATATGTAAATTAGGAATGAATGAAGTGGCCCATGACTGAAAGTTTGATCTAATAATGTTTTATGTGGAGTTCAAGGATGGTGTGGTCACTTTATCTCAAAGTTTTATCCTACCCTTCCCCAAGTCTTCATTAAAAGCTTGAAAACATTCTTTGAGATCCCCAACCAAGCGTCTTTGAGTTAGTAGTGATTGAAAACAAGGGAAAGTATATGGTATGATATCTGTTTGCATTGAGAAATTTTTTATGAGTGTGAGTGTTTGCTCATTTGTCCCTTATTGAATGATTGGAATTTGGTATGTTGGGACTTTCCTGGGTGAGGAGGCATATAAACTAATTGAGGTTGGTGAAGTTGTCATGTTCTGAAAAAGAGGCAAAGGAGTAAGGTGAAGTCACTTTAGAAAGAGAGTCACATCTTGAGAGTTAGTTGTTGTTACTAAATAGTTCTTACAAGTCTCTAGAATTCTTGAAAAAGGTGATTGATTTTGAGGGGTGCGGCACAAATAATTTTTCCCATTCTTGGGGTTTAGTTGTTAGCATTAATCAAGTTCGGAATCATATTGATAATTTATTATAATATTAAGCTTATAAGTTGAGTATTCTGATTGAGTATATAGAAATATTGCTTGACAACAAGTAATGTTTTAAGTTGGGGTTGGTGATGAGTGGCATATTTGTCACTCGTTTATATCCAAATTGATGCACACTATAATGATTTATGTGTATAAATGTAATTAATTCACAAATTAAATGAATTAAACTCCAGTTTTTGTGATCTTATAGGAAATTTGATGAAGATTAATGGAGATCAAGCTGGAAGAGAAGGAAAGTGAGAAAGAGAAGCAAAAGCTAAAGATCAAATGAGTCTAAGGCACCGCGATCACACTCTGAGGGCCTAACCATAGTCTGAAGTCAAGTCAAACTACAACGATCAGGATATGATCACCGCAATCGCGGGAATAACAAGTGCAATAAAGAGATGGAGATCATGGTAGATAAAAAAGTTTCTAGGACAGAAATGGAATTACATGGAGTTGGATCCCAAATCCCAAAATGTCTAAACCCTTTCATACTTAAGCATCTTTCATTCAATTTTCAGTTTTAATGAAAAAGAAAATATATTATTTTTGAGTTAAGAACAATTTGTTAAGGGGATTCAAAGAGAGTTTGGTTGTAAATTGAGATTGAAGCTTGGATTTACTCTTATATTGGATTATTTTTTATCAAAAGAATGCTAATTTGGTTATAATTTATCGCTTTGATTTCATGATTAACTAATCTAAATCTTGGGGTTATGTTTGATTAAGTAGTGCACTAAGTGTGGGTATTGATTGTTAGTCCAAATAATTGGTTAATTTTTGTGGGGTTTTCTCTTACTCTATAGTTTAATTGAGAATTGTGGGTGAAAGCCCCAATTCCCTTGGATCACATATCATCGTTGGAAGAGGGATATGGGGAAAAGTGATTCGAAACAATACCTTGAACTAGCTTATTTATTAGCATAACCTTAAAAATTGGGTTGTTATGTGAATTGGTTAAGTTCATTAGCATCATCTTAGAGATAAGGATGCTATGTTGAGGTTGTAGATTAGTAAGCTTGTCACACTTATGAGTTGTTCAAAAGAATAATGAGCGAAATTTAGTGTTTTATCAAAATATTGACACTAAGATCCTAAATTTATCCTACCCAAAACCCTTAGCCAAAATTGTGCTAACTCTTGATTACCCATGCATGAACACTACTTAGGATAACATAACCCCAAGCTCTCTTATAATTTGATGAACTTATCAATTGTTTGACCTTATATTAATGTGTTTTGGTGATTCTGTTCGATAAATTTCAACCTTAAAACTCCCCAATTTACTTCCATGTTTTTTTTTACTTTCGCAATATGGGTTAACACATAGTTAACCCTTAACATACGTGGGCGTTGAAAACTAGCTTGCACTCCACAAGCATTTGACCCAAACTCTTATTGGGTGTATATTTACTAAGACCGCATTGCATTAAATAATGATGTGAGTTGAGCAATGTCATGCTCAAGACTAATTTCTTGAATACACTAAGTGGCATCAAATTAATGCATACTCCTAAGTCACATAAGGCTTTGGCAAATCAGAATGTCCCAATAGTTCATGGGATAGCAAATTCCCAAGGATCACCAATTTTTTAATGCCAGAGTCTTATAAGTGACGGTACTACAATGGTTTATTCCTCTGACATCCTCAAAACTAGTTGCTTTTTTCATCGTCACCAACTCCTTCATAAACCTAGCATACCCTGTCATATGCTCCAACACCTCAAGGAAAGGGACATTCAAGCTCATATCTTTAATATCTCAATTAACCGCTAGAATTTCCCTTTCTCTTTCTTTGGTTTTAGTCTTTGGGGAAAAGGTGGTGGAGGTCATTGAATTTGTCTCACTTCAAGCTCATCGACCTTGACCTTACCTGTATCCTCACCTATACTGGCATCAACATTTGTTGCCTTGTCTACTCTTATGGTAAGTGTCTCATCTACCATAGGACTTCTAGTCTTTTGCACCTCATCAGTAGACAATTGTGGGTCAACAGTAGATAAACAACTCTGAGTGGTGGTAGCAAGACAATGACAATCATTTTTTGGATTTTGGACCATATTACTCGAAAGGGTACCTAGCTGCCTTTAGTTTAATGTAGTAGACAACTACCTAAACTTTGTCTCTAACTGTTTGATCGCAGTCATAAGAGATTCAACCTTTTGGTTCAAGCCTTAAATATCAACCTTGATCTCTTTAAGGCTAGGTTCTTGACATTCTTTACCCTTTACTAGTTTCATCAACATCGCCTCTATTCTTAATTTTGTCACCATTTCCTGGAAAAATATAATTTTCTTGCTTCTCCTTGTAGTCATCTTTCTATCTATAGTCACCATCGTTCTCCCTCCTACGACCTCTATATCTATCACTATAATATTATTGACCTTGGCTTCCTTGCCCTATAGCTCAAAACCCCACAAACTTATGATCCAGATTCTTAGCCTTCTCTTCTAAGCCTGACTCATAACCTCTTAAGGTTGAACCCAACACATCTACTGCATTAACGTTTTTTTAACTTACCCATTCAAACTACTTAGGTAGCAACCCAATGTTAGTCCTCAGTTGTGCAATCTCTTGTGCCACAGACTCATCAACTGCTCTCTGTTCACTGCAATCTTTGATAGCATAAGTGCCACACCCCTCTCAAACTCCCGAGTATGCCACCATCAGTTTGTGAGATAAATCTGATCTAGAACCTTAGTAGTTGAGTACTAGCGTAGGCGCATAAATGCTCCTTCAGTGATGGCATCTTCCGTGGCTCTGGAACTAATGATCAGGTCTCTATAGAATATTTCTAATAATCTTGTCCCTGGAATACTGTTATTGGAACCATACTAAGCTTCTTCTTGAACCAAAACCATACCTCATATATCGATGCTGAATGAAGTTGTCTAAAATTATCTATCTCATCTCTTTAAGTTGCAACATCCTGGCCGAAGGAATGAAATAGTTTAATAATTTCATGTGCAACTCATTTAATGAGGTGATATATCCTCTAGGAAGTTTCGCCAATCATAAAGAAGCTTCTCTAGTCAGTGAGAAGGGGAACAACCACAGTTGAAGCGCCTCCTGGTCTACCCCTAGGATGGTATTCGAAGTGTAGATCCCCATAATATTTGCAAGGTGAATATTAGCATCATATTTGGTAACTCCCGATAATACACCTTTCAAGTTTAAGAGCTGGATCATGGCACTTGTTGTATCAAATTTCACATTGGGGGAAGTGCAGGAAGAATAATATCCCATGTTTCTACTGAATCAAGGCATCCTATCTATTTGTTGAAATATTGGGGGTTGCACCACACAATGATGGACCAGGTCTCTCAAGGTCAATCAAAGGAATAAAATAGTAAGTGAACTAGGAACACTAAATAGTCCAGGAAACTTAAAGAATAGAAGATTTAATGTGGAAACCTCCTTGCTCAAGGCAGGAAAAACCACGACTTGCCCTCACAAGTACCCAAAACATAACTATAATCAAACTAATAATTACTGATTCCTATGAACCTAAATCTAGGTTCAAGCTGCTTGTAATAACTCTATTACAAGCCTATATTGACAACTCTACAGAGAACACATCTTAATACTGATTAACTCTAACAAATAACCACCTTAGGTAACTCTACCTAAGAACTCTCAAAGAAAGAAGAAAAGAACATTACTCATACAACATAAGTAATTCAATTACAATTCTGGACTCAACTCAATACAACTAACACTTTTTGTACACAAAAAAAATAAGAACTTGAGCTATACTTAAGCAATAGAATTTTATTGAGTTTTTACCTCTCTCAATTTCTTTTATTCTGAATTTTTGCAAGAAATACATGATAGATAAGATTCTATTTTTTTTTTATAGTTGAGTGATGATAAAGGTTGAAATGCAATAAGACCAGGTGTCCTAAATAGTACAAGTAGCACCTCCACAGTTTGTTACACAAGAGGACAAAACTATCCAAATACGTGCCAGTTGTACTATATCCTTGAATGTCCAAAGACCTAGTCCCTTGTTTTCATATGCTCATCATCAAAATAAAATACATTAATTTTCTCCCTTTCTTATGATAACAAGCCAACCACTGAGTTTTGAGCATCAATACACATTAATCATATTAATTAGTGTGATTACCACTACGGAAGATGAATATTCCCCCTATCATTTAATCATCATACTTACAACATTATGTAACTTATGGACCTGGTCTCGTGTTGTCAATTTTATCAAAAGATCAACTCATTTACTATCCCCTATCAATATGCACCATCATTTTTCCCCTATCAATAAGCCATACTCACCTGGTACCTTAGCACATAAAGTTAATATTTCCCCTTTTGGCATTATTGAAAAGTTAAAACAGTAAACCAAGAGTAAAAATAAGCATTGGTTAGTTAACTTATGGCCACTGGGGCAACAAAAATAAGCACTGGTTAGTTAACTCATGGCCACTGGGGTAACACCAATATGAGGAACATCTTTAATAGAAAGATGAGTACAATCATCACACAAGCAAAGATTCATTCATATATAGAGGATACGTATCTTACATTGCATAATTTAAGTGTTCTATAGAAAAATCCATTGGGATCAAGAAAGGTTAAATAGGGGGGACTTTGAAGGATGCTTTGAAGAAGTAGAGCCAAGATATTATTTTCTATAGCATGACAGTGCAACAATTCCTTGGTTAAATGCCTTATCTCTGTATTCAAGCCGAGAAACTTATCTGTTAGAGTGTAGATTTTTTCATTAGTTCAGCACTCTCAATTTTAAGCTCATTGGTTTCACCTAGACACTCAACAATCAACTATTGATTGTTATGTTCAATTTCCTGGTCTTTACATCCTTAGAAATTATATTGATTTTTAACTCCTCTATCTCTTTGATGAATTTACCTTGGCACTTGGTGCTTGATTTTTTCTTCACACACTCAGTTTTGACGAGAGTATTCATACCACGAATTGGCAATACAGTTCAAGGAGTTCCATTCTCACACATAATACTAAAGTTATCAAACACTTTATTTAACCAGTAACCATACGGCATGCCATGTATGAAATTATTTCAAAGGACCATTTTGTGTATGTGTTCTATCATCAATGCAGTAAAATTAATTAATTCAAAACTGCATTTTGGGACTAGGTCCCTTAGTATTTCCTTCATTTCAATAAGTCATTCAAACTTTTCCCTAAAATATCTTAAATCTTTACTAATATTTTATTTTTTTAAATCAAAAAACCCTTTTCTGCACTTTTTGATAGCAAGATGAGATTTTTAGCAAAATAGGCATCATCCATCAATGTATTGTCAAAAATATTTTGAGGGTTCATGGATGATTCTTCATCCAGAATTTGAGTGAAGAAGGGGTTTGGCTTTGGAAGAATAGGAGATGAAAGGCATTTTTCAAGAGGATTTGAGAAAGAACTTCTGTTAATGCATAGCTCAGTTTCCTTTAAAAGACATTAAAATGACAAATTTATAGCCATTTATAGATCCTTCCATTGGGAAACTTATTTGTGAATGGACGTTTTCTTTTTTATATGAGCAGGAATGGGTATGACTAGAAGTAAAGAAAGGAGTAAGCATAGGAATGTTTTTTTTTAAAGAATTTGATGTGATCAATTTTAATTCAGGGGTGACTCATCCTTTCTTTTGGAAAAAGGAAGTTTTCTAAAAAAGGAAGAGAGAGAGAGAGAGAGAACACGGCTTTATTTATTAGAATAAACAAAATACACATTCCTGATACTAACCTTAGATATAGGACTAGGTCTCTCTCTTTCATTGAATGAATCCTCGACTTTATGGATCTCATATTTTGATACTCTAAAGTTATTCCCATGGGTGTATGCCTGCAAATTTATGGTATTGAGTTAGATTAACATGCACCTATTCTACATAAGATACCTGCCTTTTTATCATAGCCATATTTGAGGAGAGACAATGATTCACATGTCAAATCAAGTCAATTTGATCAGTCCATGCTTTAACTTTTTATCCTTAGCTTGCTAGTTTCAATACACTACTCCATACCAAGTTTGGTACTAAAAAGGTTTGAGGACCAGGTCCCAGACATAGCATCTTTCAAAATTCCAAGGCTCCTTCTGTATTACTTTGAACTTGACAATATCTTTCACAAACTTTTTCACCTTTTTAGCTTACTTTTGGGATAGGAATGATGAGAAAGCCAATAACTTTTTTGACTTATCCTCTTGTTTGCTCTTCTATATTTTAATTAAAGTATTAGAATGTCCAGAGAGATGAGAAGGAATGTGCGTCCAATTTGATCTTATGAGAGGAATTACACTTGGATGAGGTCCATGTGAAATCTTGACTAGACACTTCTTGAGTCTCTTCTATAGAGATCTTAGATCACTATCACTGTCATCTCTCCCCTCTATAACAAGAAAATTTCTTTACTCTTAACTTTATCAATATCATTCCTTTGAACAGAGATCATATATTTAGCAACTGAATCTTCACGATAACCTAGATTTAATATTGTTTCCAACTCTACTTGGGACTTGTTACTTTGAAGTTTCAACTTTAGTTTTCCAAGGACCAGGTCCCTTGAAATCAAGTGGTTGAAAAAAAACCAGAACTTACATGTCTCATGAATCACCATCTTTGTATTGAATAATAGAGTAAGTTACTTCCCATCAACCACACATTTTTTATCCCATTTACCATTTTCACGTGAGATACTTTAACCTTGAAGTGTCTTGATAGAGAGAATACAGTCAAACCTTCGTGTCATATTCTTACTACAAACCTTTTCTCCCACCTAAAAATAAATTATTTTTTAGACTTGGGAACCCACTTGAGTTTGAGTTCCAACAGAAGGATAGAGGTATGATCAAACACTTCTTTGCCTATTTAGGTAATGAGATCTTTGTCATATTTTTCAAAGGTCTAAAACCTTCATGATAGGTATTCCTTTGCTGGATATATCTAATATTTATTATTCTTTCTCTATTCCAACTTTGATAGTTTTCATTTATGTGTCCATCTCTTCCACTATGAGTGCATAAAGATTTGTGGACTTTTTATCTGAAATCGTTAATCACCTTGCCTTGTGAATCAGGTGATTGAGTTTTATATTGATACCCAAGCCCTCTACCAGTATTGTCTCTTATACTAGTTTAGTTAGAAAGGATCTATGAGGATGAAGTCCATTGTAGGGATTGTTTATATTCTTCCCTCAGATGGGCTAGGTCCCTTTCTAACTCCTCATTATTCAAGAGTGCATTCATGAGATGCTTTTAGGAATTCTTTATTTTCTCTTCAATCTCGATCTGAAACTTTGAGGGTTTTTTCATCCTATTAACATTTGAATCATTTACTTTCTAAAGTTGATTCTCAAAACTTAGATTTTCTAATTTCATCTTAGCAACATGTTGCTCAGTTTTAGATATGTGGAGAGTTAAAGCTATCAATTCAAGCTACTGATCCTCTATCTTTCCTTCTAGAAAATTATTCTTTTCTTTATCATGAGCACTATTAGCTTTCTCCAATTGACTAACTAAGTTTAGATTCTCATATTTCAACTTAGTAACCTACTCCTCAGTTTTAGATATATGGAGAGTTAAAGCAATTAACTCAAGCTCTTAATTTTATACCTTATCTTCTAGATCATTTTTCCAATAGTCATGTCACACATAGAATCAATCAACAAATTAGCAAGCTTTTTTATCTTTCTAGTAGAGTAATTATCAAATTTTTCTTTAATGCCAAGAAGTGTTACCTTATTTTCTTTTTCATCTTTAGTATTTTCCATAAAAGCAAAGAAGGAATAGAAGGTCACATTCTCATTCTCCACTGCCATTATAGAAGCATTTTCATGTTTTCCATCTTTTTTATATTCGCTGGAGGAATCCCCCCAGACAGTTAAGGAGTAGTTGACTACAAAATCAGTTGTATTCCTTTTGCTTACTTTTATAAAGACTTGGTCCCTATTATTTACTTTGTCACCTCAGGTCTTGAGAGATTTCTATTAGTCTAATTTATGCAAAGACCAATCCTTAATGAAATGCTTGGGACTTCCACATTTGTGACAAACCTCTATGGTGCATCTTTTGTTCTGCTAGTTCCACTACTTTGAAACTGGCCATTTTTCTACGTATCTCTAACAATTATTTTTGCCAAATAGGCAATATCAGTGAACTCTTCACCTGAATCATATTTTTAAGCCTTTAATGCCAGAGATTTGTGTCTTTTTACTTCCTTCTTCTCTAGCCCTTGATGCTTCTTGAGTCCATGTATCTTCAGATTACCAATATGCTCATCTATATTGAGATTTTCAGGTTCCTTGCCTCAGAGATAGCATCCACTTTGCTTTCCCAAGATTTAGGAAGAACCCCGAAAATTTTTCTCACTTGTTTGTACACGGGAATCACTTTTCCTAATTAGTGTAACTCATTATTGATTAAAGTGAATCTTGTATACATCTCTTGGATAGATGGTCATTCTTTTATAGTGAAGGTTTATATTGTGTTGTCAGCATATCAACTTTTGAATCCTTCACATAAGTGGTCCCTTTGTGAGCTATTTTCTAGAAATACCAAATTTCCTTAGCTGTTTGACAAGACAAAATCCTATTGTATTCATCTAGCCCTATGCCACAAACGAATAATTTCTTGGCCTTGTAGTTTTTTTGAAAAGAATTCTATCTGAAGAAATCAAACTCTATCCTTTTTTCACCACTATTCTTGTCATATCACCTTTCTTGATCTCCTTTACAGGCACATAAGGACCATCAAGTATTATATCTATAAGCTCACCATCCTTTGCGTTTATAAAGTCAAACATTCTAGTTTTCCACCACCTATAGAAATACCCATTAAATATAGCTGGCCTAGTGGTAGATTGCCCTTCTTCCAGGTTAGGTAGAGCAGCCATGCTAACCAAATCACTCTAATTATTGCAAGGTTGGAGGTTGCACCACATAGTAAGGGACGAAGTCCCTCAATGTCAATCAAAGGAATAAAATAGTAAGTGAACCAGGAACACAAAACAGTGCAGGAAACTTACAAAACACAAGATGTAACATAGAAACCCCCTTGATCATAGGAACCCCCTAAAAAAACACATCTTGCCCTCATAAGCACCCAAAACTTCACTATAATCAAACTCTTGATCATAGACTCCAATGAACCTAACTCTGGGTTCCACCTACTTGTAATAACTCTACTACAGTCCTATCTTGACAACTCTGACAATAAACACACCTTGATATTGATTAACTCTAACCAATATCCACCTTAATTAACTCTACCTAAGCCCTCTCAAACCAAGAAAAAAAGAACATTACTCGTATAACATAAGTAACTAAATTATAATTCAGGACTCAACTCAAGAACACTCACTCCTTTGTCACACACAAGAAATAAAAACTTGAGCTATACTTGTGCAATGAAGCTGGATTGAGTTTTAGGCTCTTTTAATTTATTTTATTCTGAACTTTGCCAAAAACTAGTTAATAAAGGATCATATTTTATTTTATAGTTGAGTGATGATAATGGTTGAAATGCAATTTGACCAGGTGTCCAAAATAGTACAAGTAGCACCTACGCAGTTTGTAACATATGAGGAACACACTGTGCAGACGCATGCCAACTATACTATAGCCTTGAACATCCAGGGACCTGTTCCCTTGTAGTCATCTACTCATCATCCAAACAAGATTCATCAATCTTCCACATTATCATATGTCTTGAAATATTAGAATGCTAGGATAACTTGATCCTAAGCTCTACGAACTATATCTCAATTTCCATCGAGTACTGCTCGACGATCAACTATCATCCTTGGCCTGGCTAGCTCTGCCTGCTGAGCCAACCGAGCTTCCCTAGCCTCTCTTCTTTGTTTAACTACCCCTGCTAACATCTCCTCTAACTATCCATCAGTAATATTCTGTGGATCACCTGGCGTAGGATAAGGTACAGTATTTAGATGATCTTGAACCCTTTATAGATTGCATGGTCATAATCATTCTGTCACTGTATGATTGGGTTGTAATAGTCTCTCCAGGTTATGATTGAGTGTGAGTAAGGGATTGTCTTTTCTCTTGGTGATAGGAATACACCAATGTACACCCAACATAAAATAGAAAAATAAAGACCAACAAACTCCAATAAACATCAATCAACAAAACACCATCTTCCCTGACAAAGATTCCAAAACATTGATCAACACCCAAACAACACCTCCAATTGAGGATAAAGCAGTCGATGTCAAGTATAACAACCTAGCTAAGTTGAAGCTGAACCCACAGGGGGGACTTTAATGCATATCTCTTATTTACTAAACTCAATAGGCTAAACAAAAAATAAATGGGGGTAACAAGAAACAGTATGTAACTTTTGTTATAAACAGTCGGAGATGAGCACTAGAGTTCTGTTCCCCCCGACATCTCGAATCCATAGGTTTATTTTGTGTTATTGAACTAACCCAGTACTTTGCATGTGGAATTTGATAAGTTATGTACCCTTAACTGTCTTGTGTACTCATTGACAAATTTTATACTTTACCTTTTGAGTCTTAGGATGTCGCATTACTAAACCTTATCCTAGATTCTAATTAACTATTACCTTTTGACTCTCAAGTTATTAGATGGAAGTTAACCATCTTATCTAGATAATATTAATTAGCCTAGATCGATAGTTAATCTTCAAATTACTGGTGTAATTATCTTTTCCTAGTCACTACTACTCTTGTAGAGTAAGTAGCAATAATCTAGGCAGGATCCTAATGTCGGCAGTTGCTAGACCAACTATCAAACCAAAGATAATACAATGCATGCATAAGTACTAGTCCAGAAAAACATACTTCCCCTACATCATCAATATGCCAAGGTTCCCACAACCCTAGATAAGTTTTTTATTCGCTCATGCTTGTGAATCCATAAATGGAATTCATAATTGAAGCCATTAAATAACATCATCAGAGTGATTGAATAAAACTAAAAGTCTAAAACTGAATTATAAACCACAAGTACAATAGTAATCCCAAAATCAAATTTATTTCTTGGAATCAAAATATAAGTTGTTAGTGTTAGAAGTGCGTAACCAAACTTCAAAAGGTCAAAAAGGTATATATAGTATACAAGGAAACCCTACAAATAAAATCTTGAATGAAAAAGAAAATTTGAGGTCAGTAGCCACTAACTTAAGCCACATATGAAACATATGTACCATATACAAACCATACTGGACGAAGGTAAGGGCAGAACTTTTGTAGATATCTTGCAGATCTCTAGACTTTTATCTCTACACAAACTTGGGTCACATACGGATAGTATGTACCATATTTAGACCGTATGTACCACATACGGATCGTATGAGGACATAGGTATGTGCAGTCTTTTTTTTACTACTCTTGAGCCTCTAGACTTCAATTTCTAATACCTACTTTGATTACCTATGCCTAGTAAGTGGTACATATGCCCAATATTACCTAGGAAAGTAGCCAAAAACTTAAATTTTTATCTTTTCCTGTAGTTTATCATCTAAAACCTAATTTTCTGCAAATCAAACCTACAACACATCACATCTCACATAAGAACCTAAGAAAAATGTATATTTTCATAGTTTTAATTCTCAAAAGTGCTATAAATTCATTGAATATCAACATGTTTAGAAGATACATAATTAATATGACAAGTTACATATTTTGGCAAATTTTATTATAAAATGCTTATTTATTCAAGAAAGTATACATAAAATCTTTAAATGATACATAATTAACTAAAAAATACACATAAGATACATATTAAACTAAACATGAAAATACTTATTAATGTACAAGCTATCTTCAAACCGGTGGCTAATAAATATTATTACACATAATACATTGGTTCTTTAACTAGCGATTACTTTCTCCTCACTAATAGCAACAACTACCTCTACCAAAACATGTTTAAGGTTTACATCATGTCACAACCTAATTTCTCAGGTCATAATGGCACCTACCATAACCCTCTAGTAAGTAAGCCAACCCATATTTAGGAACTACTTATAACGGACTACCAATACATATAAAGTAAAGAATGTGGAATAAATGAAATGAAAGACTGAAATACATAATCTAGTCCCAAAACCTAGTGGAATCAATACAAGAGCTTCTAATATAATAATACTTAACAATATAAAGTACAACATGAATATACTGATACAACTCATCTCCGAATACATTATAGAGACTAGTCTAGTGCATAAGAGGGATAATAGCAATACTATGCCTACTATGATCTCACCCTATGTCTTTGAACAATAGCTTCTCTACAAGACGCACACAATAATTGAAATCACCAATAGTAAGATCTTCATTCTACAAAAGTGTAGTATGAGTACCAATATGTGGTACTTAGTAGGCAACAGCTGACTGAGCTACAAAGATAATGCAAATTTAAATAGCATGCAAGTAGAAATATGAACTACACTTAAATATCCTACAAACTACAAAATTAGGCTAATAAAACCATAAGGATGGCTATTCTATTCAAATCCAAGAAACTAACATAATGACATAATGAAATAGTAAGGATAAATAACCCTATTCCAACCTTACTCGAAGAACCTAGCACTATACCATAGTTTACTTGCCAATATACAAATAAAATAATAGAAGAAGGATTTATATATAGTAGTATACAATTCCAAGGAACAAATTTATAATATTAATAAGTGATATAAGAGAGGGATAAGCGATAATACCATATTACATATAGATAGATAGATATGTCTATAATCAAGGCTAACTCAAGATATGTCCTAAGTCATTGCACTATCAAATCTAAGTCAACTGGTCATGGTAGGAACAAGTTCTAAAATAATCAAGGTCTCTAATCCATACGTCTAAACAAGAGATAGTTATGCATAATAAAGCAACCATAACTATAAGGATAAGAGTACTCGAGTCTAAAATGATAATACCCAACCAATGAATAACCATGAATACTAATGTGGCTATAATGTAAAAGAACCAGTCCCATACCTCAAATCGTACTACTAGACCAATAATCAATCTATTAAAAATGAACCATTATAGAAATATCAATAACAATATAAGGAAATTGGCTAGTCCTGAAAAATAATACCTAACCATCCTTTTCATAAGACCTCCGTTCCTACCATAGTACCAAAAGGTCCAATCTACACACAACATACCACAAGCCATCCTTATCACCTATACCTATGCAACCCCCTAAAAATATGATAGATATAGGTGCATACTGGTAATATGCATGCAAGACTGAATGCTAGGATAGATGAAACACCTAGACTTTGAGCCATTGAAAAATAATTTCATTTTTATGTCTCAGAGTTGGGTATGATAAGAGACTTAAGTCGCACCCATCTTGCCCTCCCTCATATACTAGGAAGTATAGTGAGGGACACTCATTATCCTAGGTACAAGTAACACCTCATCAATAGTAGCCTATGTATATGAGTCATATATAGAGTAATCGTAAGATTAAGACTTGAGCTTGAGGTAAACTGTCTTGCATACGGTTGAATCTTACAAATATGGGATGAGTTGTACCCCTTGGATACAACACATGGGTGTGTTGTCATACCCTTAACAGTGTGTGTCACCTAGGAGAAGACTATGGTATGAGTTAGGGTACCACTCATACCCTAGGGTATGATCACTAAGGTAATCGTATGGGAAAGACGTACCCCTGCACCAACTTACTTTTCTTCTTTTAACTAAGGACCTTTCGGTTATTTTGCTTGCCTAAAACCTGAACCCCTCTCACTATATAAGGCATTATATCCTTCTAAGTCTTTATTCTACAAGCCTCAAACACTCCTAAACACTCTAAAGGATTCTTGAAGCACGATTGGTGGCTAGGACTTTAAGGATGATCATTTAGTGGAAAGAGGGAGTCAACATTCTTGGTGATTCAAGTTGTTTTAGGAATGTATCTCTTCCCCTTATTAAATAACTCTAAAAACCATGTATTTCATACATTAATTAGTAAGTGTACATGGTGGTTTTGAAATAAAATAAAAAGGGTTTTTTTTCTAAATGATGAACAATGATGATTCCTACTTAGACTTGTGTTTATTCATGTTATTGATGTTGGATTGAATATGTGGATGCTTTTTGTATGCGGTATAACATGTGGTTCATGAGTAACCCTAATCTTGATGAATTCCACCATAAAAATGACCTTTTTATAGTTAAGTGCATAAGGTATTTGTGAAAATGTCTAAGTGAATTGTCTAATCACATGTTGGTGTTGTTTTAATCTAGGGCAATGGTCCAATATATATGAAGGAGTAGTAAATGATATTGTAAGGGAATTATGAGCCATTGAATTAATGAATTGATAACCATGTTGGTTTTTGGCTAAGGAGAGGGTAAAGCCCTAGGCATAAAGATGAACTCCAATTATGTATTGAACTAAGTGTGGTGAAAATGTGATATAATATTCTTAATGAACTTTGAATGTTTGTCTCGGTCTTGAGTACCACAAATTAAATTGTATGATAATGGAATAAAGGCATTGTCCTATTCAGGTGGTTGAGAAATGAAGGCTCCCATGAGCACAATGTGGTCATGTAATGTTGAATTTGCTAAATGAGCCAAAGCCCTTAAATATGATATAAATTATATGAGTGTAAATGCATAAACTAATGTGTCAATAGTTTAAATTGTGACTAATAATGACGGTCAATTCAAGTTCCTCATCTAATAATATTACAAGTGATTTGAGTTTCTAGTTCTATGAAATTATGGGTAATTCGAGCTCCTCGTCCAATGACACAGCTAGTTATTCGAGCTTCTATACGGGTAATATGACCAGTGATTCTAGTTCTAAGTTCGAAGAGATCTCTTGAGGTTAGAATACCTCATCAAATGACACGGCCCGTGATTCGAGTTCCTAGATTAGTGATATGACTAGTTATTCGAGTTTCTAGTCTAATGAAATGAGACAAATAGTCATTCGAGTTTCTAGAGTAGTGATACGACTAGTGATTCGAGTTTCTAGTCTATTGAAATGAAATTGTTAGTGATTTTTTTTCCTAGACCGATGATTTGAGTTCATAGTCCAATGAAATAGCAATGAGATTGGTCAAATGAGCTAAATTGGTTTAAAGTTTTTCACTTTAAATCTCAAGAATGAATGATTTGAGAACGCATGCTAAATCATTTATCAATGTGACATAATATGATCATGTTGTGTATATCCATGTGTATATAAGTGTATGTTCAAGAATGGTGTTGTGTCTTGGTCTCTGGATTATTATGTAAAATGCCTATGTGTAAGGACATGTGTACCAATATGAATGGTGATAATATATTTACTTTTTGTTAAATTATGACATTATTTTATCCCTAACCTTGAGTTACACACTAGTGCTCCTACCGCTAACCGTATCTGGATGTTATTTCCCCATGTGACATAGGGGCTGAAGATCATCCTCTTTTCTTGTGCAGTTATTAGTGGATCATATTTTTTCGTGCATTTAATTTAGAGTGGTAAGATTCCTTACTTTAGAAGACATTCATCCTTTGTCTTCTATCTTTAGGCTTAGTTTATTTTGACCTTGTTTAGCTATCGTTAGGTGCTTGTCCCGATGTATATATTTCTAAACTTTAGTTTTTATAGACATGTTGTAGATGACTGTAGAGTTGGTCATATTAGGCTAGTGTGTTGATAATTGTTAAAATGTTGGTATTGTTAAGACTTGACACATAGTCACATTTCTGCTATCTTATTATTATGGTTGGACTGTATTTGACCATAATGGATTATTGTTGATAGATAGGTTGGGCTACACAGCGACCTCTCATACGTGTGCTTGAGGTGCCCATATGACATGACTCAATTTTAGTTGTTCCAAATTAGTATCAGAGCCAGGTTTCATGGTTAGTTGCGAGTCCATAACACCATGTTAAGTAGAGTCTCTTTTATAGGTGTGAAGCACGCCACGCTTATAAAAGATGCGCTATGAGACATTTTATGAAATATTTCCCTTTCTTGTGTTTCTATCTCAAGCTATAGTGTCAAATGTCTTGGATTCCTCTTATTTCTATTTTCTATTATTGAGATTATACCTCTAAGGAGGAGGCTAAGGCAAACCCTTCATAGGGCCATATTGATGAAGCTCATCCAACTTCTGGAGTTTGGACCCGGTCTAGGGCTACAGTACCCAACCATCTTAATGGGGTTCCATCTTTCCCCACAAACCCTATCTATGTCAGTGACCCTCTTTCTCAGTCTTCTCTAAATAAATCTACTAATACATGAAGTTTTATTGCTCTATCAACTGCTTGACTCAGTTGGTAGCTTTTCCAGTCGAATGTAGTTTTCCGATTGTTGTTTCTTCTGAGGACATATGAGTTGGCGAATATGTTCTCCAGTACAAACTTTGAGGAAGATTCTCAAGGCTTTATTGATGAAATGGTAAAGTTTTTTGTAATCATGCATGCTTTGGAGGTTAAGGCCATTGAGTTTTCTTTCTAGTAGGTGAAAGATATAGCATAAAAATTATACGTTGGGTGGGCATTGTTTACGGGTGTTGATGCTATCCCCTCCACCTGGGAGGATTTCTCTGAGACTTGCTTTTTCTTCTTCTTTCCTCAAGAGTTGAGGGAGGCAACAAAAGAAGAGTTTGTGAACTTGAAATAAGGAAGGATGTCTGTTCAAGAGTATGCCTTGAAATTCCATCAATTGTCAAGGTGTGCTATTGAGATGGTTTCTAGAATGAAGGCTAGAATATGTAAGTTTGTCTCAGGATTATCTCGTGAGCTAGTTATTGAAATCAAGGCGGCCTTATTGATTGAGAACATAGATATCTCTAGGTTGGTTATGTACATGTAACTAATAAAAGATTAGAACAAGAAGCAATTTAAGCTTAGTGAGAGGAAATGGAAAAAGTTTAGGCCTTTTGAGCATAGTGGTGGAGAGAGTGGCTAGTGGCAACGAAAGAAGTGGAGGAGTTTGAGTTCGTTCTCCTTGGATAGTGTTTTCTCTCTTTACTCAATATTTTAGGGTTGTCGTCGCTCTTATTTTAATGGTGAGTCCCGGACATAGGGTACCTAATTTTAGACTAGTGGTGCCTAGTCGGCTCCACCCCGCCCTCATTGCAGATTCTGCAGTTAAAGTCACCGTGATCAATGTGAGAAGAGGAGAGACAGTTGTTTTTATTACAGTCAGGTTGGGCACATATATCAAGAGTGCCTCTCTCAGATGGATGCTTTGTACAACAGAGACCCTATTTCTTCTCCATCTACTCCGACACCAAAGGGTGCTATGTCTACTTCTACTTTTGGCACCGGCGCTAGCCAAAACAACTTTTATGGACTTGCTACTCAACAGGATTCTGAAGCATCTCCCTATGTTGTCATGGTTATGTTTAAAATTTTCTCTCGTGATACATATTTTTTACTTGATCCAGTGTCCACTCTTTTTTATGTGACCCCGTATATGGTTGTGCATCTTGAGTGTGGTCCTGAGAGTTTGTCAGTTCACTTTTCTGTTTCTACCCCTGTAAGGGACTCAGTAGTCGTTAGAAGGATCTATTAGAGAAGTGTGGTATCTATTGGTGGTAGAGATACTTTTGTTGACCTGATAGAGTTGGACATGATTGATTTTGAAGTCATTCTATGGATGGATTGGTTGTATTCTTTTTATGCTTCCTGAGATTGTCGAACCCATAGGGTCATGTTCAAATTCCCTAATGATCCAGTCATTGTATGGGAAGGTGATTCCTTAGTTCCTAAGGAAAGGTTTATTTCTTATCTAAATGCCCAAAAGTTGATTTCAAAGGGGTGTTTGTATCATTTGTTCTGAGTTAAAGATTCTAACTAAGAAGAACCATCTCTAGGCTCTATCCTCGTGGTTAAGGAGTTTCCCAAGGTATTTCACGATGATATTCCCAGTGTTCCTCCCGATAGGGAAATTGATTTTGGGATTGATCTTGTTCTAGACACTCATCCAATCTCTATTCCTCCTTATAGAATGGCTTTGCCAAAGTTTAAAGAACTTAAGGAGCAATTGAAGGACCTCTTAGATATAGGTTTTATCCATTCTATCATGTCTCCTTGGGGTGCTCCAGTGTTGTTCATGTGCAAGAAGGATGGATCCCTTCGTATGTGCATTCATTATCGTTAATTTAAAAAAGTGACCATAAAGAACAAATATCCTCTTTCTAGGATCAATGATTTGTTTGATCAACTTCAGCGTGCAAAGTGCTTCTCTAAGATTGATTTTTGATTAGGTTATCATTAGCTTAAGATTAGGCAAGTGGATATCCCTAAAACTACCTTTAGAATCCAGCATGGTCACTATGAGTGTCATGTCATGTCTTTTGGGTTAACCAATGCCCTGGAGGTATTAATGGATTTCATGAATAGGGTCTTGGTAATACCCCATACTTTTCCTAGCTTAAATTTGACCCTAGAATGTTAAGGGATAGATTCCAAAATGAATACTATTTATTTAACATGGAATTTGATGACGCTCATAATACACTCTGGAATGAGTGTAAGCAATCATTGTCAATATAAAACCCAACTAGGTTGGGGTCAAATCCCACAGGGAATAGGGTGTGAACTCAAGTTGTTTATGAAATAATTCACTGGTAGTTTACCGTTTCTTGAAATTGGGGTTTAAATTGCTCAGGCAATTTTTAGTCACTTTAAAATTAATGTTTATAACCCATATTTTTATGAAATAACCGGGATTATGTTCACTAGGGTTTATGGTACATGACAGATGCTACAAATAACTCAACTTTCTCATGGTGGTTAGGATGACAAGCTATCTTTATTGATGGTATGCTCAAATGTCTCTCAACCTATTCAAGAATCTAATTTTCTAATCCTCTCGGACTTAGGGAATCGCAACTCACTGTCCAAATTTTACCTCAGTTTAATCAACCTTGTTATAGTGCTGATTATTTAACGAAGCCTTTCCAAGTACCTGCCGATAATTCACTTCCTACTGTTTATGATTTCTTTCTCAAGCAAACCAAATTAAGTACGCCTATTGTTTGCAACCAACAGACATAAGTTATAATATCAGAATTACTAAGAAATCCTAGCACCCATTAAACCTTGAGTAATTAACTAACACCTTATCATGACCTAACCCTAGATCCCACAATCCAGGTTAAAGATGTTTAGCCACTCATGATGCTAAAGATAAGTACACAAGTTGAAATCATAATTGAAAGGATTAACTTACAACGATGAATTAAATCAAAAGTGAACTTGTATTTGAATCACAAGGTAATACTCAAAAATATTGTTCTTGAGATAGAGAGAGAGAAAATTTGTATGTTGTAAGATAGATTCCTCAATGAATGTGCATAAAAACCCTAAAACAAGTATTTAAATAGTCGATCCTAAATAAGGAAATAATATTAAATTTGTGGATTTTCTTCTGATTAGGTGACGGTGCCCGTGACATCTTATCACGATCTTAATGACCTGTCATCGATGTCATCAACTTCTCTGCAATTTCAACTACTAATTCCTATGGTTGACGACAATTTTGACATCCTATCAGGGTCTTGATGGTGTGTCGTGATTGCCATCACAAAATAAAATAAAAAGTTTCAGATTTTCCTCGGAATAGACGACGGCGACCATAACAGCCTATCATGGGCCTGATGTCCTATCAAAGACGTCGTCATATTCTATTTAATGTAAGTGGTTGGTGTCTCAGGATGACAAAAATCATGATGGCCTATCAGGAGTCTGACGGCATAAAATGGATATCGTCATCTCCTCCTCCATTTTGATAATTTTTTGCCTAAGGTTGACGATGATTCTGACGGCTTGTCACACTTTTGACGTCTTATCAGCAGATGTCGTCATAGCATTCACTTCATTCCAACTCACTAGTTACGTTTGACGGCCACTGTGATAGCCTATCATGGGGCTGACGCCTTGTCACAGATGTCGTCAGCCATACCTTTCTTCAGATTTCTCCAGATATCAACTTCTTTGCCTCCATTCTTGTTGGTTCTCTATCCCATTAGCTTAATCTGTAAAATTAACATAAAGACATTAAAAAATGACCAAATTTGCTTAATGCCTCGCAATTATTATAGGTTAAAGGCCTTAAATGTGTTCGCGATTGCGCATACATCAACACCCTCAACTTGAAACAATTGCTTGTCCTCAAGCAACTTAATCCAACTAATGGAACACATAGCACATTTAGCAGCAAATTTTTCATTTAAGATCGAGACAAAGTAATCCTTTCAATGCAAAACAAACGAATACCAACTGTGCATATCATTGAAAACAATACTATAATACAAAAGAATCAACCAGCAGCATCAATCTTAGCCACAATAACCATTCACATATCAATGTCACACTATCTAAATAAGCAAGTAGCTAGAAATGATACCAGTGTGCCCTCACAACAAAGAAATACCCCTTCTCACATATAAGAAATCTAATAATGCAAATATGGGGTTCATCATAAGACTCTCACACTCAAAAGGAAGTTCTAGCCAGTGTATGGCAAGTTCTATAGGCTTGCCCTTATTTTCGTTACCAAAATCCTCAGGTAGGTCAGCTAGAATCACTATAGGACTTCATTTAGGCTTCTAGTGTGGTTTGAGGCTTGTATGATATTCAAGGTCATTTATAGTAACTATGCCTCCTTTAAACTACACTACTTTCTTGAGGCTCACTTATTATCCTCTTTCTTTACTCCTCTTCTCTTATAAGAAATCCAAATTCAATTTGGGTGCTACCCTCCTTTCTCTCACTTTTTTTTGAATACCCAGCTTTTATTCTCTCTTTTATTCCATCCTTATTCATACTCATTTTACACCATGCACCCTATGATAACCACCCTCAACTTAGGCTGTTTTACTAGATCAAGGTGCTCAGTGTCCAAGGAAGGCCAGGGATAAATAGGTTCACTGTGGTATAAATGGGAAGGTGATAGGTGTCATATGAAAGAAAGGGTCAATTTACGCTCTAAACAGGGATCAAAGGGTATTATGCATATAGGAAAATTTATTTAGGCTTAAAGAGGGTTACTCAATGATGGCTAATGATCCTGTGCTAACTCCTATCCTAAGACCATGGTAAGACCAACCAGGCAAGTTCTGGCTTTAGTATACAGAGGGAAACATGTAATAGCTCATATGCACCTAACGCATAAGTATATCACTGGCCACCACTTATTTAGTTCATGAAATTTTTTTTTTTTAGTAATGATCATCAGGCAGCTATAACTAATGCCACAACAAGATTTAGAATGGTCACAAGTAAATATAATCCACACAGTTTGTAAAACAAGACATTGGAAGGATGTTCAAAAGTCAAGCAAGGACATGTTACTGCCTTTTTGTGCTTATATTTCTCCTAGTTTCCCAAAGCTATGTTACAACAACAGACTACCCTCTACCCTCAACTTAGAATTAAAGAAAAACTAAATTAAGAGTTAGTGTATACTAGACTGGGTCAGCCTTTGGGATCATGGGTTGCCTCCCATATAGCACTTGATAAAATGTCGCGGTACGACTCAAGTATCTCGATTACCTCAGACTTCATCAAGATAGATAATGGTGATTCTTTTCACTGATTCTTTCGGGCCAATGTAAGGCTTCACCCATTGCCTATTTACCTAGAATATGCTACCATTTTCATTTTGAGTTCCACTACTCTAGACGAGTGGACTTGACTAACCTTACAAGGACCTGACCACTTAGATTTCAGCTTTCCTGGGAATAATTTGAGTCTGGAATTAAATAGAAGCACCAAATCCTCCTATTTGAATTCTTGTTTCTCTATTATACAATCATGGTACTTTTTTATCTTTTCTTTATAAAGATGTGCTTGTTCATATACCCTGAGACGGAACTCATCCATCTCATTCAGTTGCCCTAGTCTCATCTCTGTTGCTTCCTTCCAATTCAAATTCAACCTTTTGAGTGCCCATAAAGCCTTGTGTTCTAGCTCTATTGGCAGGTTGTTAAGTGTTTCCATAGACCAACTGAAATGGTGATATGCCAATTGGTGTCTTAAAAGTAGTCTGGCATCATCAAGCTTTTGGGACCAGTCTTTTCTGCAAGCATTCACCATTTTGGCTACGATGGCTTTAACTTCACGATTTGACACCTCCACTTGCCCACTGGTGTATGGGTTGTACAGAGTAGCCATTGTGTGTTGTTTCTCTCCATATTTTGCAAAAGCTGCTCGAAATAATTTGTGTCAAAAGTGAGATCCTCTATCACTTATAATAGCACATGGTACTTCAAAGTGAGAGAAGATGTTCTTTTTTAGAAAAGCAACAACCCTCTTTCCTTCATTATCAGCCAAAGCCACAGCTTTGACCCACTTAGAGACATAGTCAACAGCAACCAGAATATACTTCATCCCGTACGATCTTACAGACGAACCCACATAGTCAATCAAATAATTCAACTTCAAGCATCTTAGTCAAGGGCATCTCATGTATCTTAGAGATTGACCCCTGACTCTTACATTGGTTACATTTCTACACAAACTCAAGGGCATCCTTAAATAATGTTGGCCAATAATAGCCACTCTGCAACACCTTCCTTGTCGTTCGATCACGCATAGTTACCCCCAACTGGAGAAGCATGACATGCTTCCAGTATGCACAATACATCTACTTTCGGTATGTATATCCATATGATATTGTCTGAACATCGCCGAAAAAAATAAGGCTCATCCCAGAAATAGTGTGTTACATCATGCAAGAATTTCTTCCTTTGGTGGAAAGAAAAATTTTATGGTATGACCTTACTAACAATGTAGTTTGCATAATCCGCGTACCAGGGTAATGTTTTCACAGTAGTGGTCGGGATTTCTTCATCAGGAAATGCATCATTTATCTTTCTTTCATCACTAGCTTCCTGTTCACCTTCCATTCTAGAAAGATGATCCGCAACCTGGTTTTCACAACCTTTCCATTCTTTAATCTCAAAATCAAATTCTTGCAACAAAAATTCCCATGTAGTAATCCTTGGTTTTGTATCCTTCTTAGCTATCAAATACCTCAAGGAAGCATGGTCAATGTAGACCACCACTTTGGTCCCAAGCAGATAAGCTCTGAATTTCTCGAAAGCATACACCACAGACAGCAGATCCTATTCAGTTACTGTGTAATTCTTTTGTGCTTCATTCAGTGATTTTCTTGCGTAATATAATAGATAAAATAGCTTATCCCTATTTTGTCGAAATACAGCTCCCAGGGCAACACCGCTTGCATCACACATTATTTAAAATGGTTTTTCCCAATTTGGTAAAATAACAATAGGGGCCTCAATCGGCTTCTTTTTAAGGCACTTAAATTCCTTCAAGCCCTCATCATCGAAGAAAAATTTCACTTCCTTCTCCAAAAGTTTGCAAAGTGGATTGTAACTTTTGAGAAGTCTTTTATGAATCTCTGATAAAAGCCTACATGACCAAGAAAACCAAGCACTCCCTTCACTAAAATAGGAGGCGGTAATTTCTCGATAACTTCCTCCTTTGCTCGGTCAACTTCAATCCCTTTTTCAGAAATTTTATGGCCAAGAATGATACCCTCCTTTTCCATGAAATGGCATTTTTCCCAGTTAAGCACTAGGTTAAATTCAACACATATTTGTAAGGCCACATTTTGATTCTCTACAAACATTTCAAATGAATCACCCACCACAGAGAATTCATCAATGCACACCTCTATGGTGTCTTCCACTATGTCAAAGAAGATAGACATCATGCACCATTGAAAGTGGCGGGTGCATTGCATAGCCCAAATGGCATCCTTTTAAATACAAAGGTGCCTTATGGGCATGTGAATGTTGTCTTCTGTTGATCTTCAGGAGCAATGCAGATTTGGTTATATCCAGAATAACCATCCAAGAAGCAATACCACCCTACTAATTGATCAAGAATTTGGTCTATAAAAGGCATTGGGAAGTGGTTCTTCAGAGTCCAAGAGTTTAACTTGCGGTAGTCCATTTAAAATCTCCACCCAGTTACTGGCCTGAGTGGAATCAACTCATTTTTTTTCATTAGCAACCACCGTCATACCCCCTTTTTTAGGTACGCATTAAACTGGACTCACCCACTTGCTATCAGAAATAGGGTAAACTACTCCTGAATCCAACCACTTAATAATCTCCTTCTTAACCATCTCTTTCATTTGTAGTTTAATATGGAGCTGATACTCTATGGTTGGAATACAATCTTCCTCAAGTTGAATTTTATGCGTGCAGATGCCAGGGGGAATACCAATAATATCTGTGATGGTCCATCCTATTGCTCTCTTATGCTTCTGAAGTACTAAAATAAGTGACTTTACTTATTTTTCTTTCAAATCAGCTGCAACAATAACAAGTAGTGTGTTCCCTTTACCCAAAAACACATATCGAAAATGTCCAGGCAGCTCTTGCAACTCCAACACTGGGTTCTTCAATAGATGGCTTGGCTGGTGGCGTTAGTCGATTAGCAAGGTCAAGGTCCAGATTTTTAGGACCATAAGGGTATGAACCCATGCCAGTTAAGGTACAAATTGTGTCTTCATACTCCTCAATGCCTTCACTATCATAGTTCATCATGACCGCGGCCAAACATTTGATAACAAGTTGTTCAGTTCTAGGCACATCCTGTTTTTCCTCAAAATACAGATCAACTACTGAGAACATACTTATTTCCTCATGTTTTTTCATTGATTTACCTACATCAAACCATACCACTTCATCGTTCACCCTAAATAAGAGCTCATTTACTCTCAAATCGATCAACACACTTCTGGTTGTGAGGAAAGGTCGACCCAAGATTATGGGCACCTCGAAGTCCACCTTACAGTCTAGAATGACAAAGTCTGTAGGGAATATGAAATTTGAAACCTTTACCAACACATCTTACAGAATACCAATAGGCCGTTTTACTGACCTGTCCGCCATCACCAGTCTCATGTTGGTGGGCGTGAGATTCCATAGACCCAACTTTTTATAAATAGTCAATGTCATCAAATTAACGCATCCTCCCAGATCACATGGTGCTTTGGTGAACTCCATAGTTCCAATTGTGCAGGGAATACTGACTGCACCTGGATTCGGCTTCTTTTGCATTATGGTCCTCGTAGAAATAGTGTTGCAAAGATGGAGGTCTGCCTCCAATTCGCAACTCACTGCTAGTTTCTTAGTAACAAGGTCCCTCATGAATTATGTATATCCTGGCATTTGCTCAAGTGCCTTAATAAAAGGAACATTAATTATCAATTGCTTGAGCATTGCCATGAACTTGCTGAATTTGTCATCATCGACTTTTTTTCTCAATCATTGAGGAAAGAAAGGAGGTGGTCTTAGGATTGTTTTCAACACCACTTCCTCTTCCTTCTCCTTCACCTTCTCCGATGCATCAATAGAGCTATCCGGCTTCTTAGACTCTACTAGGTTGTTTTCTTCTGGTTCATCCACAACTACCTCACTATTCACAGACTTGCCCACAGAAGGGCCAGATATGATCTTACCACTTCTAGTGGTAATCGCCAGACATGATCCATCAATCTACTGACTCTGAACCATTTCACTAGGTAGGTTGCCACTTATTCCCTGGTTCTGTGTTGGAAAAAGTTGGTTAATTTGTTGCTTTAATTGATTGATAGAAGTTGAGTGTGAACTAACAAACTGATTTAAGGTAGAAAATTCACTCTTCATAGTAAGTACTCCTAAGTTGGTAGCCTCAAATCCCTTTAACAGTGTTTCCATCATATCCTCCATAGATATCTTCCTCGAGCTAGTTGCAGCGGCCTTCTGATTTTCAGGAAGAATATACAGCCCACTCATATTATTATTGCTTCTCCAGTTTCCCTGCTCCTTATCTTTGTAACCAGGCTTGTCATAAATGTTCTGACCTTACTTTCCATAGCTATTGCCTCTAAAACCCCCCTGATTATTAACATAATTAGCCTCTTCTTCAGGATCCATATCAACATGATCCTGAGAAATCACAACCATTACTTTCTCTGTCTCTCCCGATAATAAGTTCTTGGTGAGCAGGTCCACCTGAGTCTTTAGATGGGCCATATCTTGATCCCCCTCCATATCTCTCCTATGTTGCTTAGCAGTTATTACCATAGGAATAGTAGGGATTATCACCACAGAATCCCCTGTGTACCAATCCTGACTCCGTTAGGCCATCCTATTCAGGATATCTGCAGCATCGTAAAAAGAAAGATAGCCAAATGAACCACCGATGGCGTTATCTACAATTGGCTTCGTTACAGAATTGAGAGCCCTGTATGAAATCTCCATCAAATATATGTCTGTTATGGTGTGGTTCGGATACTATGTCAGATTCTTCTTTAAACTGTCCTAAGTTTCATGTAGGGCCTCAGTCGGGAGCTGTCTAAAATTGTTGATCTCATCTCTCAACTATACCCTCCTAGAAGGTGAAAAGAACCTTTCTAGGAATGCTCCTTTTAATTGCCTCTGGTATCTTATAAAATTAGGCATCAACTCGTTTAGCCATAATGTTGCCTCCTCAAAAAGAGACAATAGGAACAGCCTCAACCGGTTTGTGTTCTGGCTCACTCCTGCGTTATCAAAATATGTGTAAATAGTGACAAAATTTACCAGACGCAGGTTGGGGTGATCCCTAGGAACGCCTCCAAACAACCCCTTCAGATTTAGGAGTTGGATCATCATGCTTGTAATATTGAACTTGTCTCCAAGTGCCAAATGAGGAGGAATGATTGAACCCGTTGCACCTGCTCCATCTACATCGTCATCATCAAACTTATCCTGCAGTGGTTGTTCTGCCATTCTGCTTATGTGGTGGAGTTGTGAATTGAGTAGTGCTTGGCATAACCTATAAAGATCCTACAAATGAAAATAAATGAAAACCAAACGTAAATCTAGAAAACTTAACGAACAACAAATTAGCGCACAAAACTTTTAGTTTACAACCTATACCCCGACAACGGCGTTATTTCTGATAACACTCAAACGACACTCTGGAATGGGTGTAATCAATCGTTGTCAATATAAAATCCAACTAGGTTGGGGTTGAATCCCATAGGCAATATGGTGCGAACTCAACTTGTTTACGTAATAATTCGCTGGTAGTTTACCGTTTCCTAAAATGGGGGTTTAAATTTTTCAGATAATTGTTATTCACTTTGAAATTAATGTTTATAACTAATATTTTTATGAAATAACCAGGATTATGTTCACTAGGGTTTATAGTACATAACAGATGCTAAAACTTACCCAAGGTTCTCACACTGGTTAGGATGACAAGCTATCTTTATCGATAGTTTGCTCTAATGTCTCCCGGCCTATTCAACCTTGTTACAGTGCTGATTAATAAACGAAGCCTGTTGAGTACCTATCGATAATTTACTACCTACTGTTTATGATTTCTTTCTCAACCAAACAAAGTAGGTATGCCTATTGTTTCCAACCATCAGACATAAGTTATAATATCATAATTAGCAAGAAATCCTAGCACCTATTAAACCTTGAGTAATTAATTAACATCTTATCTTGACCTAACCCTAGATATCACAATCCAGGTTAAAGATGTTTAGCCACTCATGATACAAAAGATAAGTACATAAGTTGAATTCATAATTGAAAGGATAAACTTACAATGATGAATGAAATCAAAAGTGAACTTATATTTGAATTACAAGGCAATACTCTAAAATATTGTTCTTGAGATAGACAGAGAGAAAATTCGTATGTTGTAAGATAGATTCCTCAATGAATATTCATAAAACCCCTAAAACAATTTTTTAAATAGTCCATCCCAAATAAGGAAATAATATTAAAATTTCTAATTTCTTTGGATTAGGTGACGGTGCCCATGACGTCTTATCACGATCTTGACGGCCTGTCACGGATGTGGTCAACTTCTCTATAAGTTCAACTCCTGTTGCCTACAGTTGACAGCAATTTTGACATCCTATCAAGGTCTTGACGGCGTGTCATGATTGTCGTCACAAAATAAAATGAAAAGTTTCAGATTTTCCTCGGAATATTTGACCATTACCGTGACGGCCTACAATGGGCCTGACGGCCTATCGCGGACGTCGTCAGATTCTCTTTAATGTTGGTTATTGTTGTCTTAAGATGACGATGATCATGAAGGCCTAATAGGAGTGTGACGCCGTGTTATGGATGTCATCCGCTCCTCCTCCATTTTGATAATTTTCTGTCGAAGGTTAACGATGATTCTAACGGCTTGTTACACTTTTGACGTCTTATCAGCAGATGTCGTCATTACATTTAGCTTATGTCGACTCCCAGGTTACGTTTGACAGCCACTGTGATAGCCTATCATGGGGCTGACGCCTTGTCACAAATATTGTCAGCCACACATTTCTTCAGATTTCTCCAGATGTCAACTTCTTTGCCTTTATTCTTTTTGGTTCTCTATCCCATTAACTTAATCTATAAAATTAACATAAACACATCAAAAAATAATAAAAGTTTCTTAAGACCTAACAATTAATCTAGGTTAAAGGCCTTAAATGTGTTCGTGATTGCGCTAACATCAGAACTGCTTAGTTTTTGGACTTTTTATTGCATAGGAAATTGAATTAGCATTCCAGCGATATAAGATTTGCCTCAATTTGATAGCCGAGTAAGAAGTTATGGCTATTTTAAGTTCCTATCACAAAACATTATCGTTGGAACCCTTAGCGTGTCACGGATAAGTGTAAATTTCCAATTGCCCCATTCCAGTGGCTCTCCGCTATATTGGCACATCATAGAGATAGGTCAATTTCTCATTTGTCAATTTCCAGAGGTTCATCATGATAATGGCGCATCGTTCCATGTGCCAAAATGGCATTCCAATGGGGCACCGCGGTGTCTCTGCATCGCAGAGTCTACCCAGTTTACATTCATCGATTTCCAGTGAGCCGCCGCAATAGTGGGGTGTCGCGGTGGCCACCCAAATTGGGAAAATTTATGTTTTCCAAATTCATGTAAAATTTTAAATGGGATATTTTGGTAATTCTCCAACCCCCAATCCATCCAAAGACAAAAGATTAATAATATTTGAGAGCACTTTATGTTTTACTCATCATTCTCTCTTAAACAAAACCCTAAGGCTCATACTTCCTCTCCAAGAACCACAAAATTTCCTCTATCAATTCTCCAAGATAATACAAAATTAAGAATCACCAATTCAATAACTCTAAGAAGTCATCTCTAAGACATCAATTGAGATCCAAGATTCAAGTTCTAGCATTTAGATCATCAAATTAAGGTATGTGGAGTTTGAACAAGGATAATTCTTTCATCCTTATGCCCAAAACTTTATTTTAATTACAAATTGACTGCAATTTATGAGATTTCGTATGAAATTTAAGTTAGGGTTTAAACCCATTATCATTACTTGAAAGATTATGAGATTTCCTATGATTTAAAAGTTGAATTATGTGACTTTATTCATATTTCTATGCATTGTGAGTAATTTCCAGATTTCATGATGAATTATAAGTGTTTGCATTATCAAGCATGAATTTTTAGATGTTTTAACATGAGATTGATGCATAGGTCGTTAAGCCCCAATTTTAAGATTGTTATTTTAAGATTACTTGTGCCATGAGCACCCTTAGATAAGATCACTCTCAGATTTTGATAAAGATTTGACCTTTTGGTCCTAAGTTATGATAAGAATCCACTTTGTTCAGATAACTTGAGATTTAAAGAAAGAAAAGCATAATTGATTTTCTTGTGAACCCTTGTGCTATTTCTTTTTAAGTGGTTTTTTTTTAAGATTTTGAGCATAAGAATATGAGTACTATTTAGCACCGAGATGGGTAGGTTACAAAGGTTTCAGACCCCAAAACTATGTGCCAACATAGGATTCAGATTTATTCCCACTTCTACGTAGATGACTCAAATTGTGATCATTAAGATAAAGTTCTATTCTGATGACAAGGGTAGAGCAGCCCTACCTAACAGGGGCCAGACATGGGACTCCATGGATAATCACATGGTGTATGTCTGTTAAAAAAACCTCCCAAAAAGATGTCCCCCAATGTTTAACAGTCTATTGATTTAAAAGATTTAAGATAAAAACATATTTTTTAGAAGTTATGGTTTCAAGATTCTTAGGATTTAAGATAAAGTATTTTATAGATCTCAGAACTAAGTGTAATGGCTCACTAGATTTACATTATATGTTTTAACATTTATTATTTATCATCTTCAGATTTTGGATTACTCAAGCCTGTGTGAGTCATTTACATTTAGCATGCATGATTATATAAATTGTGATGATATTATTTACATATTGCATGCACCTCCATATACTTAGTACATCCTTAAAGTACTAATCCACATATATATCTATGTGATACATTGTCTTGTAATATAGGTTCAGGAGCTCAGTCTCAGCAGCGTGAGTGATTCCTGAGCATCTCATCTAAATCACTGCAGTTGGTGAGTCCTCATAGTTCGGGGACTTCGTTATTCATACTTTCAGTTTATTAGTAAATGTTTCTTTATTCATTTCAGATAGTTTAGGTTGGATAGGGGCCTGTCACAGTGACTCTCTAGATTTAGATAGTAGAGGCTTGTCGGACTAACGACTAGATTTAGTTTTAGACATTTGAATCAGAATTCATATTTTTCAGTATTGCTTTACCAAGACTTATCGTATGTTTCATATAAGATTTTCTGCATTATTAAGATTTCATATTCATATTTCCAATATGTTGAGATCCTAACTTAGTAGAAAGCAGTCAGGGTTAGATCAGGACTACTTGTAGTTCGAAGCACCGTGTGGCATCCCAGGAACTAAATTTTGGGGTGGCCCATTCAAAGAAGCTGTTGCTGAGCCCGTAGACACTAGGGTCAATATTGGAAGCCAAGGAGGCATTCTGGTGGATGCATGCATGTAGGAAGGCATAAATTCTATCTGATTGGCAGATTCAGAAAGGCCTTTACATATCTTCCTTAGTGGGATTGCACCTCAAGAAAGAGGGTTTACAGTCTTCCATTTATTCTTGGACATGTTTTCCATTGTTTTCAATGATGATATCTTATTGCATGACAAGAGCGAGGTAGATCATGTAGATCACCTCCATTCCATGTTACAAAATTTGAAGGATCATCATTTGTATGCTAAGTTATCCAAGTGTGAGTTCTGGTTGAAAGTTATGGCTTTTCTTGGTCATGTCATCTCTAGTGAAGGGATCATGATGGATGCCCAAAAGGTCACGATGGTTAAAAAGTGGCCTAGAGCTACGACTCTGATCGATATTCGGAGCTTTTTAGGTATAGCTGATTTTTTGACCGACCACAGAGGAGAAATTCCCAGCTGAAAACACTAGCAATCAACTTCATATCTATTGGAGGGCATGAACCAAAAATACATACTCAAGAAATCACCAAGGTTACAAATCATACTAGTAATAGAAAAACTCTAACAACTCGGAGAAATGCAAATGTAGCCATAAATAATCAATCCAATACTCCACTCGAAAAAAATTATCCATAGGCACATATAATCAAGGAGAAGTACTCCACCAAGTATGAGTATGCCGAAAAAATTCTAAAATGAGGATTTCCAGACTCCACCTAAGTAGAACAATCATAACTTAATCAAACCATGAATTGCATTGCCAATGGTTAAAGTACCAATATCAATATCAATACCAATGTCAACACCACTACCGAAAATGAACCAAGCAACTCAAGATAAAGAATTTCTAATTTGCCAACTTAATAAGCGGTCACAAGAAAGATGACTTGTCTCTAACTCTCTAACTCTACTTAGACAATGACCATATCACGACAAGAATAGAGTATCCACCTCCACCCTAGCACCAAGAGAAAACCACCACCAAGAGACGAGCCTAGAAAACTAGAAAGACGAATCTAAGACTTCTCAACATCACCAACAAAACAACTAGCGAGCAATGAACTGGCCAAAATAAAATAACAGACCCCAAATTGATCAACCTCAAAAATAGGCTACATAGAGGGGGATAGGCAATGAAGAAAACATTCGCAACCCAGGAGGCAAGTCTAAGAATTTCAAACTCAAGATCCGGTAATATTACCAAAGTGCTAACACGAAAGGTCAACATACACTTAGTACCATAATTCACTCAACAACAAGTCTAGCATTCCTATCAGAAGAGAAAAATAACCAACCTCACCTTTCTACAAGAGAGAAAACATCCAACCAGGCTAGCTTCCTAAGCCAGCTTAGTTGGATATTTTCTAGGGCCTGAGTGGTTGATTCAAATAATTAGTCAAAGTTTGGACCCATCCAGATTCATTATCCCTCGGGAATATTAGACATTGGCTTTAAATTTTTTTGTGATAGGTGCACTTTTATTTCCTAATTTTATCTCTTTATTAGTATGTATTGGGGTTCTCGTACCCATAGATATTACTGCCTTGGGTAGTTTTATATTTGTTGTTATGTGCTTTTGTTATAGAGTTCATAATTATATGGCTACCCTCCTATATTATTTCTTCTAGTACTGGATGAAGTTGATCTGTATTGATATTTTTCTATTTTAGGTGTAGCATTTGGGCGCAAGTCCTATTTACCTTGTCATGTTAGCCTTATTGTGGCCCTAGAGTGGTACTTGCTATGGATATTCATTTTTGGTACAACTTATTCCTTATATAGATGTTTAAGTGTGGGGTGGTGAAGTTGGGTGTATTTATGCACTCTAGCCTTACTGTTCTAGCGTTTTTAGCCTTATTTTGAGGATAATCGTGTGATTAATGTGTTAATAATGAAATAAATGTGCATTTAAGTATCCATGTATGTGTTTACAATGTTAAATGGTTTTCTCACACAAGTTTTGATTCAAATTGATCATTTAGAGTTCAACCGAGAGAAATAGTGTTACTAGCTTGAGCTAGGTTCTTGTCTAGTATATTGTGCTGAGTTATAATATGTTTTAATGAGTTACTAAGGTTTTAATTGTGTATTTATATGTGAAACAACTTGCTTGTAATGTTCAAGGGTCAATTGGATCAAGACAAGAGTCGAAACAATGAGTTAAAGATCAAAGTGAAATTTACCTATGATTAGCTCGTGTTTCTAGTTCATCGTTTTGGATGTTGTATTGTTTGGAGATCTAAATAGTTTTTTTTAATTCTATAGTATACTTTTTTAATGGATTATAATGATATATTAAAGATATACAAACTTCAACTCAAGTGGAAACAACTCAAAAAGGCTTGGAATGGATCACGAAAGCAAAATACACAACTTGATGCAAATTATGACACCTGAAATGTCTTGGATAATTGAGGGCTCATGTGAAGAACAATTAGCACGGGATACAGACAAAAAGCTTGATAGGGGACCCAAAATAGTTACCCCTCTTAACGACGATGCGTTGTGAACTTTAAAACCCATTTTTAGGCCTCGCGATGCTTCCCCTACTCCCATTTCCAGCCTGTACGTCGTAACTTTCATTCCCTTTTTCATAACTCGCGACGTGAGTTCCACTTTGGCCAAGAATGCTAATTTAGTCCTACACATCTTGGGACTACTTGGACACTATAAATACATCTTTGTACTTGTTATTATTTACTTCTGGACGTCTTGGAGGATTAAGGAGGCTACCACAACTTCTTTTTAGGGTTTATATCTCTTTATTTTTAGTTTCTTTCATGTTTTATATCATCATTCCAAAGGATTAGATGATAAATATTTCCATTAAAGGATAAAACTCCCTTTTCGGGGTTAATGCCAAGATCATGAATACGTTTATTTTAAATTAAATTTTTTGATTTGCTTATCATTATTGGTTGCTTTTTTATTCTTGTTTTAACTATTTCAAGGATACACGGCCCCTAGAAGACATCAATTGCAAATCTTGTAAACCTGGAAGAGGGAATAGGTCGATAGATCATGGGAATAAGCAAAGTATGGTTTGTGTTTCTTCAAGAAATAAGGAATTCAAATTAGTATCTAGGACAGGGGTGTACTTCAATGACTTACTTGATTCACATGTAGGATGATTGCTTCAAGAACTTAAGTGGACTATTACTACCCCGCTCAATGATGTAGTTGTAAAGTTCAACTTAGGTAAAGGATTAGAGGTTTGGAAACCATAATCATGTGATTTACCCTACGAATCAATAACCACGATTATCAATTTAACGAACGCAGTTCAATAACGTAGTATGATTGATCGAAAGCCTTAACCCTAGATCTCTATCCTTTTATTGTCCAAAGTCATTTACTTTCCGGCATTTTCTTAGTTTATTTTTTAGTTTACATTCTTAAACTCTATTTTCTACTTTCTTCAATTGGTTAAACTAGAATTAGATAGGCGGTGAATGCTAGACCTTGAGAGATCAATACTTGGGATTCCTTCAAGCCACTTTAATTCTTGATAACACCACGTGCACTTGCATCTACGCTTGGGTGCTGTCATATTTTTGGCGCCATTGTCGGGGACTTATAATTAGTCAACTATTTATTTTTATTTTTTCTATATTAAGTTGTAAATAGTTTTGTCTTTTTTAGTCTCTTTTTATTTTATTTTATTTTATTTTTCTTTTTATCACTATTCTTGACATATCACCCTGGGATAGTTTTGAGAGATGAAGATTCTCTATGGTGTATGGTTTATGGCAATAGTGGTCATCTAAAGATATGTATGTTGTCAACCCTGTTCTGTAATGTTTGTGGGCTATGATCAAAGGAAATACTATGTGAGCACCTATAATCGGTAGTGACAGTTTCAACAGCTACTTGTTCAGGATGACTAGGCCCCAATTCAAACGAGCAATATTAAAGAAATGCTGAAACAACTTCTAGCTAATCAAGAATAGTAGTCAGTAGATATGAAGTGTAATGCAGCTATTTTAGAGCATCAAAAAATTTTCATGAGGAACTTGGTTATGCAGATAGGGAAAGTGCAACAACAATATAATACCAGACTTCAAGGTGATTTGTCAAGTAACAGTGAACACATAAGTGAAATTACTTTGAGGAATGGTATGAAGCTCAATGAAAAACATTCAAATATAACTAAGGCGGTAGATGTAGAGTTGACTTCCCAACCTATTAAAAACAAAGTTGCTGACAATTTGAGGAAGTATGAGTACTCAGAAACTGAAATTATTGAAATTGTTAAGGAGATGACACCACCACCATATGAATCGTTGCTACTAGATTGTCATTTTTATTTTGAGACTGAAATTAAGAAGGTGAATAAAAGTAAGGGTGTTGAAGATAGTATAAATTTTAAAGTAGGATTGGTTGGGTCTCATTCAAAGCCTTTTCTACATTATGTTTAGATGATGTCTTGTCTGTAGAATCATTTAAAGTTGTGGAAGAGTGTTAAAATGAGGAACAAGAATCCTTTATTATTGATTTTACAACGAATAAGCAATATAAAAATACACCTCCCTTCAAGTCTGAGTGGTTTACCATGCATATTCCATTACCCGATTCATTAATGTTTGTATCATCACCCTATGAGCGAGGGAAAGAGATGGATGGAAAATTGGGGGTGAAATTCATATCCTTAAGGTGGAGGAAAAAGTTAAGTTAGGAAGTGTCTCGACACTAAATCAGCTGTTTCTTAGGAGGCAACCCAAGTTAATTAGGTATGTTTTCTTTCTAGTTTTTTTTTAGTTTTTATTTCATGTATTTTTTGTTTTAGATGAGTCACAGGTTAATGGGAATTCTGAGTACCATAAACTTGAGCTTGAATCTTGGCTAAGACTGAGTGTGGGGTTCCATGGATCTCCTTGATGCAAAAAGATGTTAGTAGCTAGGCCTAGAGGCCTCATGGAGTATTTCTATCTCTTACTTTTAAATCCAGTTTGGGGACAAAGTAGATTTTTATGTGGGATGGGGAAATTCTCTATTTTTGGCTTAATTTAAGAATTTTTAGGATAAGAATAAGGGAGATATTCTTATTGGTGCTATTTTTAAGTACATGATGCATGTGTTTTTCTGGGAAAAAAACATGTTGAATGATGGAATTGCTATTTTTTAAGACTCTTTGGCTAGTGTTTAGGACTCTTGCACTTGTTGACTTAATTTTGAATTTATGTTATTGTTTGGTCGGGAGGCTATGATGATCCTATATGAGTTGTGCATGTGCCATGTGCGTGTGCAAAATTTTGTATATTCCTTGTTTCATGTGATATATCGTACTTGCCCGATGTATGTGTGAAGCAAAATAAAGAATATGGGTTTAGGAGATGATTTAGGCATTTCTTTGATAGGTTTGTTTCATACATCCTGTTTGTCCTACTTTTGTGCTTAATTCTAGTTAACCCCCATTGAGCCTTTAGCCTTTTATTTGGTTGCCTCATAAGTAGCCTAATCCCTTTTTTGATAGACCATAATTTGATCCACAAATCTCCTAAGTGCTTTCATGAACAATTGATTTAGTCAAGAGTTTTAGAAATTCAAGAAGAAAAAGGTGAAATTGATATCCCAAGGTAATAGTTATTGGTATTTATATTTGATTTATGGTGTATTGGTGTGATGTAATGTATAATAAAAATATTTCCATGAATATGAAAAAAGAGAAAAAAACTGATTCTTGTGGTAGTAAACTATGCGTCCACGAAGAGCATGTGAAAATGCTTAAAAAGATCGCGCAAAAACAAAAGGTATGGATGTATGAAAAAGTGTAAATTGGTTGGTAGATATGGTTTTAATTATATGATGTAGTGTATTAAAGTTCTTAGAGATATCAGTCACTATTCCTAAATAGTTTATACCCATCCTTTAGCCTACATTACAATCAAGAAAAGAACTTATTGATCCTAAGCTTTACATTCAACTAGTAGAGGAACATTACACTAATGGCAAGCCTAAGGTTCATTATGTGTAACTTATGAATTCTTTGTGAGAGTGAGCATAATTTGATTCTTATACCCATCATTGTTATGAATTGCTTAAATGTGAGTGACTATTGGTAACTCTCTTGTTGTGAGGGGCACACATTTGATGAATGTGGGTGATTTGTATGTTGTCTTTTATTTAAAGATGAGCATGAGTTTTCCAACTAGGAGAGTCATTCTTGAGGCTAGGATGTTTTGGAGTAGGATTCTTGAACTTTCAATTGTGTATAACATGCTTAGTGTAGTAACTGGCATTCCGTGTAGCCATTGTAGTACTAGCTTGAGTGTCTTTCATATAGTAAAAGTCTGTAGTATCTTCAGCTCCTGATGTTTATAGTTAAGTATTTTTTGAGGACAAACCAGGCTTTAAGTGTGTAGTGGTGAAGTTGGGTGTATTTATGCTCTCTAGCCTTACTGTTCTAGCCTTTTTAGCCTTGTTTTGAGGATGATTCATGTGATTAATGTGTTAGTAATGAAATAAATGTGCATTTAAGTATCCATGCATGTTTTTACAATGTTAAATGGTGTTCTCACACAATTTTTGATTCAAATTGATCATTTAGAGTACAACCGAGAGAAATAGTGTTACTAGCTTGAGCTAGGTACTTGTGTAGTCTATTGTGTTGGGTTCTAATATGTTTTAATGATTTTCTAAGATTTTTATTGTGTATTTATATGTGAAACAAATTGTTTGAAATGTTCAAGGGTAAATTGGATCAAGACAAGAGTCGAAACAATGAGTTAAAGATCAAAGAAAAATTTGCCTATGCTTAGCTCGTATTTCTAGTTTGTTGTTTTGGATGTTGTGTTGTTTGGACCTCCAAATCGTTGTTTTTAATTCTATGGTATACTATTTTAATGGATTATAATGATAAATTAAAGATATACAAACTTCAACTCAAGTGAAAACAACTCAAAAAGGCTTGGAATGGATCACAGAAGCAAAATACACAACTTTATGCAAATTATGACACCTAAAATGTCTTGGAGAATTGAAGGATCATGTTAACAGCAATTGGCGTGGGATATAGACCAAAAGGCTTGATAGAGGATCCAAAACAGTCACCCCTCTTGATGACGACGTGTTGCAAACTTTAAAACCCATTTATAGGACTCGCGACGCTTCTCCTACTCCTATTTCCAGCCTGTGCATCTTGCCTTTCATTCCCATTTGCACAACTCGCGACGTGAGGTCCACTTTGGAAAAAAATGCTAATTGAGTCCTACACATCTTGGGACTACTTGGGCAGTATAAATACATCTTTGTACTTGTTATTATTCACTTTTGAACATCTTGGAGGATTAAGGAGGCTACCACAACTTTTTTTTAGGGTTTATATCTCTTTAATTTTAGTTTTGTTCATGGTTTCTATCATCTTTCCAAAGGATTGGATGAAGAATAGTTCCATAAAAGGCTAAAACTCACTTTCCGGGGTTAAGGCCAAGATCATTAATATTTTTATTTTGAATTAAATTTATTGATTTACTTATCATTATTGGTTTCTTGTTTATTCTTGTTTTAACTATTTCAAGGATTCGCGGCCCTTAGATTACATCAATTGTAAACCTTGTGAACGTGGAAGAGGGAATAGGTCGATAATCATGGGAAAAAAGCAAAGTATGGTTTGTGTTTCTTCATGAAATAAGGAATTCAAATTTGTATCTAGGACAGGGATGTACTTAGATGACTTACATGATTCACATGTAGGATGATAGCTTCAAGAACTTAAGTGGACTATTACATCCCTGCTCATTGATGTAGTTGTAAAGTTCAACATAGGTAAAGGATTAGAGGTTTGGAAAACATAATCATGTTATTAACCCTACGAATCACTAACCACAATTAGCAATTTAACGAATGCAGTTCAATAATGTATATGATTGATCGAAAGCCTTAGCCCTGGATCTCTATCCTTTTATTGTCCAAAGTCATTTACTTTCCCACATTTGCTTAGTTTATTTTTTAGTTTACATTCTAAAACTCTATTTTTCTACTTTCCACAATTGTTTAAACTTTAATTAGATAGGCGGCGGACGCAAGTCCCTCAGAGATCAATACTTGCACTTCCTTGAAGACACTTTAATACTTTATAACACCACGTGCAGTTGCATGTGCGCTTGGGCGCTGTCAAGTTTTCGACGGCATTGTCGGGGACTTATAATTAGGCAACTATCTTATTTTTAATGTTTCTATATTGAGTTGTAAATAGTTTTGTCTTTTTAGTCTCTTTTTATTTATTTTATTTTGTTTTTCTTTTTATCACTCTTCTTGACATATCTGCCTGGGATAGATGGGTTTTGAGAGATGAAGTTTCTTTATGGTGTATGGTTTTTGGCAATAGTGTTCATCTGAAGATATGTGTGTTGTAAATCCTGATTCTGTAATGTTTGTGGGCTATGATCAAAGTCAATACTATGTGAGCGCCTACAATCAGAAGTGGCAGATTCAATAGCCACTGGTTCAGAATGACTAGGCCCCGATTCAAACGAGCAATAAGGAAGAAATGCTGAAAAAACTTCTAGCTAATCAAGCACAGTTGTCATGAGATATGAAGAGTAATGCAGTTATTTTAAAGCATCTAAAAATTGTCATGAGGAACTTGGTTATGCAGATAGGGAAAGTGCAACAACAATATAATACCAGACTTCAAGGTGATTTGTCAAGTAACAGTGAACACATAAGTGAAATTACTTTGAGGAATGGTATGAAGCTCAATGAAAAACATTCAAATATAACTAAGGCAGTAGATGTAGAGTTGACTTCCCAACATATTAAAGCCAAAGTTGCTGACAATTCGAGGAAGTATGAGTACTCGGAAACTAAAATTATTAAGGAGATGCCACAACAACCATATGAATCGTAGCTACTAGATTGTCATTTTTCTTTTAAGACTGAAATTAAGAAGGTGAATAAAAGTGAGGGTGTTGAAGATAGTGTAACTTTTAAAGTAGGATTGGTTGGATCTCATTCAAAGCACTTTTCTACATTATGTTTAGATGATGTCTTGTCCGTGGAATCATTTAAAGTAGTGGAAGAGTGTTAAATTAAGGAACAAGAATTGTATATTCTTGATTTTACATCGAATAAGCAATATAAAAATACACCTCACTTCAAGGCTGAGTGGTTTAACATGCATATTCCATTACCCGATTCTTTAATCTTTGTACCACCACCCTATGAGTGAAGAAAAAAGATGGATGGAAAACTGGGGGTGAAATTCATATCCTTAAGGTGGAGCAAAAAGTTGAGTTGGGTAGTGCCGCGACACTAAATCAGTCGTTTGTTGGGAGGCAACCAAAGTTAATTAGGTATGTTTTCTTTTCAGTTTTTTTTTTTTGTTATTTTATGTATTTTTTATTTTTGGTTGAGTCACAGGTTAACGGGAAGTCTGAGTACCATAAACTTGAGCTTGAAGCTTGGCAAAGACTGAGTGTAGGGTTCCATGGATCTCCTTGATGCAAAAAGATGTTACTAGCTAGGCCTAGAGGCCTAATGGAGTATTTCTATCTCTTACTTTTAAATCCAGTTTGGGGACAAAGTAGATTGTTGTGTGGAGTGGGGAAATTCTTAATTTTTGGCTCAATTTAAGAATTTTTAGGATAAGAATAAGTGAGATATTCTTGTTGGTGCTATTTTTAAGTACATGATGCAAGTGTTTTGCTTGTAAAAAGCATGTCTAATGGGGGAATTGCTATTTTTTAAGACTCTTTGGCTCATGTTTAGGACTCTTGTCTTTGTTGACTTAATTTTGAAGTTATGCTATTGTTTGGTCGGGAGGCTATGATGATCCTATATGAGTTGTACATGTGAGAAATTTTGGATATTCCTTGTTGCATCTGATATCTCGTACTTGCCCGATGTGTGTGTGAAGCAAAATAAAGAATGTGGGCTTAGGAGATGATTTAGGCATTTCTTTGATAGGCTTGTTTTATACATCCTGTTTGTCCTACTTTTGTGCTTAATCCTAGTTAACCCCCATTGAGCCTTTAGCCTTTTATTTGGTTGCCACATAAGTAGCCTAATCCCTTTTTTGATAGACCATAATTTAATCCACAAATCTCCTAAGTGCTTTCATGAACAATTGATTTAGTCAAGAGTTTTAGAAATTCAACAAGAAAAAGGTGAAATTGATATCCTAAGGTAATAGTTATTGGTATTTATAATTGATTTATGGTGTATTGGTGTGATGTAATGTATAATAAAAATATTTCCATGAATATGAAAACAGGGAAAAAAACTGATTCTTGTTGTAGTAAACTATGCGTCCACGAAGAGCATGTGAAAATGCTTAAAAAGATCGAGCAAAAACAAAAGGTATGGATGGATGTAAAAGTGTAAATTGTTGGATATAGTTTTAATTGTATAATGTAGTATATTCAAGTGCTTAGAGAGATCAGTCACTATTTCTAAATAGTCCATACGCATCTCTTAGCCTACATTACAAACCAGAAAAGACCTCATTGATCCTAAGCTTTACATTCGACTATTAGTGGAATATTACACTAAGGACAAGACTAAGGTTCATTATGGCTGACTTGTGAATTCTGTGTGAGAGTGAGTTTAATTTGATTCTTGTACCTATAATTTTTATGAATTGCTTAAATGTGAGTGACTATGGGTAACTCTCTTGTTGTAAGGGGCACACATTTGATGAATGAGGGTGATTTGTATGATTTATTTGATTGAATGATGAGCATGAGTTTTCCAACTATGAGAGGCAATTCTTGAGGCTAGGATGTTTTGGAGTAGCGTTCTTGAACTGTCAATTGTGTATAACACGCTTAGGGTAGTAACTTGCATTATGTGTAGTCATTGTAGTACTATATTGAATGTCTTGCATGTAGTAGAAGTGTATAGTCTCTTCAGCTCATGATTCTTATAGTTAAGAATTGTTCTAGGATGAACAAGGCTTTAAGTTTGGGGTGGTGATGTTGGGTGTATTTATACACTCTAGCCTTACTGTTCTAGCCTTTTTGGCCTGTCTTTTAGGATAATTCATGTGATTAATGTGTTAATATTGAAATAAATGTGCATTAAGTGTCCATGTATGTTTTTATAAAATTTAATGGTGCTCTCACACAAATTTTGATTCAAATTGATCATTTAGAGTTCAACCAAGAAAACTAGTGTTAGTAGCTTGAGCTAGGTGCTTGTCTAGTCTATTGTGTTCGGTTCTAATGTGTTTTAATGAGTTACTAAGGATGTTATTGTTTATTTATATGTTAAATAACTTGTTGTTAAAGTTGAACGGTCAATTGGATCAAGACAAGAGTCGAAACAATGTGTTAAAGAAAAAAGTGAAATTTCCCTATGCTTAGCTCGTGTTTCTAGTTTGTCGTTGTGGATGTTTTGTTTTTTGGATTTCTAAATTTTTGTGTTTAATTATATAGGATACTTTAATGGATTATGATGATATATTAAGGATATTCAAGCTTCAAATCAAGTGGATACAACTTAAAAAGGTTTGGAATGGATCACGGAAGCATAATACATACCTTGATGCAAATTTTTACACCTGAAATGTCTTGGGCAAGTGAGCGAGCGAGTGAAGGCCAATTGGTGCATGCTATGGACCAAAAGCTTCATAGGAGACTCAAAACAGTTACCTCTCTTGATGATGATGCTTCGCGACATTAAAAACCCATTTTTAGGCCTCGCGACCAGACCCCTACTCCTATATTCAGCCTGAGCATTGCAACTTTCATTCCCGTTTGCACAACTCGTGACGTGAGGTTCACTTTAGACAGAGCCAAGAATGAAAATTGAGTCCTACACGTCTTGGTACTACTTGGACATTATAAATACATCTTTGTACTTGTTATTATTCACTTTTGGACGTCTTGGAGGATTAACGAAGCCACCACAACTTCTTTTTAGGCTTTATATCTCTTTAACTTTAGTTTCTTTCATGGTTTGTATCATCATTCCAAAGGATTGGATGATGAATATTTCTATTAAAGGCTAAAACTCCCTTTATGGGGTTAAGGTCAAGATCATGAATAATTTTATTTTGAATTAAATTTGTTGATTTGCTTATCATTTTTGGTTGCTTGTTTATTCTTGTTTTAACTATTTCAAGGATTCGCGACCCTTAGAATACATCAATTGTAAACCTTGTGAACTTGGAAGAGGGAATAGGTCGAAAGATCATGGAAATAATCAAAGTATGGTTTGTGTTTCTTCATGAAATAAGGAATTCAAATTAGTATCTAGGACAGGGATGTACTTAGATGACATACATGATTCACATGTAGGATGATAGCTTTAAGAACATAAGTGGACCATTACATCCCCACTCAACGATATAGTTGTAAAGTTAAACTTAAGTAAAGGATTAGAGGTTTGAAAACCATTATCATGTGATTAACCTTATGAATCAACAACCACGATTAGCAATTTAATGAATGCAGTTCAATAACGTTATATGATTGATCGAAAGCCTTAAACCTGGATCTCTATCCTTTAATTGTCCAAAGTCATTTAATTTCTCACATTTATTTAGTTTATTTTTTAGTTTACATTCTAAAACTCCATTTTCTACTTTCTTCAATTGGTTAAACTAGAATTTGATAGGCGGCGAACGCAAGTCCCGGAGAGATCGATACTTGGGCTTCCTTGAAGCCACTTTACCCCTTGATCATACCACGTACACGTGCGTGTGCGCTTGGGCGATGTCATAAACTCTGGGACTAAATCATCTTAGGAGTTTAGAAAGTGGATAGAATCTCTCACGGCAGGGATATATAGTGGTGGTTAAATTTTGTACCAGAATCTCTCTCAATCAAATCTTTAAGATTATCATTATTAATCTCGAAGGGTCATATGTAATTCATTAAGATTGTACGATTCCCACTATGAAGAAATCTAGTTTAATAGTAAAAAGTGGGAATAAACCATTTTATAGGAAGAGAATAATAAAACCCATACTTTAGTTGGGATCATATTTTATATTTTCCAGGCGATCATGATTGTACTGAATCTATGCTTGCCATCACCATTGTTCAAACAATACAGTTATAATCATCAATATGTCTATAAACTATGATCATTTCCTTTGCAAATATGGATTACTTCCAAAAACCTAACCAATTAATGTCATGAATATGTCTTGAGCCAAATAATTTGTTCAGAATAATTACAGCATCACAATCACGAACTTAAGCCCAAATATATATATATATATATATATATCCAGCATAACCATCACATCAATACCCGAGGAATACCATCATAATCTACTGAGTAATATATTAGAAATTAAACTAGAGGTTCATTAATATCAAATATGCCTAACACTCTAACATGTGTATAAGGCTATAAGAGCCTACAAAGGTCTTGGCTTAAGGTAAGCCAAAAGGTCCAACTCCAAATCCTTGAAATTTGTATTTACGCAATTTCCACCTAGGACTAGACTAAGGTATCCACATCCAATTCTAGATAATAAATAAGACATTATTGGACCTCTAATAGCATTTTCTCCAAGAACATGAGCAACTAAGGCAATTTCCTAGAAATAATAGAAATTATGGCATTTCTACTCCAAACATGAGCCTGGATGCCAAAGCCATCTCAGACATAGGTAACTAAGCCAATTACTGCTAATTTATGGTTTCATGCTACAATCATTCGACAAATTAGCTACAATCTTAATGAATTTATGCTAAATCTAATTACATACCTAGAATAATAGCATAATCATGCTACAAATTAGCTCTATCTCTAAGGAAGGTACTAAGATTATCAAATTATAATATGTATTTCAAGTTAAGGGTCAAATACCCTTTTAGCCTCAAAACTCAATTTAGGCTAAGTCACGGTGTTGAACACACAATCACATCCTAACATCCCTATTTAACACACAACACATATAAAACACCATATCAAGAGAATAGTAGATATAAGCCTACCTCGTGTCGAACCGTAAGTCCTTGAATCATCAACAAAACATCTGTCTTTAATTGATACTCATAAAATGTCACAACACAATCAAAATCATAATCAACACTTTATTAGGAGTCAAAAGAACCCATACTGCTATATAATGGGTTGGGTTAAATTTTGGGCCAAGAATGGGACCATAAACGAAATCCAAAATTGAACCAATCACGAGGCCCTCTAAGAAAAGAAAGTTGTATTCAAAAGTTGAGCAGAAATTGGGTCTCAACTCAACCCTCAAAATTTATAAAGTAAACCCTAATTTCTAAGAATTTTCCCATGAATTGGGATAGAAATTAAAGGGAAATTGAATTTAAAATGACCAAGATAAGTTAGGTTAGCTTACCTTAGCCTATGTGGATTATTTTCCAGTTTTCCTCTCTTTGAGCTCTCAATTTTGTGCAAAATGGTGGAAAAGTGATAGGAAATTAGGTGGAAGAAGAGGATCAAATAGTGCCAGGAGTCGCTTAAGTAACACCACTATCGCTTATGTGACTCTGGTATCTCTCACGCGATCTAGCAGAGGAGAGGAAGTAATTACTTAAGTGACTCTGATTATTGCATACGCAATAACTAACAAGTATGGCAGTTCCTCTAAAATGACAAAATGCCATGTAAGAGATGATAACAAAAGCGATCAGACTGTAAATTATGCGGTCATATTAGTGCCCTGGTGCACAAGATTTTGCTATGTTCGAAATGTACATCAATAGAGTGTTTGGGATTCATTCAAAACCCCATGAACGTAAACAATATATTCTACCATTCAAAATTCCACATTTCGGACTCAATGGAACCATTAAAATCTTAAATTTGAGATCTTATCGATTAAACATGGGGCCCTCACCCATAGTTCAATTTTCATATAATTTTCCTAATTGTCCAAAATGAGTCCAAAAGCTTCAGGACATGAATCAAGGGTCCCATAGACAAAAATTAATATAGCAGAGCTGATCACGCTATCAGAATTCTCATTCGAGGTCATCTACTAGGAGTTTTTTTATGAGACCAAATCCTATAGCAAAAGATCCAAAAAAGAGAAATGACATAAAATCCAAATGAACTTTCTGATTGTTTAACGGTAGTTCTAGAAAGTCATAAATCATATGTAGCCACTATGGGAAGCTCAAAACGCTGAAAATGCACGAAAATCATGGAATGAAGCTAGAGGCTCATTAAAATATATACTATTAAAAAGACTTTTGTCCATGAAAGTCAATGGATAGAAATATCAAAAAGGTTAGAGAGATCAGGTACTAGCCCCGTATGCTCCGAGAATGACTTCCCAGATAACCTACACGAAGAAATAATACATTCAAGGGATTTTATCCACCAGTATCCCTTTATCAACCAACTCTCTTTCTTTACTCCTCAACGATAAAACTTAACTTCTGCTATCAACTGTCCTACAACTGAATCAAGGAAGTCTTATGCATGATAATTCAAACCATGACACACAAATACCCCACTTGTACCAGCATAATCAAATGAAAACTTATCAAAGCCAAAGGCAAATTGAGGCATAAGTCATGAAACCAACTCCAAATCTAAGTATAACATTCTTTTGCCATTCTAACCCTAATATCAACACAAAACCAAAATGAAAATCACTTGAGAATCACCCGCACACTCTCATCACACTAACCTCAAAAAGAACCTGGAAAAGCTAAAGTTGATCAAATGAAAATCCATGATGGAAATTATGAGAAAAAGCTCATAAGGCACAACCTGGGCACACAAATGGAGATAACTAAGGTCTGCAATCTATGACAATGCTACAATTAGTCTGGATGAGAACCAAAGCTGAAATCAGAGAATCCAAAGCACAACTACTCAATACTAAATGACCTGTTCTAGGATGTCCCATCATCCAAGAATGAAGTCATGTTGATTCCAACTCAAGCATACTACTCCAGAAGAGTATGTCATCCAAAAATCTAAATTAAAACTAAAAACTCAAGTTCAAGACTAAAGGAACCAATACTGTGTCAATGGACTATCATTTGAAAACCTATCAACCATAATCCATTTGAAATCAAGAAGACAAAATGGGTAACCACGGAGTAGGCTCAACCAGCCAAAAGATGAAATTTGAACTATAGCAAATCTGAAAATGAATGTTGCACCTAACGTCAACAACTTCAAGCTAAATCTCAACTCCAAGGCTAAGATAGGTAAGAATCCACACTCAAAATTGTGCATAACTTCCAAATCGCCATTCCAATGGGACAAATCCAAAATTGAGCCAACAAGCCTAAGCTAAGGCAAAATACTCAAATTGACCTTAGTATTCAAATCAGATATATCCTTACTGAATCAAGCTGAAACAAAAACTAACACATAGCTAAAGAAAAAAATCACCACGAAGGAAAAACCACCTACTGAAAACATAAGCAATTAACTTCATATTTGTTGAAGAGAATGAACCACCAAACATACTCAAGAAATCACCAAGGTAACTAATCATATCAGTAATAGCAAAACTCTAACAACTCGGAGAAATGCAAATTTTGCTGGAAATTAAACAATCCAATTCCCTATCTCATCAAGAAAATATCCATAGGTACATATCATCAAGGAGAAGCACTCCACCAAGTCTTAGTAGACTGAACAAATTCTTAAATGAGTCTTTCTTGAATCTACCCAAGTAGGACAATAAAAAATCAGTCAACCCATGAATCAAATTGATGAGGAAGAAAGTAACAATCTCAAGACAAATGCAAGGAAAAGAACACTACCGAATATGAACAAAACAACTCAAGATAAAATATTTCCAATTTGCCAACTTAAGAAGCGATCACAGGAAAGATAACTTGTCTTCAACTCTCTAACTCATCTAAGACAAGGACCACATCATTCAAGAAAGAAGAATCCAACTCTACCCCAGTACCAAGAGAAAACCACCAGTAGGAGACGAGCCCAATAAACCAAAAAAACAAATCCAAGACTTCTCAACATCAACATCAAAACCACTATCAGGCAATGAACTAGACAAATAAAAATAACACGCCCAAAAATGGTCAACCTTAAAAATGGGCTACAGAGAGAGGGATAGCCAATGAAAAAAACCTTTGCAACCTAAGAGGCAAATCTATGAATTTCAAACTCAAGTTTGGGAAATTTTACCAAAGTGAAAACTCTAGAACCATAACAGAACCATGAAAATTCAACACATTTTTAGTACAATAATTTACTCAATAGGTCCAAACTCGAACTGATCATCTATATCATCAGCTGAGGTGCTGAGCGCACTGCCTCTAACAAAAGGTGTTATATCTCTATGGGACAGATCGAAATGAGCTAACTGATTAATATCCCATATTAGGGATACTCTCTTTACCATGACTGATCTCTTTACAGTTTTAAAGAAACCTTGAAGCTCTAAACTGGCGTGAAACACGAGTTAGCCTCAACTGGCTGACCAACTAACATCAAAGGCACTCTCTACTATGATGACCATCTTTCATACAATTATAACACAACTCAGGATCTCTAATCTAGTGGGGAACATATGTTTACTCTATATAAGTAACCTACTCATGTCTCGAGCACTCTCTAATCAAATGGCCAATCTTTCCACAATTTTGGCAAGCTTCTAAAATACTCTGAGTTGTTATCCCTCCTAATCCACAATGGCCACTATATCTTAAAGGTTCATATTGAATACTCTGCAAGGTTTTATGAGATCTATTCCAACTACAGTTGCTACGATTAACTTGATAGCCCCATAATGTCTTAAGCACTACCTGTATAGAACTGATAGGCTGCAAGTGAAGTAGACCTCTACCTAGAGGATTCTCACTCTCGAATGGAATAGTAATAGTATTGTACTAATTACATGGCCTATTATATCCTACTCTATGAGTATCAATACATTCTCTCTCTGTAGCCCTCACGTGGTCAACAACCTAAGAGAAGGAAGATCAACTATTATCAAATACTCTATTAGAGTGGCAATACTAATCCACTAATTAATCCATGCTCTATATCATGCTTTGAATGATATAGCACAAAAATATGCTTAGCAAACTCAAGGATTCTAATATCGTTCTCTGAATCAGATAAGGAACCTTACTGAACACCAATAAACCCAACTCTTGCCTGAGAATTGCTTGATAAATCGGATATCATCCCTGGCTATGAGGCATCCCCAAAAATACTTAGGATCCCCAATGCTTAACCCTAAAGGTTTGAAGTAATGGTAAACTCTATCAAAGCCTAGGATGGCCCCAAATTCTCTGAGAGATGCTGAAGATCTTTGGCATCCATCCCTAACTCCCTGGTCTGATGTTGCACTGGAGCTCATGAAACTCGTACCAAAGGTCATGACGGTGCCTACTATAACCCACAAGTATGCAAGACAACCCATAGTATAAAACTACTAGTAACAGACTACCAAGAGAAATAAAGAAAAGAAAGCAGAAAAAATAAAATAGAAGCTTAAAATGCATAATATAGTCAAAATATTTGGTAGAATCAGTACAAGAGTTTCTAATATAATAAGACTTAAAAAAATAAAGTGCAACATAAATATATTGACACAACTCATCTATGAATACAATATAGAGACTAGTCTAGTAGATAAGAAAGAGAATAGTAATACTCTACATGCTAGGAGCTCACCCTATGTCTCTGAACCATAACTTCTCTACATGATGCACACAACAATCGCGATAACCCATATAGAAGTGTAGTATGAGTACCAACACATGGTACTTAGTAGGCAATTTCGAAATAAAATTCAAAGATAATACAAATATAAATCGCATATAAGAAAAAATGTAAGCTATAGCCAAATATTTATTAAACTACAACATCAGGCTAATGAGACCATAAGCATATCCATTATATTTAAATCTAAGCAATTAACATAATGATGTAATGGAATAATAAGTATAAATAACCATATTTTGAACATACTCTAAGACCCTAGCACTATGTCGTATATTACTGGCCAATAAATGAATAAAGAACAAAAGAAGGATATATATATAGCAGTATACAAGGCCAATAAATAGATATACAACAGAAGAAGTAAAAGAAGAGAGGGATATATGGCAATACCATATATACATATAGATGGATAGATATGTCTATAAACAAGTTTAACTCAAGGTATAGCCTATGCTATCACACTAGCATCTCCAAGCCTACTAGTCAAGGTAGGAATTAGTGTTAAAATAATCAGGGTCTCTAATTCATACGTCTTAACATGAGATAATAAACCATGATAAAGAAACCATAAAGAAAGGGATCAGAGTACCAGGGTCAAAAACCATAATACCCAACCAATGGATAACTATACATAATAGTAAAACTGTAATGCAAAAGAACAAGAATCATACCTCAAATATCAATACTTGAAAAATAATAAACCTATTGCAAACTAACTTTAGTAGCACTAATAATAAAAATACAAGCTAACCAGCTAGTTCGGTCAACAAACAATACACCATAAGCCATACTAATCATGTATACCTATGAATCTCCTCCCCCTATAAGGCTGATTGATATTGGCACATACTGGTGATAGTTGATACATATGAAAGAATGAATACTAGGATATAATCAATAAAATTATATCCAATCCAAATTCCAATAAGTAACCCAGTGTATAAACTCATCCCAGCAATATCATCATCAATCATAGGTCTTGACCTGGAACTCATATCATCACTATCATTATTAATCGTCTATTTATTCAATACCAGAGTTATATGTATGTATAGATATGTACAAAATTGCAAGGACAGAACCATGGTTATAATAGTATAAAGCAGTAAATCCATTACCTGAGGTAAATTCTGGGACAAAGTCATCATAGAAATGTAGAAAGTGATCAAAATATATCACATTAGGGTAAAATAGTGGTGGTAAAACTATGGACCAGAATCTATCTCAGTTAAATATCTAAGATCATCATTATTAATATCGTAGGATCATAAGTTACTTCTTAAGATGGTACAATTCCCATTATGAAGAAATCCATTTTAAATGTGAAAGTGGGCCTAAACCCCTATTTTGGAAAAGAGTAATATAAAACATATTTTAGTTGGGATCGTACCATTTACCGTATAAGTGATCATTATTGTACTGAATCTATGCAAGGCATCACTAATATTCTAACAAATATGATTATAAGTATCAATATGTCTATAAAATATGGCCATTTCCTTTACAAAGATGAATTTTTTTCCAAAACCTAACCACTTAATATCATAAATAAGGCCTTGGGCCGAATAATATGTCTGGAATAGCTACAGCATCATAATCACGGCCTTAGGAATATATATATATATATATATATATATGTATGTATATATAGATATATCAAGAATAATCATAAAATCATGATTAGAGGAAAACCATCACAATCCATCGAGTAACATATTAAACATCAGACTATAGGTCCATTAATCTCAACTATGCCTAACATGCTAAAATATATACAAACCTACAAGAGACAACATAGGTCATGGCCTAAGGTGATCCGAAAAGTCCCACTCCAAATCCTCAAAATCCATATTTAGGCAATTTCCACCTAGTACTAGGCTAGGGTATTCACATCAACTTCTAGATAGTAAATAAGCCACGACTACCCCTAAGATAGCGGTTTCTCCTCGATCATGAGCAACTATGGCAATTTCATCAAAATAATAGAATCTAAAGTATTTACATTCAAAATATTATTCATGATGAGAAATTCACCTAAGACATGGGTAACTAAGTCAATTATTCCTAATTTATGATTTTATGGTAGTCTAAATGGACCAAATATGACCAATCATACAAATCATGCTTCTCATACCTAAATCAAATTCCATAACTAGAATAATATCATCATCATGCTATGAATTAGCTCTATCTATAAAGAAGATACTAGGATCATCGAAGTATAATAAGTATTTCAACTTAAGGGTCAAAAAACCTTCTAGCCCGCAAACTTACAATTTGGGTTAAGTCATGGTGTTCTACCCATAATCACATAGTAACATCCCTATTTAACATGCAACATATATAAAACACCATCTTAAGAGCAGAGTAGACAGGAGCCTACCTCATGCCAAAATATAAGTCCTTAAATCATCTACAAAATGTCTGTCTTCACTCTACGATCTCAAAATGTTGCCATACTATTAAAATCATAATACATATATGATTAGTAATCAAACGAGACTCATATTTCTATATAAAGGTTAGGGACAAATTTTGAGCCATGAACAGGCCCACGTGGTTCATAAATAGAATCTAAATTTGAACTAATCACGAGGTCCCTCAAATATCAAGGAGGTTGTTCTTAAAGGTTCAGCACAAATAGAGCACAAATTAGGTCTCAAATCTACCCTCAAAGCTTTAGAATTAAGACCCTAATTTCTAAGAATTTTCCCATGAACTAGGATGAAAATTTATATGAAAATGACCAAGAGAAGTTAGGTTAGCTTACCTTAACTTATGTGGATGATTTGCCACTTTTTCCACTCTTTGAGCTCTCTATGTAGTGTAAAAATAGTGTAAGAAGTGTTAGGAAATAGGGTGGAAGAATAGGGTTAAATAGTACGAAATGTCTCTTAAGCGACACCCTTGTCGCTTATGCAATTTCCCAGAGGAGGGGCAAAAATCACTTACTCCACTCTTACTAAGGCGTACGCAATAACTAACCAATATGGCCAATTTTCTTAAGAAACATATTGTTGCATAAGCGATGATCGCAGAAGCAATCATACCATCGCTTATGCAGTCATATTAGTGACTTGGTGCACCAAATTTTTCTAAGTTCGGAATGGACTCTGATTGGGTGTTCAATATTTATTCAGAACCCTGGGAGTGCAAAAAAAATATTATACCCTAACAATTTATAACATTTTGAACTCAATGGAACCATCAAAACTTTCATCCGGAATCATCAATTAAAGGTGGGGCCCATACCTATAGTTTTATATTCATATAATCTGCCCAATAGCCCAAAATGAGTTCAAAAGCCTTGGAACATGAACCAAGGGTCTCTTAGCCTATAATAAATGTTCCAAAGTTGTTGGATCTATCATAATTCTCATATGAGGTCATGTACTAGGATTTTTGGTTTAAGACCAATTCCAAAATACAGAAATGAACCTAAAATCTAAACGAGCTATCCGATCACTGAACTAACGGTTCTAGTAAGTCATAAATGACCTGTAGGCATTGTGGGTAGTCTCACAATTCTATAAATAAATGCAAATTAAGGAAATAACCTGGAAGGCCATTACATATCACCCTAGTCATCAAATTATTTCAATGGATATTATGGACTTTTGAATTTTTGACATCAATTATGGTGTCCATTTTCACACATATGTCCATCCCTATTTAGAGTGTTGGTTTTAATGGCATCCTATTAAACCAAAAGTTTCAAGTCCATAAAATTTTAACTAATACAAAATATTAAATTTGAAACCTAATTACCTTCTCTTAAACACGGTTCTTCATCTTCAAAGCTTTCATACCCTTAACTTAGAAAATTTGCATGTCCTCAGGAAACAAAAACATAATAGAACATAGCACAATGCTTAACCAAGAGAAACCTAAGGCACTTATGGTAGTTAATCTCAATTTCAGTTCCCAACACATCACCCCCTTCTATTTAACTTTCCAAAACCAACTATGTGGATCTATACAGTCCAATAATTTGACATAAAGAAATCAAGCTATGGATTTACATTAGCAACAAAATCACACATATATAGAAATTACACTACAAGAACAGATAAGCATCTCGCAATGCAACCCTTATACCCTCAAAATAAAGAAGTCCCACTCACTCAATTTAATCATGTATGTCAACACATGGACTATAAAAAATAGTTAAAACCTCTAAAAGAGTTCAAATAATGTGCATAGAATACAATAATCCTGCCCTTATTTTCATTTCCTTAGTTTTCCAGATAGTCGAATTAGGATCACTATAGGATTTACTTAGTCTATAATGTAGGCTTGGGGGATAGTATGGTACATTTAGGACTTTTTTAGTTACTAACCCTTCTTGACACTGCAATTATAGAAAAGGAAATCCAATTAGAGATAAGCTCTCTTATACCAGAGTAAACCCCACTAGTGGTCCACTTCTCAACCTACTTTTCATTCATTCTTTTCTTATGCCTCCTTCTTTCTATCATTTCTTATTCATCTTTGGTGCAGTTTCTTTTATTCTTTCTTTGATTCTTTTATTTTTAAATTATATTTTTTTCTACCACACCCAACCCTACTTTATTTTCTCATATTTACACCATTCTCCATACACAGTTCTAATCATGCACCCCTATGATTGCCACTCTCAACTTAGGCAATTTTCCTGAGATTAGATGCACGATGTCCAAGTAGGACCAAGACCAAAATAGATTCATCGTACTTAAGCTAGGAAGGTGAAAGGTGAAAACAAGAAAAGTAGTCTATGTAGGCTTAAAATAGGGATCAAGGGATATTTATTTTCAAATGGAAGGTCATTTAGGCTAAAAAGAGAACTAATAAAAGAATGACATATGATCCCTTCCTAACCGACTACCCTACAATCTAGGCAAGACTAATCGGGAAAGATCTTGATTCAATACACAAAGGGATTTAAGTAAGCATCTCATGCACACATGGAACAGGGTTGTATCACAAACTATATATGGTTCATGAAAATGCTAGTTATGTCTATTATGTCCCAAATCATAATTCAATAACAAGATTCACAGCAGTCGCAAACATAAGCACATCACACAATTCAAAACCAATTTCTTAGGGGTATCATTATTCTCAAAAACAAAATTCGTCACATGCCCTTAGGTGCTTATTTTTTCTAGTTAAACTACAAAAACACAAACAAACATAAAAAAAAAAACACAATACAACCTAAACATGTTGGCTCTATAAGAAAAAACACAAGGGAAAAGAGACACGGTGACAAAAACCTCAAAAGGACATCTAGACACATAAGTTCCCCACCCAGATCAAATAGACAAGCATCATCCCCAACACATTAGGACGCCATAAAGCAAGAGAGTTAGGATCATACCTATGGCACCTTAGGTATATAGATCTGACGTCAATTACACTAAAGAGAATTAATACAAATGCGAAATAACAAGATACCTTGGTTAGCCTCTTAAGCTGTAACACCCAAAAATATCATCCTAAAGCATCACATAATGCTCAAGGCTACAAATAGCCTCATGCTAATCCTTTGAGCCTGCTACTAAATCTCATACTTACTCCAGGGATTCAAAATCAGATAATAAGAATAAATCTCATCAAATCTCAACTGAAAAGACTGAAAATATAATGTCTGAAACACGAAATATTAAAAATATCTGACAAACATCTTAAACTCTAATCTGACAAAGCCTCTACTACTCAAGATCAAGAGATCCATTAGGTGAAATCCCCAACTGACTCATACACAACTGAAAAGAAATAACCACTGATCTAAAATCAGAAGGTCTGGGAAATAGGCCCTTGAACCATGAGGACTCACCAACTGCAGAGGGTAGATCAGGGTACTTGGAGATCACTGATGATGTTGAGACTGAGCACTTAGACCTACATTATAAGACAATGTAGCACATAGACGTATATATTGATCAAAACTTTGAGGATGTACTGAGTATATGGGGGTGTATACATTTACATAAACAATATCATTACTCTTTATAAAATCTAGCATGCAAATATGAATGACTCAGATGGATTGAATAAGTCTGAAACATAAATCTCATAAATCAAGAATAATGAAACATGTAGTATAAATCTCGTGAGTCATTATACTTGACTCAAAAATCTTTATTCTCCTCTCATTCTCAAAACTTGTAAGGTAAAGGAATCTTTGAACTATCCTTTCTAAACTAATGTTTTTATCTTGAGGAGAATGGAACTTCATTGAATCTCAAGGACTTAGTACTTTAGAAACTTCAATACATGGGAAAAACTCTAGACTCTTATGAGCTTGGGAGTTTCTTCACACTGACATAAACCATGTGAGCTACATGGAGCCCAACGTCTCGGCCACGTTGGGGAGAGTTGTTCTACCCTTGCCATTGTAATAAAACCTCAACTCTAGTGATCACTATCTCGGCCCCAAGTCTATAAATCTCAATCCTATAGGGGCACATAGTGCTAGGCAAGTAGGATGCGCTAAACCTATACTTCTCGCTTGGTGCTAAATTCTACTCCCGTACTTAAGATCGGAATTTTTAGAAAATCCACCTCAAAATAACTCAAGGGTCTATAGTGAAGACCAAATTATAATTCTCTTAGCTTGAAATCATACAGACTGAATAATTGGATTCCTGTCTTAACTTAAGGTCAAAACTAATCTTTCTTTAAAATCAAAGTACTTGCTGATTGAATCATACTAAACAAGATACTCTTCAAGAAACATCAAAACTCATACTTGGTTTAAAACTTATACTCATTCTCAAATAATCTCTGTTTCATAATAAAGCTTAAATCATGACATCAATCTTGGAAACATCAAAACAATACGAGGATGTGCAACTCATAGCATAATTTCTCAACTCATGTCATAAAATAGTGAAATAATCATGCAAATGAAGACTTGAACAACTCGTAATCTCATAATCTCAAAATAAAGTACTTTGGGTATAAACCCGCTTGCAAAAATATGAAATTCTGCAATAAAAATCAACAATTTAGGCATAAGAATGAAAGGAGTGTTCTTGTTCAAACCCCACATACCTTAAATTCGATGCTTTGGATTAACTCTTGCTTTTGGGACTCTATGCGTACACTTGAATGAGGGTTCTTGAAGCCTTTGACTTGAGAATCTTGAATCTTAACTCAATTTAGAAAATCTATGGTGAACCCTTGAGATTCTTAGTACAGGATTTGGATACTTAGGGATTTTGGTTGAGGGAAATTTTGAGAAAATCTCATTTGATGCTTGTAGTGGCCCTAAATTCTGATGTTTGTATGGTTTAAGAGGATTGGAAAAAGTCCAAAGCGCCCTTTTTAACTTCTGTATGAAGATGGAAAAAATAAAGTGGAAACCTGATTTTATGGGCCACTGTGACACGCCACTATCACGGTGGCTCACTGAAAATTGACAAATGGGAATCTAGGAGTCACCGTGATGCGGAGCCATCGCGTGCCACTATCATGGAGTTCTACTAGAATTTGACAATTGTTAAATAGACCCTCTCCGCGACGTGCCAAAAACTAAGATGACGGTGTTTTACGACTAGAACTTAGATTACCCATAACTTTTTGCCTGACTATCGAATTTGGGCAGATCTTATATCGTTGGAAAGCTAATTAAATTTCTCACATGATACAAAGCCAAAATTAGGGAAACTCCATATGGTTTAAAAACTAATCACTTAGGAATTCATTCCTTAACCCTCTAGAGATGAAATTAGGCTTAAGGAAAAGTTTGGGCTATTACAATATCTCCCCCTTGGAAATATTTTTCCTTGAATATCGCTAGATAGGCTAAGGATACAGAGAAAACTGAGTATGCACAGCTGAAAAAACTGACTCTACATCATTCTAAACTCTTGAATACCTGAGAGAATGCATGAACGTATATTAAGGATAGCTATATATAGCTGAAACTTTAATTAGAAAAAGGGGCTGAATTGAGGAAGAATTGTACCTTTGGCTTGATCTGAACTCGCGAAAAAGAAATGCGGGTAGTTGGATCGTATATCCGCCTCGGCTTCCCAAGTATCACCCTCGACTGACAGGTTTTACCACAAGGAATCACCAATGTGCTTCTTAATTATTTAGTCATGAAAGATAAGATGCACAGCTGACAACTCTACAGGCAACTCCAGCTTATAGTCTACCCTCCCAACATGACTTAGGATTCTATAGGGGCCTACATACTAGGGACATACTTTCCCTTCTTTCCAAACCTTTTTACCCTTTTCATGGGCGAAAATTTTAGATACACCAAATCATTAACTTCAAACTCAAGGTCTCTTCTTCTCATATCTGCATATGACTTTTGATAACTCTGAGCTGTCTTTAACCTTTCTCTAATCAAATTCAATTTCTCTATATCCTTGATGATAGGCGTATTTACACGCCTAAAGCACCTTAATTTACCCATATTTTAGCTAAGTTTTGAGGACAAAATATATAATTCCTGCACTTTTAGTCCTTTTTCCTGTAAGTGAGCTAACCAACGTGATTAGCAAGTTTTCAGGTATAAATGATGAAGATTTCAGCATCTTATGGACTGTTGAACGCCAAAGGAAACTTCACATATGAAGGAAGGCAGCTTCTGGAAATTTGTGGACCGAAAGTGATGCATGGAGAACTTGTCCTGGGCAAAATCAGTATTTCTAAAGACTTGGGGATCAGCAGTAACTTAGTAGGATTAGGACAAGGATAAAAACCCTATTTCATTAGGACAAGGATAAAATCCCTATTTCAGTAGGACTAGGACAAGGATGTTATAAAAACCCTTATTTGCTTAATTTTTCTGCATTCAATTCATTCATCCTTTTTTCAATTCATTCAAATCAATTCATTCTTATTCTCTTCTATTCTTAAATTCGTTGTTGACATTATTATTCTTCTATTCGACTTTTAGTATTATTCAAGTTACAGAATCAGTAAGATTTAACAGAGAAAGACGCTAACTTTGGGAAAATACAAAGAGGACAAACGTCAATCTTGTTGTGACGCCATATTCCTCTTCAACGTGAGATTGCTATAGTTTTGGTATGATGATGATGTCTTCGTTGATTTTAGTTACCCTCATGAGTAGCTAAACTTCTCTGTTAGGGTTATGGAAGCCTTATGATATACTATCTATTGCTATGAGTTTGTGAATTCTTGATACGTATGCTACTTATATCATTACTCACTTCATCTTAATTACATTCTTGTGGTTGCAAACATATAGAATAGCCAGTATAGCATTAACTTGTTCGAGAGAAAAGTTACATGTCTGGAAAAGAGAGTGTGACAAGGAAATAGGGCTATCAACCCCTATTTACAAGTTAGTGTCGTAACTGGATTAACCTCTTGGAGAGTTTGTACCGTTAGTTACACTTTAAGCTCGAGAGAGTTAAAGTGAAATAATTCTGGATGGTCGAGAGACACTAGGATTTACCATCAGACTACGAATCTCTATAAGTGCATGCATGTCTGAATTCCGCATACCTCATAGTTAATAGATACGTAGAACTCATAAGGTGGACATAACCCTAACTTATTATTTTCTGTGGGATTCGACACCCAACCCAGCTGGGTTCTATATTTGACAGCAACCACTTACACTCTTACGAGAGCTGTAGTTTGAGCATTATCAAGCCTCAAACACCTCATCAGTTACAACCAAAGAAGATTCACCTACTTCAAACCAACCTATAGGTGATCTATACCTCCTCCCACACAACGCCTCAAATGGTACCATCTTGATGCTAGAATGGTACCTATTGTTATAGGCAAACTCAATCAATGGAAAATGATCATCCCAACTACCCTTGAAATCAAGTGCACATGACCTCAACATATTGTCTAAGGTTTGGATGGTCCTCTCAGCCTGACCATATATCTACGGATGAAAAGAAAAACTAATTTATGCTTCGGTACCAAGTCCTCTCTGAAAAGATTTCCAAAACTGGGAGGTGAACTGAGTATCCCTATCTGAGATGATGTACAAGGGGACTCCATACAATTTGAATAACTCCTGAATATACAATCTAGCATAATCCTGAGTTGTATAAGATGTATGCACAGACAAGAAATATACTGTCTTAGTTAGCCTGTCCACCACAACCCAGATAGAATCATGATGACGACACAAAAGAGGTAAAATAGTCACGAAATCTATGTTTACCTCTTCCCACTTCCAAGTGGGTTTACTAAATTCTTACGTCAGACCACCAGGTCTTTGTTGCTCTACCATAACTTGTTGGAAAGTTTAACACTTCACCATAAACTCCGCGATATCTTTCTTCATTCCACTTCACCAATAGATTCCCCATAAGTCACGGTATATCTTGGTGGCACTGGGATGAATGGAATACCGCGCGCCATGCACTTTATCCATAATTCTCTGCCTCAGATCATCAACATAAGGTACATACAATCTACCCTGTAATCTTAACACACCATCTGCCTCTTGACAGAAAACTTCTACCTTTTGGTCCCTAACTGACTCTTTCAGTCTGACCAAACTAGGACCCCTATCTTGCTTCTCCTTCACTTTCGAAACTAAAGTGGATTCGAAACTACTTTGTACTAAAATATTCCCCTCTGTGGAAACAAGAAACCTAACGCCCAATCTAGCCAAATGATGCACCTCATGAGATAACTCTTTCTTGTCTTCCTCTACATGTGTAACACTACTTATAGACATCCTGCTAAGGGCATTCACCAATACATTAGCCTTACCTGGGTGATATAACTCTCTCATTCAAAATCTTTTAGCAACTCTAACCACCTTCTTTGTCTAAGATTTAACCCCTTCTAAGTAAATATTTACTGCAGGCTCTTGTGATCAGTAAACACATCAACGTGAACACCATACAGATAGTGTCTCCATATTTTCAAAGCAAAGACCATAGAAGCTAACTCAATATCATGGGTTGGGTAATTCTTTTCATGATGCTTAAACTGTCTAGGTATAGGCTATAAACTTACCCCTATGCATCAACACACAACCCAAGAAAACTCTAGAGGCATCACAATACACCACAAAACTATCTATACCATCAGGAAAAGTCAACATCGGGGCTGAAGTGAGTCTAGTCTTCAACTCCAAAAAACTCTTCTCACAGGAATCTGACCAAAGGAACTTAACTTTCTTTTGGGTCAATCGGGTCATGGGAGACCCAAAAAAATAGCGGTAATAACCAGCTAGACCCAAAAAACACGTAATGTTAGATAAAGAGATAGGTCTAGGCTAATTTCTCATAGCTTCTGTCTTTTGGGGATCAACTCTAATGCCTTCGGCTGAAATAATATGACCCAGAAGAGCTATGATGAAATAATATGACCCAAAAAAGCTATGGACCTTATCCAAAACTCACACTTGTTAAATTTGGTGAAAAACTAATTATCTCTAAGAGTTTTCAAAATAGCTCAGAGATGGTCTGCATGGTCATCCTCACAATGAGAGTAAAAAAGGATAGCATCTATGAATACTATGACGAACATATTGAGATACTGTTTGAATACTCTATTCATGAGGTCCATGAAGACTACTGGACCATTCATTAGCCCGAAAGACATAAAAAGAAACTCAAAATGACCATAAAAGGTTTGGAAGGCTATCTTTAGTATATTACACTCCCTTACATTAAGTTGATGATAGCCGAATCTAAGGTCTATCTTAGAAAAATAACTTGCATCTTGCAATTGATCCAATAGGTCATCTATTCTCGAAAGAGGATACTTATTCTTGATTGCAACTTTATTAAGCTGACAATAGTCAATGCGCATACGCAAAGAACCATCCTTCTTTCGCACGAACAGGATAGGTGCACCCCATGGAGAAACATTTGGCCTTATAAAACCTTTATCTAGAAGATCTTTGAGTTGTTCTTTCAACTCCTTAAGCTTTGAGGGTACCATACGGTACAGAGTAATAGAAATAGGTTATATATCGGGAAAAAGGTCAATCCCAAATTCTATCCCTCTATCAGGAGGTACCCTTCAGAGATCTTTCAGAAAAACATCAGGATACTCATTAACTATACTGACTGACTGAATAGTTGGAGTTTTAGACTTAGTATCCTTAACTCGAACTAGATGATAGATACAACCTTTGGATATCAACTTTTTAGCTTTAAGATAGGATATGAAATGACTTTTGGGAGATATAGAACCACCCAACCACTCAAAAATTAGCTCATCTGGAAACTGAAACTTAACCACTTGGATACGATAGTCTATAGATGCATAACAGGAGTGAAGCCAATCCATACCCAGAATAAGGTCAAAATCAACCATGTCTAACTCTATCAAATCAGAAAACATGACTTTATGAAGCACAACAATGGGAAACTTTTGGTAAACTTTCTGAGCAACAACTGACTCATCTACTGGGGTAGATAGTAGGATAGGCTCAAGGATCTTTTCAGAGTTTATCTAAAAATTCACAGCAACCACTGGTGTCACATAAGAAAAACTTGACCCATGGTCCAACAATACATGTACGTCAAAATGAAAGACACAAAGCATACCGGTAACAACCTCTGGTGAATTCTCCTATTCCAAGCGGGATGGCAAAGCATAGAATCAGTTCTGGTGCTGACCGCCACCGATTAGAGATGAAGTTCCCTGAGGGAGAGCGGGATGTGCTAAAGAAGTTGGTGAACTAGTAGGCTGTGTTTGGGGGTGAACATCACGGTTCTCCTTCCTGGCATGCAGATATTCTCTAAGTTTGTGGCCCAACTTTTCACAACCAAAACAACCCCTCTAATTAGCTAAGCACTCACCGGTATAGTCCCTACCACACTTAGTGCATGGAGGACCATGAGATGTGCTACTCATACTATTCTAGGATCTAGACATAGAAGGTCTATTCCCTGCTCCTGCCTACCTCTAGGTGTGGGAGCACTAGCTGATGATGGTTCAGGCATAAAGGAACAATTCTGAAATTATGGATGGTTCTCTCCATATGATCTAGTCTGGCCATACTCATGCTGCTGTGATTTAGCCCTCTTGTTTCCCCTTACCCTATCTCCCTTCCTTATCTTATCAGTCTCAATCTGCTGAGCATGTGTCATCAATCGAGAAAGATCCATATCTCTATTTAGCATAGCAGTCCTGCACTCCTTCTACACTAACTCGGACACACCAATCAGGAACTTACTCATACTAGATTAGGTGTCAGCTATCAACTTAGGAGAATAATTAGCCAACTAGTTGAACTAAGGCAGTACTCCTTTATAGTCATGGAGCCTTACTCAAGTTCATAAACTCCTCTACCTTTTCCTCCCTCATCTCTAACGGAAAGAACTTATCCAGGAATGCATCCTGGAATACCTTCCAAGTTATTGGAGCAACATTCTCCCCGCTATTTTTCCTCCATGCCACAACCCAGTGATAAGCAACATATTTTAAATGATAAAAGGCTAGTTCTACACTCTCCTCCTTATTACTATGCATAACCTGTGTGATTTCTTCACCTCTTCAAGATACAACTGCGGGTCTTCACCTACCTATAACCCAAAAAACTAAGGTAGGTTCATCCTAATAAAGTCATGAAGTCTGGCTACGGCTGTGTCACCCCTTTGCGGACGTGAAGCAGTAGCCTAATTATTTGCTTGCACAGTAGCAGTCATCGCTTGAGCTAAAGTCTGGAAAGTAGCCAAAAATTTGTCATAGGTTACATTCTTATTTAGGGGATCAATAGGTTGAGGTGGCTCATTATTCCTACGGGCATTTTCTCTTTGGGGAGATATTTTTTGTCATAAAAGAGCATGAATTAATAGCAGATAGAGACAGTTGTGGGCACAATAGACTCTACAAGAAAGAGATGACTTTTTCTAAAATGTCCTATAGCCTCTTGATCATAGATGTGGCGCGCTTCACACCAATAGTCAAGACACTACGTAACGCAGATTGTGTGACTCCCTAGGACTCCTTGAACCTTAGGCTCTGATACTGAGTTTGTAACACCCCAAAATCTCATCTCAAAGTGTCACATGGTACTCAAGGCTACAAGTAGCCTCAAAGCTAATCCTTTGAGCCTACTAAATCTCATACTAACTCCAGGGATTCAAAAGCAAATAAGAAGAATAAATATCATCAAATATCAACTGAAAAGACTGAAAATAAAATATCTGAAACATGAAATACTAAAAATATCTTACAAACATCTAAAACTCTAGTCTGATAAAGCCTTTACTACTCAAGATCTAGAGAGCCATTGGGACAAATCCCCAACTGACTCATACTCAACTAAAAAGAAATAACCACTGATATCAAATCTGAAGGTCTAAGAAATAGGTCCTTGAACTATGAAGACTCAACAACTGCTGAGGTTAGATCAAGGTAGTCGGAGATCACTGATAATGCTGAGACTGAGTATCTGAACCTACATTATAAGATAATATAGCACATAGACGTATATGTGGATTAGCACTTTGAAGATGTACTGAGTATATGGGGGTGTATACATTTACATAAACAATATCATTACTCTTTATAAAATCTAGCATGAAAATATGAATAACTCACATGGCTTGAATAAGTCTAAAACATAAATGTCAAAAATCAGGAATAATGAAACATGTAGTATAAATCTCGTGAATTATTATACTTAACCAAGAAATCTGTATACTCCTCTCATTCTCAAAACTTGTAAGAAAAAGGAATCTTTAAACTATGCTTACTAAACTCATGCTTTCATCTTAAGGAGAATGGAACTTCTATGAAGCTCAAGGACTTAAAACTTTAGAAACTTCAAGACATGGGAAAAACTCTAGACTCTTATACACTTGGGAGTTTCTTCTAACCAACATAAACCATGTGAGCTACATGGAGTCCAACGTCTCACCCACATTGGGGAGAGATGTTCTACCCTTGTCACCAAAATAAAACCTCAACTCTAGTGATCACTATCTCGGCCTCAGGCCTATAAATCTCAATCTTATGAGGTCAAATAGTTCTGGGGAAGAGGAATGCACTAAACACACACTTTCCGCTCGGTGCAACATACTACTCCCGTACTCAAACTCAAAATTTGTAGGAAATCCACATCAAGATAACTACAGGGTCTATAGTGAAGACCATATTATAATTATCTTAGCTTTAAATCATAAAGACTGAATAATATGGATTCCTGTCTTAACTCTGGCTCAAAATTAATCTTTCTATAAAATCAAAGTACTTGTTAAATAAATCATACAAAACAACATACTCGTCAAGGAATGTCAAAACTCGTACTTGGTTTAAAACTTATACTAATTCTCAAATAATCTCAGTTTCATAATAAAGCTTAAATTATGACACCAATCTGGAAAACATCAAATCAATATGAGGATGTGGAACTCATAGCATAATTTTTCAGCTTATGTCATAAAATGGTGAAATAATCATGTAAATCAAGACTTGAACAACTCGTTATATCATAATCTCAAAATAAAGTAATGTGGGTACAAACCCACTTGCAAAAATATGAAATTCTTCATAAAAATCAATAATTTAGGCACAAGAATGAAAGGAGTGTTCTTGTTCAAACCCCCACATACCTTAAATTAGAAGGTTTGGTTGAACTCTCTCTTTTGGGACTCTATTCATACTCTTAAATGCGGGTTCCTAAAGCCTTTGAATTGAGAACCTTGAATCTTGACTCAATTTAGAAATCTATGTTGAACCCTTGAGATTCTTAAAAAAGGATTTGGATACTCAGGGTTTTTGGTTGAGGGAAATTTTGATAAAATCTCATATGATGCTTGTAGTGGCCCTAAATTCTGATGTTTGTAAAATTTAAGAGGCATGGAAAAACTCCAAAGTGCCCTTTTTTAATCTCTGTACGAAATTGGAAAAATTAAACTAGAAACCAAATTTTATGGGCCACCGCGATGCGCCACAATTGCAGTGGCTCACTAGAAATTGACAAATGGGAATTTGGGAGTCTCCGTGACGTGGGGCCATCATGTTGTCCCACTGGTTGGGACCTAGAACTTTAGCACGACGCATCACGATCATTCTAGGATACTAGAAATTGACTATTGGGAAATTGGGGTCCTCCGCGGCATGCCACTATTGCAGAGTTCCACTGGAATTTGACAATTGTTAAATAGACCCTCTCTGCGATGTGCCAAACACTAAAATGACAGTGTTTTAGGACTAGAGCTTAGATTAGCCATAACTTATTGCCCGATTATCAGATTTGGGCTAATCTTATATCGTTGGAAAGCTAATTAAATTTTCCATATGATAAAAATTTGAAATTAGGGAAACTCTATATGGTAAATGTTAACCACTTAGAAATTTATTCCTTAACCCTTTAGAGACGAAATTAGGCTTAAGAAAAAGTTTGGGGTATTACATAAGCAATGCCTAATTTAATGTTGTGGCATGAAGTGGGTACCTTGATTACAATAATTCATCAAGGCATCCAAAGGGTTGGCCTCTAGGTTCATTAATACAAATTATCACAGAAACCACCCTCATGTCAGTCGGTTGCTTCATGGATCTACGAACATTAAACGTGACCTTATCATCATTTAGCTTGAACATAAGTGCACCTTTTTCTATATCCACCAATGCTCTTACTAAGTCCAAAAATAGTTTCCCTAAAATTATGGAATCTAAAAGTCAACTTTACAATCTAGGACAATGAAATTATCTAGAAAGATAAAGTTTCCCACCTTTAAAAAAATATCAAACGATATACTCATAAGTTTCTTCACTGTACAATCTACCATTAACAATCCAATATTCATTAGTTCAAATGGTCTCAATCCAAACTATTGAACACTGCTAGTATCGTTATGTTAATATTAGCACCCAAGATACATAAAGCTCAAGAAAATATAGATTTCCTAATGGTGTGAAGAATCGTTAATGCTCTAGGATCACTGTTTTGTGCTAGATACTGAGATGTAATTTCATTAAAATAATTCATCCCACCAACATCCTCAGAACTTACATCTCTCTTCTTTGTCACCAAATCCTTCATAAATTTTGCGTAGCCAGGCATTTTCTTGAGAGCATCAAGAATAAAGATAGTCAAACTCAACTCTTTTAGCATAGAAATAAACTTTATATAATTCTCTTCTTCTTTCTTCTTATTTAAACTTTGAGGAAAAGATGAGGGAGGTCTTGGAATGGTCTTCACTATAGGCTCGACTTCCATCCCCGTTCCTTTATCCTTCTTCATATGCTTATCAAAACCCTTAAATTTTTGTGATAACTCACCACTACTCACCAAATTTTCTCATTCTACTTCAGGTGCCTCATCAATATAAAATACATCATTCTTTGACTCATCAACCTCAAGAGTAGAGTGATCAATTGTAGCCTTACCACTCAGAGTGGAGATGGCTAGTCACTGACTGTTATTCTTTGAATTGTCATAGTTTTGCTTGGAGGAGTTCTAGGTTGATGCTAATTCAACATGGCTAATATTTAAAAAAATTATTGCTCAAGTTGCTTAATCGTAGTATGATATGATTCTACCTTTTGGCTGAGTATGGAAATATCTACCTTAATCTCCTTAAGGAAACTTTCTTGACTTTCCTAACCCTTTACCAGCTTTGGCAATATAGCCTCTATTCAAGAATCAACATCTTTGTTCTATGGCAAAATGTAAGAATCATTCTTCTCCTTATAGTCAATCTTTTATCTCCAATCACCATCTCTCACTGATGTAATCCCAATATTGGTCCCAATAGTAGTTTCGACCTTGGTTTTCTTGCCTCAAGTTCCAAGAGACTTAAGTATAACCTTGGCCCTTAGCTCAAAAAACTGCAATCTCTTTATCCAGATACTTTACCTCTTCATCAACATAAGAATTATATGACCTATGAGCATTACCTTATAAACTAAAAGCATTTACTTTTTCAGCATTCATCGTGGCAAATTTCTTTGTTATCATCCCAATATTTATCCTTAGCTATGCGACATCTTGTTCTACTGTATCATCTATGATTCTTTGCTTGTTGAATGCACCAATAGCATAACTGTCAACATCTCTATCTGCCTCTCGAGTATACCACCCTCGATTGGTAATAGAGACCCATTCTAAGGTCTTTAATGCTACCCTCAATGCAAGATCATGAACACACCACTAATAATAGTTTTCTCAATAGCTTTGGAACTGACATTCATGGCTTGATAGAATATTTCAAGCAAATTTTGCCTTGAAATCCTATGATTGGGTAATGCCCCTTTTGGTCATTTTCATTATTTCTACTTATCTTTACTTTTATGGATTCTCTATAGCTTTCCCAAGTAATTTATGTCTTGTTGGGACTAACGGTTCAATTATCAGGCATTTCGTTTAGTTTTTAGGACCAATTTCTTGTTTAGAAGTCTTCACAAGTTCCAAACGGATACCAAGTAAAAACTTCAGTAAAATAATGTCAGATTCAAATTCTAACTTTTTCATCTGCTCTAGAATATTAATTTTAGGCTAGGTAAACCTTTGGTTTGAGTCCCAATGCCCCCGAGCTCATTTTGACCTATTGGTCGTGAAGTTGGAAAATTATAAATTATAGGTGTGGTACCCATATTTGGACTAAACAATCTCCAATAGAAAATTTGACTTCACCAATGCATCTGGAATGTTAAATTTAGTAGGGTTACATAGTTTATTTGCAAAAATCAAAGTCCAAATAATTTTTTAGGGTAAAAAATAGGTTATGACTTTATTGGTGTTGTTGCATGGAAATTGAGATAAGTCTTATGGCAATTTTCCTAGTGCAATTGCGACCCTTGGGATCATGATAGTGATATCTTATTGCCTCTAGGGGCTATATGTAAACCCCAATATGCAGTTGGAGTATTTTTCTTTTATCTTTGAGACCAAGAAACCCCAAAATCAGTGTGGTAACCCAAAATTGATCATTATGGGTGACTTGGGAGCTTGATTAACATCTTTTATCATTGTTATCGTCGAAATTAAGGTAATATTTCATTAGTGTATTTGTGAATTTCTTAGTTCTTGACCCAAAACCCCAACTGAGCTTAGGGCTTGATTTTAGCTCTAAACTATCTTTATTTTCACTCAATTCTTGAGTTTTATAATTCCTAGTTCATGTATGAACATTGAATTGACCTAAAAAATGCATTTTCCATAAGTGGGATCCACTTGGGGGTTTTGGTGTCATTTTTGGACCCAAAGCACAATAATGTATTATGGGTATCACTAGACTCATATTGATAAGTAGATTATTATTTTGATAGTATGATGGCATTTTGTGGATTGTTTAGTAAAGATAAGCACATAATGAATGGTGTAAGGTCTTGCAATTTAACTTTGAGCTAGGTGTCTACCCACTCTTCTTCAAAGATGATGTGTGATATATATTATGTGTGAATGTGAATGTTAGTCTTGATTTTGATTAGAATAACTTAGCCTTGGTTTTTGATATTTAGAGATTAGATGAGGATTTTAGAGCTGTAAGATATTATGTTTAAGAATCTTTTAAAATCCTATTGTCGTCTCCTTAGATTGGACTCACTTGTAGCATAGATATGATATAATGCTAGGTTTGGTATATGTTTCAGTGTGGAATCATAGGCTAGTTTGATTACCCTTGGTCGGGCTAGTCTAGAAGTCTTAAAACCATACTTTGGGTAGAGCTAACTTAAATGCCCATATTTCTAGTTGAAGTTCCTATCCTAGGTTTGGTTATGTCTTATTTGACATGTAGAATTTAGACTAGATACCTTTTCCTCGTTTGGTACGTAGACTACCTAAATATGGAAATTAAGGATTAGAAGTGGGTTGTCCAGTGCACTTAGGCCAAGACTTGTGTTAGTTATAGTGGACTTAGTTGTGGATATTAGGCCTGGTTGGGACTAATGAGCCTTATTTATGGAATTATCTTGGTGAATTAATGTGTAATAATGTATTTTTCCCCGAATAGTGACTAATGGCTTATGGCCATGATGTTGTGCCTATAGAGATATGATTTCCTCTTAGATGTGATATTGGGCCCTTAGAGATATTACTCCTCTAAGATATGTTATTTGGATATAGATATGATATCTCTCTTAGATGTAACATATGGACTATAAAGATGATATTTCTTTAGGATGCGATAATTATCGTAAATATGTGATATTCCTCATAGTCATGATACCTGACCAATAGATATGAGATGCCTCATAGGTGTGATATGTCTCGTAGTTATGAGCTATGCTTATTGATGTATTATGCCTCGTAGAAATGAGATGCTTCCTATATATGAGATGATTATAGATATACTTTATAGCTTATAGAGATGTTATGCCTCATGAATATACTATGGCCTATAGTTATAAGATGATTTATATAGATACATGAGTATCGATATGAGTTTTAGATCTGTATAGGTTATGATTATGATGTTGTGATTGTTTTGGACACATTATTTGGTCAAAGGCTATGTTATGATATGATTTTGATATCACAAAAGTAATTATACTTGTAAAGGATATGGTTGTAGTTATATATGTGTATGTGTGTGTCTATATGCAGATCTCTTCAATATAGGACGGAGGAAGATGCAATATGATGCTTATAATTTCATTGACTGAATACTAGTGATGGCATGCATAGATTCAGTAGATTCATGATTATTACATCTGTAAATGTTGTTATACTTGATAAAACATGATTTTATGACTGTTCTTCCTAAATAAGAGATTAAAAACCACTTTTGATCTTAACAATAGAATTCTTTACTATAATAAATGCCTTACTAAATGGATAAATTATATACATAAAAGAGTCTAATTATGATTTTTTAAGGAATTGACCGAGACAGATTCTGGTCCATGATTTGAAACTATTATTTTCTATAGCTGTTAGGGATTTTAGACCTTTCTATACTTTGTAATGGTTTAGTCCTAAAGATAATGTCGGTCAATGGATTTATGAACATAAACTCATTTTAGCCAAGGCTTCAGTCTGTGCACCTATTGTATATATACTTTATTAATAAGGTGACACTGATGGAGTACGGTGAATTATGGAAATATACTCTACCTTGTCTCTCTTTTCGTATCTATTTAATTTACCTCTTGTGGGGCTTTTCATTTGATTAGCCCTCGTAGGGCTTGCACTTTACTTTAGCCTTAGTGGGACTTTCTCTCTATTATGTGATATTGATTTGAATATTATGATGATGTGGTAATACACAGCAAGGCCGAAGAATATTAAGATGATGTGATGATACCCAACAAAGTTGGGGATATTATAATAATTTGATGATACTCGGCAAAGCTGAAGAATATTATGATGATGATATTCATACCCAGCAATGCCGAAGGACATTGTGATGATTATATTGATACCCAGCATGGTTAGAGGTTGTTTTGATGACTATATACCCGACAAGGCTGGAGGTTGATTACGATGATGATGGTTATGATGATGATTATAGTATTGTGGATTTTGTTGCATTCATTCTTGCATGTGCATTACCTATCACCAGTATTTGCCTATGTCTATTAGCTTGTATGGTATGGCTGCTCAGATATGAGTGATGACTATGCCTTGTGTTGTCGTATGCTTATTCAACCTTTCAAGCCTAGGGCAGTGGGGGTACTCATAGGCTCGATTAGTATTTGTTTTTTTGGAATAGATGGTTACTCACACTGTTATTGATATTGTTATTATTATTTCTATGAACATTATTATGGCTAGTATATGATAGATTGGTGATGAGTGGTGAATTTACCACTCATTCATACTCAAAATTCATGCACATTAACATGTTTTGAATGAGTAAATGAGACATATTTATGATTAAATGCAGTAATATCCACATTATGCAGGAACAAAGGCAATGAGATAAAAATATGTGGATGCGAGCTGAAAAGGGTCAAAAGAAGCAAACAAGTGCAGTTTGAAGACCTAGAGCAGAGCGTAGCCTCAGTTGCTGTGATCACGGTCAGTGTACCATGATCTCGGTCAATTAAGTAGGTAAACATAAATCATATGGCTCTGATCGCAATTGCGGTAGCCGTGAATATAGACAAGCTCCCGTGAACGTGGCCTAGTGGTATTTTAGCCTAGGGTCAAAGATGTAAATACGCACAACTGATCCCAATATTGCCTTAAGAGACTCAAACCCTATTTCTTGGAAAAGAGTAGAATCCATTCCCAATTATTGGAACTTTGTCTACTCCCTAGTGTCTATTTTTAAAGGACTATTATTATACTAATTTTGTGTAAAGAATACATTAGAGTAGCTTCCAAGAAAAGGACTAGAAAACTCCCACTGAAGATTTCTTGAAGTTTAAAGTTTGAAGTAACATTCACTTAGACTTTCATAAATTAAATCGATGGTAATTTTTGGGTATATCTTGCTTATCATTCTTATGTATAGCTAGTTCTTCTGCTTAGGATTATTCTAGAATAGGGTGAAACTATGTATGGGTTGTGATTCATTTGTGCATATGATATCTTGTGATGATAGGTTCTACTATTGCTTGACTAAATTAGTTCAGATTTGTGGGTGAAGCCCCTAACACCTAAATGGGTTTGTTGAAAATCCCAAGATCTAGAAAGCTCAAACTATCCTTGAAAGAGTGGTTTGGGTTAGTATTTGGAACCCACGTCATCCTTGAAAGAGGGATATGGTGACCAAGGAAATAGTAGATAATTTAAAGGCATAGTTTGCTAATTTTAACTATCTTAGACATAAGAGTGATAGTGTAGTTGATTATACCTTGGGTACCGACCTAAAAATAAGGGTGCCTAATCGAGGTATTGGGTGTCGTTAGTTGACAGACTCATTAGGTAATAGAGATGGTCAATGAGTGACATATTTTAGACTATGTTGGCAAACTAGTATTAAGGACTTTCAACCTAGCCTACCACATTATCAATGATTAGAATCAGCACTGAATCATCATGTTCTCATACATAACTTACCCCTAGGAAAGCATAATCCTAAGATCTATACTTAATTAATTATACTTTTATTATTCATAGCCCTAAATTAGTCCTTTAAAAGTCAGTAAATAACCATTAGTTTTGATACTTGCTCAACACCGCCCTCCCCCCCCCCCAATCATTACAAACTTGTATTCTAGGTTGGAATTTAGCAAGTTTCCTTTATTTTTAGCTAATTCAATTACCACTTACATTGTTCCTCATGAATTCAAACTCGAGTCAAGGTTGGGTAGATATATTGACGACGACTGTCTTTCACTTAAATTGACTTATAAGTTAGGCATTGTCAAAAATAGTAACATTACCGAGAAATAATTTGGCGTATTGAGTTAGTTTGAAATTTTAGATTACCTGCTTAGATTTAAAATTATAAATAAGTGTTTGTGATGTTCTTTTGTTTCTTATGTTTGGTAGATTTTTTTTTGTTTACTTTTCTCTATGGCATAATGGAATAAACATGATTTCGGTAGTTGGAAATCCTATATTAACGATCCATGTCCGTATTGTGATGGACCCAACTTTTGGAAAGATCATAGTTATGCTCCCCAGGTAGAGATGGAAATACCATCTCATTCCTGTTTGGAGTATGATTGTTTTTATATGGTGGTCTAGATGGACATTTGAGTGACTGTCCAAATTCTCCCTCCCTCAAGTATGCTAACCCAATTGCTAGTTCTTCTTTTGAGTTTGATAACTCTTATGATTAGTGTAACGTCCTAATTTTTCTAAATCGGAATGCTACACGGTGCTCATAACCCCGAAGGACGACAAGATAACCTATGACTGATATCAGTACCAGTATACTGCATAAAAGACTGAAATATATGGAAACATGAACTAAAAGTCCATAAGGTTCAAACTGAATAAACATCTGATAAGAGCAATGTCTAAAAATGATATAACAATACCAGAACAACTGAGATAACTGTCTAAATATACTATAGTCTGAAAGCCTCTAAACTGTTTGAATAAGGAGTTGCTGGGACATATCCCCAACTAACTCTGACAACTGAAATAAATTGAAAACTAAAATAGTAATGTGATCATCATGTCCTAGAAAGATGAGGACTCACTGCTAAACCTGATCATTGAACTTGGATGCTACTGGTTCTCTGGAGCTCGTACTTCAAACCTATGGTATATAACACCATAGCACAAATACTTCAGTACTTTGAATGTACTGGTATGGAAATGAGGTAGGCTGAATAAAAATGGCTATATGTATGAAAAATACTGACTAACTGTCTAACATGAATATGAGAATACATATATGACTACATAACTGTAACTAAGATCGCGAAAGGACTGAATACTGAGTTCTGACAACTGAGTTTACTGATATAGACATCTGAGTCACTAATGAGTGAGAAATAATGATATTGTATTACTGAATACTGAGGGACTAATACTATTTACTGATACATGAATAACTGTATCTGATAGTTCTAATTATGAAGAACTAGTCTGGTTAATTGTATCAAACAGCCCTAAAGTTGAATACTGATAACATAAGTTCTGATAACTGATATAACTGATAACATATGTTCTGAGAACTGATATATCAGATAACATGAGTGACTGTAACTGACAGACCTTAGTCTGATGGAACTATCTGAGTTCTTTTATTGAGACTGAGACTGAGACTGAGATTAAGACTGTGATCATGGGAGGTAATCATCTAACCAACATGCCCCAGAACTAAACTGGTGGGGTCCAACCTGTAACCTTAGCTGGAAGGGTATCAATATCGTGCCACGAGTAAAGACCTACTGTGAGTATACCCTCTCTAACAGGGAGCTCTTCTGTCAACCCCTCCTAGTAGGTAACCTAAATTATATTTATATTTATATATCCTTAAATGCGTAGGGTGAATCTCAACCTACACAGGCCAAGTAGTTCTGGAACACAAGGATTGCTTCTAAGGATCAGTCCCTCTACTGAATAATAGGTGAGTCCCCTTCCTTGGGTTCACTCGGTACTGAATCCTACTCCCAACTGAATAGACACTGAACTGATTAAGTAAACTAAACTTATTAACTGATGGTATCGTTTAGCGGAGCTAAAAATGAATTTACTAAGTTTCTTTGACTGATCGAATGTACTGAGTTCTGAGGACAGACTGAGAATACTGAAGTTACTGAGATTGATTGGGAATACTGAAATTACTGAGATTTTTGAGATTTCCTGAGTCATATGACTGACAGAGTTCTATGGATCATAGCTTGACTGAGGAGATCATGAAAATAAGACAAGTCTCTAGGCACACAGCTAAATATTTTGGGTACAAGTACCCCCAGGATTCGATGAGAAGAAACTGATAGAGCATGGCTTACTTGAACACATGACCAACAAGATAATTCATAATTCTTATATTGAAGCACTTCATCAAACATGTGATATGCAAAATCTTGTAGATACATAGGGATTTCATGATATCATACCAGTTGAACATTGTTCTAGGCATTTACTCAAATACATGGTAGTCATACCATATGTAGACAACATTATACAATAATTAATCATCATGATTCATCTCTAATTTCATTATCTAGGGTTTACTCATAGGTTCACATGAATATATATCTATAAATCAATTCTAGAAAAAGTGATCACCCAACATAGATTTGAATTCAATTGATCATTCTCAACATGAACAAAACAAACCCAACATGAAATTCATAAACAAATCCATAGAATTAAACTTAGAAAAGAGATTCTTGGGCTTCATGGACGAAACGAGTCTATGATGAAACACTATGCATACCTTAGTTCGTGATTCTATGAAGATTGATGGAGAGATTCTTGAAATAGATGGTGAATCCCCTTGGAATTGAACGTTCTATGAAAACCCTAGGGCTTGTTCTTGAGAGTTTTTTAGAGTAATTGAGTATAAGCTGTTGAATTATGGCCAAACCTCGTGTTATAAGGCTTTTATAGGGTGGGAAACTGACCCTTTTAACCCTAGGACAAGTATTTAATTTCTAAGAAAATTTCCTAATTTTCATCCTTGGCGCGACGTGCCACTATTGCACCAAGTTACTAGAATTAGATGATTGGAAATTTGCATGGTGCCGTAACGTAGAGCTATAGCATTGCCACCTTATCTGCGACCTATAAGTTTGGCGTGATTTGCTACTATCATGGAGAAATAATATAAATTGTCAATTTCTATTTGATCTATCTCCGCGACGTGCAGAAGACCCAGGTGATTCACTGTCTCACTAAAAAGGCTTTAACTGTTCGCCAGGGTGTTCGATTTGGGCGAATTTGGTATCGATGGAAAGCTTATTGAATTTTACAAATGAAAAAAGTAAAAATATTGAAAATAAAACATCTATAAAAGTGGATTGATCTTTCAAATAAAGCTTCTAACATTCTTGGGAAAAATGTTTAAGCTAGAAAAAGTATGGGTATTACAATATCTCGAATGAGACTGATTGAGAGAGGGGAGAACATAAACTGACGTACATACTGAACATGAATAACTAAAACATAATCTCTTGACTGACATAACTAAAGATCTAAATATAACATACTGAACATGCATATCTGATGCATGACTAATAAGCGTGAATTCATGCATATCTGATGCATGACTGATAATTGACTTATGAATATATGACTGAATTTTTGGATAAACTAAATTTCTCGCAGTTAGAATGCATGTCTGATGCATAATTATATAAATAAAATGATATATAAATGCATGATTGAATATGCAAGAGTACTTAGTACCAAGTTTGTAATGGGGATTTGAGCATAAACTGAATACCAAGTTTGTAATGGTAGTTTAAACATGGAACTGAGTATATTTAAGAAAACTGTTATGTAAACTGAGAAGCACTGATGAACCCATGATTATTCAAGAAATATGTATGAATGTAACATGAGAACATAACTAAGTCTGGTCTAATACGTGACATACAAACTGAACATCATAAACGGAACTGAGCCTCTGAATACTTGGCCCAAAGCTGAGGTTAGACCTTTGAGGGTCAACTTATGAGTACCCTATACTCTAAACTGGATTCTTTTCAAAAAGAATAAATGAGATGTTCTTGTCATGAAATTTTTAGGGTTTATAGCGTATCTCCCCCTTGGGACACTAGGTTTCCTGAGGAATATTGACTCGGCTAAGCTGCTGAGGAAAATTGAGGTGATGCACAAGGCACCTAGAAACTGTGTCGTAACTAATTATATGAGATCTAATACTGAGGTATGATACATGAACTGATGTGAGCTTCCACCTATCTGATTTGTTCATCATAGAATGATTACATCTTTTTATAAGATTTCGAGTAGAGCACATAGCTGGTGATATGGAAACCAAACTGTATAAATTTCTCTATATAAGATAGTTGAGTAATAAGATCTTAACTTGAATAAGATTTGGTAAGATACGTTGAGGCCTACTAACACCATTTAATATGAAATTACTAACCCTCTTGCACTGCAACTAAGACTACTAAAAAGATTCAAGAGGAGCTGAGCAAGAATGCATAAACATACTGACTTATCTGATTAACTCGATAACTTATAGCTGAATACTGGGTATGAGAGACTGGTCTATACTTAGTCTGAATAATTGGACTAAGGCTGTAAAACATTATGTATAGGAGATAATGATTGACTAGATAACATGAGGTAACTAAGCATGTATTTATGAAAACTATTTTACCTCAAGAATGAAAGGCTAGATGTATATCATGGTTTGGAAACATTCTGTAGTCTGATGTACTAAAACACTACTAACTGAGTGACTGATAGCTATATCATTGGTCAAACAAGCCTAGAACTGAATTGAGTTTCGGATCTAATTACTGAACTAAAGTTGGTATTATAACTAAAACTGTAACTAAGATTCTTACTGGAACTGAATGTTGGGTTCTGATAATTAAGGTTTAGACTGATATTGAAGTACTCAGACTGGGTACTGATAACTACATGTCACGCCCCAAAATCCCATCGGGCCGGACTGGCACCCGAAGCCGAGAAGGCCCAGGAGAACCCGTTCAAATACCTGTACTTTCACTTACATGTCACCAAAAATTTGGGCAGCACTTCGCTGCACATAAAAGGGTCTAATTACCTGTATCAGCACAACACACACAAATATATATATATATATATATATATATAATACTTGGCCGTCGGGGCTACCACATATATGAATATAACATCACTATATAAACTTCCATGACTTTACCCTTCCTTATGTCTACAAAGCCTCTAGGATATACATGACATAACTAGGGTCGGGACGAACCCCCGCCCACACATGACTCCTGTACAATAACAAAATATAAGGAACCAACTCAGAAAGCTCCGAAGCAAACTAGATCTCACTAACAACAGCTGTATGACCTGGCTCCTACTTGTGCGGTGTATGAGCTGAGGTACCTGTGCCTGCAGCATGAAATGCAGGTCCTCTGTGAGGGAAGTCAGTACGAAATATGTATTGAGTATGTAATGCTGTAAATAATCATATGTGATATTGGGGATCAAGAAAATCAGACACAAGTGAATAAATCATAATAGGAGTGAACCACACTTCATACACACTTTTAGGACCATGAACATTATCATTAATCTGAATTGGGTTCTTGAATTCAAACACATTTGTGGAACGGTATACATTCGTTCATTTCATTCTGTACAATTATCATTCGCCATTACCTCCTCCTCCCGAACCTCCAACCACCTAACAATAATCAATATTGTACCGTACTGTGACCATTAGGCTGCCCCAGTACATATCAATTGGGATCGACCCATGCTAGGCTTATGCCCCTGGGATACCACCCATAAACACATAAATAGGGATCGACCCATGCTAGTCTTATGCCCCTGGGATATCACCCACACGTATATCAAGTAACACATAAGAGATTTTTTCCAATAACTTAGTTCAAAAGCTTCTGATATTATTACATTAGTGTTTATACCAATATAGTACCTTTGGAACAATGATACATCAATAGGAATCAAGTAATAGACCTTCTATACAATAACGACGTAATAAAGACTCATTGGTACATCAACAATGTGTTTCAGAATCATCAATATCACAACAATGAAATAGGATCCTTTTGGTATATCAATGAAACATTTTGACACTTTATAGAATGGAAACAATTTCATTGGTAACGTAGAACAATACGTGTTTTTGGACAACCTCGGAATCTTACTTGATGGAACATTGGTGTTTTCATGCCAAAGAACATCATTAGAGTATGCTTTACATACCTCGTTGTAGATTCGGATACCAATTCAACACAACTTCCCGCCTTTACAAATCACTTATCTACAATGAAATGTTTGGCATCTAGTATTAGCAACCCAACACCACAATTCTGTTCCATAATTCCATACAACCAATATTTTCAAAACATTCCAAAAATCAACTTGAACAATAGGTTTATGTGTATATATATATATATATATATATATATATAATCATCATTTCAATACCACATCATCAATACCAAATCCCTTCACAATTCAACATAATCCAACCATGCACAAGAATAATCCAACATCATTTCCCAATCATCTTTCAACAACAATCAAGTAACATACTTCTTACGCTCACATGCATATATATGTATATACATATCTATATAAATAACACCAACATAATTTACATCCTTACCATAAAATGTCCCTTTTGGTTTTGAAGTCCTGTTGGCACAAATAAGGGGTGCTTCTCGAAGCCCTTGAGACGGTGAACACAACTACGGAATCAATTTGGACTTTCCACGGTTGAATCACAAGATAATTAGAGTTGAAATTAGGCTAGGGTTTGTTCTTTCCTATGATTGATGATGAATATGAGTTTTTGAACTCATATACATGTATATATACACATATTTCCGTCCATAATATCATAGGAAATGACCAAAGTGCCTTTAAAATTTAAATAATGTCAAATATGTCCTCCGGTAGACTGTTTTGACAAGCTGAAGTAGATAGACCATAACTCTTTGCTCCGATATCGTATTTGGGTGAAATTGGTATAATTAGAAAGATAATGCAAAGTTATTTCATTTCATATAAAGTAGGACACCCAGTTCTCCCTTTACAAGGAGTTATGATCGTTTGAAGTTGACCCTAAAAATCTATTTTGAGAGGCTGAAGTAAAACGAGTATAACTCCTTACTCAGATGTTGGATTTGGATGAAACCAATTTAATGGGAAATAAGACTCAACGATATTTCTTTTGATATGTGGTAGCTCGCCCAGTTCATTATATTGAGGGAGTTATGACCGTTCAAAGATGACCCAAAAACTGGCAGGCCTCAGTATTTTCCTGCACATTTACTGTTCACATAATCTGTTTTGAGAGGATGAAGTAAAACGGGTATAACTCCTTACTCAGATGTCGGATTTGGATTAAACCAATTTCATGGGAAATAAGACTCAAAGATATTTCTTTTGATATGTGGTAGCTCGCCCATTTCATTACATTGAGGGAGTTATGACCGTTCAAAGTTGACCCAAAAACTGCCAGGCCTCAGTATTTTCCTGCACGTTTACTGTTCACATCCCGGCCACCGTTTTATAGTTTCGAAAGTGCTCGCTTATTACCGAAACTTATCCATTTTTGAAAATCTTTATATCATTGGAAATCTTATTCAATAACCTTCGTATGGAAACATCGATGGGCAAATTCCGGTATAAATTAGATCGATTCCTATACACATATAATCAAACTATACACTTGAAACCATCTCAAAATAATCAATACTCATACTTAAACTCATATATACCTAAATTAGGATCAATACATATACTCCAACACATATAACAATGGCTAATGCACGTAATTAAGTACGGGGTGTTACATCCTTCCCCCCTTAAGGACATTCATCCTCGAATGTGAATGTAGTTATTTAGCCGAAACAAGTTCGAATTCATAATTGATATTCACGTCATCATATAGATGTTATGCATATGTAAAAACTTACTTGTTAGTGTCCCAGTTCCACTCCTTGCACTTCTTTATCATCTTTGAACAAATAAGGGTATTTCAATTTCATTGCTTCCTCCGCTTCCCATGTAATCTCTTCCCTTTGTTGATTTAACCAAAGTACTTTCACCGATGCTACTTCTTTATTTCTCATCTTCTTAACTTGATGATCTAATATAGCAATAGGCATCTCCTCATAGGTAAGATCTTCTGTTACTTGCACATCTTCAGTAGAAGTAATAAGGGACGGATCTCCGATGCACTTTCGAAGCATCGATACATGAAATAGTAGATGCACTGATGAGAGTTCCTGGGGTAGCTCTAATTCATAAGCAACTTTCCCACATCTTTGAATAATCTTATACGGGCCTATATATCGTGGACTCAACTTTCCTTTCTTGCCAAATCTCATCACCCCTTTCATTGGCGATACCTTCAAAAATACCCAATCGCCTAATGAAAACTCTAGCCCTCTTCTTCTACTATCCGCATATGACTTGTGTCGATTTTGGGCTGTTTTCAACCGCTGCTGAATCACCTTGACTTTTTCTATGGCTTGATACACCAGATCCGGTCCGAACATAAGAGTTTCACCCGCTTCGAACCATCCTATTGGTGATCTACACTTCCTCCAATATAAAGCTTCATATGGTGCCATTTTGATACTTGAATGATAGCTATTATTGTAGGCAAACTCAATAAGAGGCAAATGATCATCCCAGCTGCCTTTAAAATCTATAACACATGCTCGTAGCATATCTTCAAGTGTTTGAATGGTGCGCTTTGCTTGTCCATCCGTCTGAGGGTGAAAAGTTGTACTCAGATTCACTTGTGTTCCCAAACTCCGTTGGAAAGACTTCCAAAAGTTTGCAGTAAATTGAGTTCCCCCATCCGATATAATAGAAGTTGGCACTCCATGTAATTGGACTATTTCTTTAACGTACAGCTTCGAATATTCTTCAACTGTGTAAGTGGTCTTAACGGGTAAGAAATGTGCGGATTTAGTAAGCCTATCCACAATCACCCATATAGAATCAAATTTCTGAGTTGTACGAGGAAAACCTATATTAAAATCCATGTTGATCATGTCCCACTTCCAAATTGGAAGATCTATGCATTGCATATAGCCTCCGGGCTTTTGATGTTCCACTTTAACTCGTTGGCAATTTGGACATTCAGCTACAAATTCTGCGATGTTCCTTTTCATGTCATTCCACTAATACATATCTTTCAAATCTTGATACATTTTGGTTGATCCTGGATGAATGGAATACCTTGAAAAATGTGCCTCTGTCATAATCTTCTTTCTTAGCCCGTCTACATCCGGCACACACAATCGGTTTTGGAACTGCAGTACTCCTTCTCGCGTAAGCTCAAATGCCTTGGTTGAACCACTCTGAACGTTCTCTTTAAGCTGTAATAAAATAGGGTCTGCATATTGCTTCTCTTTCACTTCAACTACTAATGAAGATTCCACAGCATTATGTACGATAAGCTCTTTGTCTGGAGTTTTAAGTAGGCGAACTCCCAAACTAGCTAACTGGTGAAGATCTTTAACCATCCCTTGCCTTTCTATAGGCATCATAATAGCCTTACGACTTAACGCATCAGCTACTATATTTGCTTTCCCTGGATGATACAAAATATCGACATCATAATCTTTTAATAGTTCCATCCACCTTTGCTGCCTCAGATTTAGATCCTTCTGACTGAAAATATATTGTAAGCTTTTGTGATCAGTATATATATCAACATGAACCCCATATAAATAGTGGTGCCATATTTTTAAAGCAAAGATAACCGCTGCCAGCTCAAGATCGTGTGTAGGATAATTTTTCTCATGTGGCCGCAATTGTCTAGAAGCATATGCTATTAACTTACCATGTTGCATCAATACACATCCTAAACCAATTCTAGAAGCATCACAATACAATGTATACCCTTCTGTACCTTCTGGAAGTACCAACACAGGTGTAGAAGTCAACTTATTTTTCAATTCTTGGAAACTCTCCTCACACGTATCATTCCATTGGAATTTGGATGCTTTATGGGTTAGCTTGGTTAAGGGTGCTGAAATGGAAGAAAAGTCTTTAACAAACCTCCTATAATAACCGGCCAACCCGAGAAAACTACGAATCTCCGTCGGCGTTGTGGGCCTTGGCCAGTTCTTCACAGCTTCTATCTTTTGAGCATCAACCATTATCCCTTCACTAGATACGATATGACCAAAAAATGCCACCGACTTTAACCAAAACTCACATTTAGAGAACTTTGCATAAAGCATACAATCACGAAGAGTCTGCAATGTATGTCATAAGTGATTGGCATGGTCCTCTTCTAATCTAGAATAAACTAGAATATCATCTATAAAAACTATTACAAATACATCCATGAATGGCTTAAACACCCTATTCATCAAATCCATAAAATCTGCAGGTGCATTTGTTAGCCCAAATGACATAACTAGAAACTCATAATGACCATACCTTGTTCGGAAAGCTTTTTTGGGTATATCTTTTTCTTTGAACCTTACTTTGTGGTAACCTGACCTCAAATAAATCTTAGAAAAACACTTGGCGCCCTGTAACTGATCAAATAAATCATCAATTCTTGGGAGAGGATATTTATTCTTAATAGTCACCGTATTCAAATGCCGATAATCAATACACATCCTCAGCGATCCATCCTTTTTGCGCACAAATAACACTAGTGCTCCCCAGGGGGACATACTAGGCCTTATGAATCCCTTCTCTAGCAAATCTTTCAATTCTCACAATTCTGCTGGGGCCATTCTATATGGAGGAATGGAGATTGGTTGGGTGTCTGTTATTACATCAATACCAAACTCTACTTCTCGTTCAGGAGGCAAACCTGGAAGATCTTCAGGAAATACATCAGGAAATTCATTTACCACCGGAACAACGTGAAGAGTTGGTGGCTCCACTTCTGTATCCCTTACACTAACTAAATGATATAGGTATCCCTTGGAAATCATTTTTCTTGCTTTGAAATAAGAAATAAATCTACCTCTTGGTGGGCCAATCTTACCTTGCCATTCAATAACAACTTCATTAGGAAAATGTAAATACATCCTTTTTGTACAACAGTCAATTTTGGCATAACAAGACACCAACCAATCCATACCCATTATAACATCAAAATCTACCATTTCTAGTTCCATGAGATTGGCCATCGTGTCTCGACCACACACAGTTACTACACAATCTTTATAAACTCTTCTAGCAATAATAGATTCCCCAACCGGGGTAGACACTTCCAATGGCTTATCTAACAATTGGGGGGTTCTTTTGAACTTTCCAGCAACCAAAGGAGTAACATATGATAATGTAGAACCGGGATCAATTAGAGCATATACATCAAATGAAAATATGGACAACGTACCCGTAACCACATCTGGGGAAGCCTCTAGATTCTGTCGATACGCTAAAGCATAAGTGCGATTCTGAGTCCCGCTGGAACTGGCGACTCTTGTTTCATTTCTAGCGTGACCCACGGGTCGTGCGCCTCTACCAGAATAAGATACCGGTGACGATGATGCAACAGCTGATCCCGAAGCTTGTGCTACACCACTTGTGCCCCTTCGTGGGCATTCTCTCATCATATGCCCCGTCATACCGCACCAATAACAAACATTTGTTCCCATTTGACATACGCCCATATGATGCCTTCCATATTTATTGCATGGCCTCGAGGAGGTCTCAGTTCGATCATATTTCCTTGCCCATGATAACCCACAGATCGAAAACTATGACCCTCACTTCTTTGCCCAAATTGACTGCCTCTGAACCCCTGATGCTGTGGTGGAGCACTAGCTGCAGAATAAGAAAATAATGGCCTAGGTGGTCTAGCAGAAAATTGAGGTCTAAAACCTCCCTGTGGTTCCATAAACTGCCCTGTGGATCTGGCCCTCTTAGAAGATCCGCTTTTAAATTCCTGTGTTCTTCTTCTTTGCCTCTGATCTTCCATTTTCTGTGCAAATGCTTGGATCCTAGCTATGTCCATATCTTTATTCAGTGCAGCAATAGTACAATCCCTAACCAAATACGGATCCAATCCATTCACATACCGATGAACTCTGTCATCCATAGTAGCTATAACATTAGGAGCATATCTGGACAAGGAATTAAATCGAAGACTATACTCCCTCACACCTGTATTACCCTGCCGAAGATTTAAGAACTGATCCGCACGGGCCTGACGAGTCTCATATGGAAGATAATGATCAATAAATGCCTCTTTGAACTCTTTCCAAGTAGCTGGGGGTGCATCAATGCCCCTCGATCGTTTCCAATCTTCATACCAATATATAGCCTCATCTTTGAATCTATATGCGGCTAACTCCACTGTCTCTCTGCCCGATATATGCATCACCTCTAGGGCCCTTTGGATCTGATCAATAAAGTCCTGCGGATCTTCATTAAGATCAGATCCGGTAAAAGTAGGCGGATCCATCTTAAGAAAATCTTGCGTCCGAAGACTAGCCGCCCTATCAGTACCGCTAGAACCCACGGCAGGAATGGTTTGCCCTTGGACTTGCCCAGCAACTATACGAGTCAAAATTTGCACTGCATTTCTAAGATCTTGATCAACAACATTAATAGGTGGCTCTGGGGATATAGTTCTCCTCCCTCTTATTTCTTCTGGATTGGGGGAAGTTTCTGATGCATGCTCAGCTGGAGCCTCACTTTGATTAGCTGGTATAGTGGGTGACTTACTAGTCCCCTCTCCGGCAGCCACATCTACTTGATTACCGGTATTCTTGCTTCTGGTAACTGGCATCATTACTATAATAAGAGAAAAAAACTGATTCAGTGGTCAACTATGGCTTCATATACAATATAAGCTCTATCTCACGATCTAAGACATGAAGAAAAGAAATAATTTCTAAATGTCCATAGTCTCCTGTTTATAGGTATGGTGCACAACACACCGATAAACAAGACTCTACGTAGACACGGCTTTGTAGACTCACTAGGACAAACCTCTCTGATACAAATTTTGTCACGCCCCAAAATCCCATCGGGTCGGACAGGCACCCAAAGCCGAGAAGGCCTGAGAGAACCCGTTCAAATACCTGTACTTTCACTTACATGTCTCCAAAAATTTGGGTAACACTTCGCTGCACATAAAAGGGTCTAATTACCTATATCAGCACAACACGCACAAATATATATATAAATATTTATAATACTTAGCCGTCGGGGCTACCACATATACGAATATAACATCACTATATAAACTTCCATGACTTTACCCTTCCTTATGTCTACAAAACCTCTAGGATATACATGACATAACTAGGGTCGGGACGAACCCCCGCCCACACATGACTCCTGTACAATAACAAAATATAAGGAACCAACTCAGAAAGCTCCGAAGCAAACTGGAGCTCACCAACAATAGCTGTATGACCTGGCTCCTACTTGTGCGGTGTATGAGCTGAGGTACCTGTGCCTGCAACATGAAATGCAGGTCCCCCGTGAGGGACGTCAGTACAAAATATGTACTGAGTATGTAAAGCTGTAAATAATCATATATGATATGGGGGACCAAGAAAATCAGACACAAGTGAATAAATCATAATAGAAGTGAACCACACTTCATAAACACTTTTAGGACCATGAACATTATCATTAATATGAATTGGGTTCTTGAATTCAAACACATTTGTGGAACAGTATACATTCGTTCATTTAATTCTGTACAATTATCATTCGCCATTACCTCCTCCTCCCGAACCTCCAACCACCAAACAATAATCAATACTATACCGTACTGTGACCATTAGGCTGCCCCAGTACATATCAATTGGGATCGACCCATGCTAGGCTTATGCCCCTGGGATACCACCCATAAACACATAAATAGGGATCGACCCATGCTAGGCTTATGCCTCTGGGATACCACCCACACGTATATCAAGTAACACATAAGAGATTTTTTCCAATAACTTAATTCAAAACCTTCTGAGATTATTACATTAGTGTTTATGCCAATATAGTACCTTTGGAACAATGATACATCAATAGGAATCAAGTAATAGACCTTTTATACAATAACGACGTAATAAAGACTCATTGGTACATCAACAATGTGTTTCAAAATCATCAATATCACAACAATGAAATAGGAGCCTTTTGGTATATCAATGAAACATTTTGACACTTTATAGAATGGAAACAACTTCGTTGGTAACGTAGAACAATACGTGTTTTTGGACAACCTCAGAATCTTACTTGATGGAACATTAGTGTTTTCATGCCAAAGAACATCATTAGAGTATGCTTTACATACCTCGTTGTAGATTCAGATACCAATTCAACATAACTTCCCGCCTTCACAAATCACTTATCTACAATGAAATGTTTGGCATCTAGTATTAGCAACCCAACACCACAATTCACTTCCATAATTCCATACAACTAATATTTGCAAAACATTCCAAAAACCAACTTGAACAATAGGTTTATGTGTATATATATATATATAATCATCATTTTAATACCACATCATCAATACCAAATCCCTTCACAATTCAACATAATCCAACCATGCACAAGAATAATCCAACATCATTTCTCAATCATCTTTCCACAACAATCGAATAACATACTTCTTACGCTCACAGGCATATATATGTATATACATATCCATATAAATAACACCAACATAATTTACATCCTTACCATAAAATGTCCCTTGTGGTTTTGAAGTCCTGTTGGCACAAATAAGGGGTGTTTCTCTAAGCCCTTGAGACGGTGAACACAACTACGAAATCAATTTGGACTTTCCACGGTTGAATCACAAGATAATTAGAGTTGAAATTAGGCTAGGGTTTGTTCTTTCTTATGATTGATGATGAATATGAGTTTTTGAACTCATATACATGTATATATACACATATTTCCATCCATAATATCATAAGAAATGACCAAAGTGCCTTTAAAATTTAAATAATGTCAAATATGTCCTCCGGTGGACTATTTTGACAAGCTGAAGTAGATAGACCATAACTCTTTGCGCCGATATCGTATTTGGGTGAAATTGGTATAATTGGAAAGATAATTCAAAGTTATTTTATTTCATATAAAGTAGGACACCCAGTTCGTCCTGTACAAGGAGTTATGATCGTTTGAAGTGGACCCTAAAAATCTGTTTTGAGAGGCTGAAGTAAAACATGTATAACTCCTTACTCAGATGTTGGATTTGGATGAAACCAATTGAATGGGAAAAAAGACTCAAAGATATTTCTTTTGATATATGGTAGCTTGCCCAGTTCATTATATTGAGGGAGTTATGACTGTTCAAAGTTGACCCAAAAACTGGCAGGCCTCAGTATTTTCCTGCACGTTTACTGTTCACATCCCGGCCACCGTTTTATAGTTTCGAACGTGCTCGCTTATATCCAAAACTAATTCATTTTTGAAAATATTTATATCGTTGGAAAGCTTATTCAATAACCTTCGTATGGAAACATTGAAGGGAAAATTTCGGTATAAATAAGGTCGATTCCTATACACATATAATCAAACTATACACTTGAAACCATCTCAAAATAATCAATACTCATACTTATACTCATATATACCTAACTTAGGATCAATACATATACTCCAACACATATAACAATGGATAATGCACGTAATTAAGTACGGGGTGTTACACTACATGAGGAAAGATTGGCATAGGCAAGCATCCGATGCTCAAATAAATACTAAATCAACCTCAACAATCGACTAAGGCCTAAGGAACAGAGTACCAACATTATGGATTTATCAAGAGATTTAAACTGGAGGTATACATGACGTAATCTGAGCTTGACTGATCACTAAGAGTAGAGCATAAGTTATGTGGACTGAACATATGGTAAAACATGACATGAGTGCCTGAGTCATGAGCTGCATGACTTAAGTCTAAAATTTCTGTGTTTACGGAACATGGCTCATACTACTGAGGATGTTGGAACCCTTCCTGCTAGGAATTCTACATGCACACGATCCTATGATAATTGTGTGAAACATGCGTAGGTAAGGTGATTACTGTTGTATAAAACAATTGCACTGAGATAAGAGTAGGTCAGGAATCAACTTCCCTTAGTGATTACCTACACATACTGGAACTATAACTAGAATTTAAAGGCTTGACTTTCTAACCCCATGGTTTAACTTCTATGCAAGGTTTCAATAGAAAAAGGAACTCATGAATATAAATAAGCGTGAACATGTAAATGATAGATCTATAACATATCCGTGACTGTATTAGGAGGATTTTCCTAATTCTATCGGGACCGAAGTGCATAGAGACTGCTTGGGCGTTGCCCACTGATAGTGCTGGAATTGGCACCCTGCTGATTTGGGCGACCGAACTGAAATGATAAGCGAAGATAACTCAGATAACCTGAGTGAGGTAGTCTTTGACCTTGTGGCATAACTCACCACATCCGAAACATACACCACTACCGGCTCAACATACACCCTTATGAGGCTTACCACACTCTGCGCAAAATGGATGAGTAAGAATCATGCTCTAACCATTCTGAGCCTTAAAGCCAGATGCCCCATTTCTATAATTATTTTTGAACTTTGGTACTAAGGCACTAACTGAAGAGTGAATTGGGGTTAAATATTTCTGATACAACTGAGAATGGTTACCACCCTGTGACCCATGCTGTGCAAAACTATAACTACCTATTCTGGCTCTCTTATTTTCTCTCTCCTTCTTCTTAAGCTTTTGCTCCTCCATCTGTTGGGCATATATCATAAGCCTAGATATGACCATATCAGTAATCAACATCACAGTCCTGTACTACTTAACCACTCTACCTGATACCCTTGACACAAACTTACTCACTCTAGATCTGCTATCTCCTACTACATGGGGAGCGTACCTAGCTAACTACATAAACTTGAAGGACTATTCTTTTATGCTCATTGTACCATGTCTGAGATTGATAAACTTTAACACTTTAGCTTCTTTCTACTCTATAGGAAATAACTGATCTAAGAAAGTTGTAGCGAACTCTTTCCACTCTATGGGCTCTGTATCTGTACCCCTATCTACCTTCCACTATTTATACCATATATAGGCTACATCATGTAGCTGATAGCTGGCTAACTCTACACTCTCACTATAAGTCACTCACATGATGTCTGTGACTTTCTGAACCTGATCGAGGAACTTCTGTGGATCCTCTTTAAACTTAGAATCGATGAATAGAAGAGGATTCATTCGGGTGAAGACCTGAATCCCAACTGCCATAGAATTTTCCACTAGATTGGCTGGAACTGCAGCTGGCCATTCATTCTGGGCTACAACTTAACTGGCTAGAGTAGTGAATGCAGTCCTGAATTATGCATGAGAGACATGCTCATCCAGAGGATCTGACTGGATGGGCTGAGGTGTTGACTGATTTCCATTACCCCCTTCGCTAGCCCTTTTGGAAGGCTTGATCTATAAACAAAGGGAAGAAGAGGATTAGACTGAGAGTTTAACTTTGAGACTATGCTCAATAACACGACATGAATACTAAAAGAAGGGAAACTATTCCTAAAACATCTCATAGCCTCCTGCACATAAGTGTGGTGCATGACACACGCATGTACAAGACTCTACAAAATATGGCTTTTCAGACTTCCTAGGATACTATTGAACCTTAGGATATGATACCAAGTTTTTAACGCCCCTTTTTTCAAAACCGAAATGCTACACGGTGCTCATGAACCCAAAGGACTACAAGCTAACCCATGACTGATATCTGTACTTGTATACTACATAAAAGATAAAAAAATAAAGAAACATAAACTAAAAGGCCATAAGGTTCAAACTAGATAAACATCTGATAAGAGTAATGTCTGAAAATGGTATAACAATACCAGAACAATAGAGATAACTATCTGAACATACTATAGTCTGAAAGCCTCTAACCTGTCTGAATAAGGAGTTGATGGGACATGTCCCTAACTAACTCGACTACTAAAATAAACTTAAAACTAAAATAGTAATGTTATCATTATGTCCTCAAAGGATGAGGACTCACTTCTAACTCTGATCGCTGAACTTGGATTCTACTAGTTCTCTAGATCTCTTGCTTCTAAACCTATGGTATAAGACACCATAGCACAAATGCATCATTACTTTAAATGTACTAGTATGCAAGTGAGGTAGGCTGAACGTAAATAGTTCATATATATGAACAATACTAAATAACTAACTAACATAAATGTGGGAATACATACATGACTATGTAATTGTAACTAAGATCGTGATAGGACTGAATACTGAGTTTTGACTACTAAGTTTACTGATATAGACATCTGAGACACTGGTGAGTGAGAAAGACTGATACTGTATTATTGAATACTGAGGGACTGATACTTTGTTACTGATACATGAATAACTATGTCTGATAGTTCTTATTATGAAGAACTGGTCTGGTTGACTGTATCTAACAGTCATAAAGTTGAATACTGATAACATAAGATATGATAAATGATATGACTGATAACATGAGTTCTAAGAACTATTGTAACTGATAACATGAGTGACTGTATCTGACAGTCCTGAGGCTGATAGAACTATCTGAGTCCTTTTACTAAGACTGAGATTGAGACTCAGACTGAGATTGTGATCGTGAGAGGTAATCATCTAACCGACATGCCCCAGAACTGTACTGGTGTGGTCCAACCTATAACCCCAGTTGGAAGGCTGTCAATACCGTTCCACGGGTAAAGACCTGCTGTGAGTATACCCTCGCTGACAAGGAGCTCTTCTGTCAACCCCTCCTAATAGGTAACCCAAATGAGTTATATATATATATATATATATATATATATATCCCTAAAAGCATAGGGTGCATCTCAACCTATGTTGTCCACATAGTTCTGGAACACAAGGATTGCTTCTAAGGATCACACCCTCCACTAAATAATAGGTGAGTACCCATCCTTGGGTTCACTCGGTGCTGAATCCTACTCCCAACTGAATAGACACTGAAATGATTAACCAAACTAAACTGATTAATTGATGGTATCATTTAGCTGAGCTAAAAGTGAATTTACTGAGTTCCATTGACTGACAGAATGTACTGAGTTTTGAGGACTGACTAAGAATACTGAAATTACTAAGATTGACTGGGAATACTGAAATTACTGAGATTTATGAGATTTCTTGCTATGGATCATATCTTGATTGAGGAGATCATGAAAACATGGCATGGCTCTAGGCACACACCTAAATGTTTCGAGTACAAGTACTCCCAGGAATCGATGAGAAGAAACTGACATAGCATGGCTTAATTGAACACATAACCAACACGACAATTCATAATTCATATATTGAACCACTTCATCAAACATATGATATTCATAATATTGTACATACATGGGGATTTAGTGATATCACACTAGTTGGGCATTGTTCCTTCATCTTGGCATTAAATCAAGCACATGGTAGGCATAGCACATGTAGACAACATTATACAACAATTAATCATCATGATTCATCTCTAATTTCATCATTTAGGGTTTACTCATAGGTTCACATGAATATACTTCTATACAAATCAATTCCACATAAATTCATCACCCAACGTGGATTTGAATTCAATTAATCATTCTTAATGTAAACAAAACAAACCCAAGATTAAATTCATAAAGAAATCAATAGAATTAAACTTAGAAAAAAGATTCTTGGGCTTCATGGATGAAAGGAGTCGATGAATAAACACTACACATACCTTAGTTCGTGATTCTACGAAGATTGACAGAGAGATTTTTGAAATTTGACGGTGAATTCCCTTGGAACTGAACCTTCTATAATAACCCTAGGGCTTGCTCTTGAGAGTTTTTTAGACTAATTGAGTATAAGCTATTGAATTATGGCCAAATCTCATGTTATTGGGCTTATATAGCGTGGAAAATTAACCCTTTTAACCCTTGGAAAAGTATTTAATTTCTAATAAAATTTTCCTATTTTATCCTTGGTGTGACGCGCCACTATCGCTCCATGTCATTGGAATTAGACAATTGTGAATCTGCATAGTGGTGCGACGTGGATCTATCGGGTTGCCACCCTATCTGCGACCTGGAAGTTTGGAACGACATACTACTATTGTGGAGCAACACTGTAAATTGACAATTTCCATTTGAGATATCTCCGCAACGCACTGAAGGCTTAGGTGAAACACTATCTCACTAAAAAAACTCTAACTCTTCGCCAGGGTGTCAGATTTAGGCAAATTTGGTATCGATGAAAAGTTTATTCAATTTCCCACATGAAAAAAAGTGAAAATATTAAAAATACCACATCTATAAATGTGGATTCATCTTTCAAAGAAAGCTTCTAATATTCTTGGGAAAAAATTTCAAGCTAGAAAAAGTACAGGTATTACAATTAGATAAAGAAAGAACATCATGGCGGGTACAACAACTTTGAAGAAATGCTTACAACTAGTTTGGATCAGATAACTACAATAGCAGTGAATGTTCACCATATGCATCAATCTAATGAACTATTTGAAAGGGAGATTGCCAAGATAGAGGAAATGGGCAAACAAATATATCTATTAAATACCATTACCTTGCTCACTTTCCAAAAAGGTGTTTCTCAAGAAGAGAAACCAAGCTAAGTGGTTGATGATGAGCTTGGTAGTGAATAATCTTTGGTTATTTCCCGACCAGCCGAACAAAATATTATTAAAGATGCCAAAATCAAAGAAATTATACTAGAGTCAAAAGAAGATGACAATCAAATTCTTTATTAAGACTCTAGATCATTATGGGGTGAAGATGATCTTAAGGATACAACTCCAGAACAAGAGATTGACCTTATTCAAACCATTTTTCAACATTATTCTTAGAGGATATTACGAAAGTCCATCTACCTAAGAAAAATAAAGTATTATGGGGAGAGGGAGAACCACCACCATAGTTTGGAGTTTGATATTTCGAAAGATCAAATAGGATCCCATACTTGAAGGCCAAGGAGCTTAAATTCTGATGTTCAACTGGTGGACTATTGATGTTCCCACCATTACCGAATAAGCTAAATCAAAAATGTGATGTGAAATTGGGTAAAGGTTCAAGTCTTTCTAGTGTCGAGATAGAATTTTCCTTTTTGTGTACTCATTTCTAATGTGTTTTATCTTGAAAGATCTTAATCTTTTGTCCCTCTTTCACTAAATGCATTATGAGAAAAAGTTAGGACGGAGGGTAGTTGAAGAGGTGTCATTCCATTACACTAAACTAAGTGCTCAATAGGAGGCACCTTATCAGACAATGAAAAGTGGCTTGTATCCTATCTTTTTAAATTTGATAGTGTAGATTTTATGTTTAACATTGATAAAACTATGAATTAGTGGAACTTTGGTAAGTAAGAAATTGAAAAGGAAAAATGTTACATATTTGCATGATGGACTGATCAGGGGAGACTGAGGTGCATAAATGCCCTCTTTTATCGTGATCATGGACACTGAGCCGCGATCGTGGTAAATCGTATGTCCTCAATTGAGGACACTTGACCGCGATATTGGTTAGACTAGTTTTAAAATACCATCGGTCTTCTATTTCCCTATATTTTCTCTCTAACTTTTCTCTAAAAATTCACCCATTTATGGCAATCTTTAAAGCATTTCAATGACATATTTGCATCCTTTCTTCATCACTCATCTAGTAAGTAATTCAATCTCATGTTCTTAATTGTTATGAAAAGGCCCTTTGGTGCATGAACTAGCTATGGCCTAAAATTGATTTATTCATTATTTAATGGTTGATGAAGCATGCTTGTATGGGAGATTAGCTGTTAGATATGGTGTGCTCGCATGTGGGGAAATCTAGAGTACCCAAGTTATGTGAAATTCAGCAAAATATAGGGTGCACAACTCATGCCCATTCAATTACCCAAATCAGTTATCAACTAAGTACGTTCACATTAAATGGGCACGATCAAGCACTTAGAACACATCTTTTAGGTTTTTAATGATTGATTCTTATTTTGGAACGTATTTTGACCCTTATAATAGATTTTGGAACTACTAAAAAACTGGGATGATTTGGCCTGAGGTACCACAATCGCGGCAGTCGTGACTGATGTCTTGTAGATATAATTGTGGTAGCCGCGATCGCGAATAAGTTATTGTCATATCTATAACTAAGACCCAATTTTAACTTGGGCAAAAATTCCTTCAGTTCAATTTTTTATTTACAAACCACCAAGTACTCATCCCATGACCTTTAGTGGACAATGTAGTAAGGTTTAATCATGAAAATGTTGGTGGTGAATGATTTTCTATTATCTTCATATTTTGTAGATTTACAGCATGGAGAACTACAATCAAGTCTGGTTCATGACCCTCTAGTGACACAACCAATAATATGAAAATATCCCAAGGACTAAGATACTCTCAGAATGGGGTATATTCTTAGAGAAAGTATCGGCAGAATTTTTTCCATTTTATACTATACTCATGGACACCGAATGAAGTTCTTTAGCCCCAAATCCCTGCATGGAAAACGAGAAGTGATGTGCTAGTTCTACATTAATCTTAGCATAGTATCGTTCGTAAACCCTGTTATCAGGATTAGGGGGTAAATGTGCATTTTGGGGTGGAGAAGATAAATTATCTATATGGGCTACCGAATGCAGACATAGCTGATTTTAAAGCAAAGGGTTGTGAGATGGGCAGTTGGATGGCAGAGACGATGTGCCCGAGCAAGGAGGTCTCTTGGGTGGCCACAAAAAAGGGCTTCTCTATGAATGAATTCGCAATCGAGGACCAAATATGGTTGAACATGATTTGCACCAAAATCTCTCTTTCCACTCACTTTACTGCAGTTACTGATATGCATGCCCTCATGGTTGCCTACATACTGGATAATATTTCTCTGAATGTTGGTTGTCTAATGATTTCTTACATAAAGTTCTAGAGGAACCATGGTGCTATGCATCTTTTATTTTATTCTCTTATTCCTGAGTTGTCCAGGAGAGTAGGGATGGTGGAATACCCATATGACACATTGGTGCACCCTATAACCCTAATTTACCCAACTATAATCTGGGCTATGGTGCACCTGGCAAGATAAAAAAAATAAAGATTAACTTGGGCAGGTCGATAGTTGAGGATTCAGAGTTATATAGACCATCCACTACCAGGACTTTGAAAGATATTGGTGTTGCTATTCAAGTTATCAAGGAGCTGGTATTAGGACTGCCTCAAGGGCTAGGAGAGCCCTATACTAGGCATCACTCTTAGGTGTTCTGCTCAGACTATGAGAGGGGTAAGGAGGAGCAGCAGAATCAGGAAGCAACAGTTGCTAGGATCGAAAGGGCATACTCAGTATTGGCAGAGTCTCATAGAGAGCTTCAGGACTCTCGCGAGAAGATGAAGAAGAAACACAAGTTCTTCAGCAATATGTGAAAGGGGGTCAAGGGCATATGGAAGGTCGTAAAACTCCATGACAAACTACCTTCTCCCAGTGTAAAAAGTTATAATGAGGCCTCTACTGACTGGTCTGGTTTTGATACTAGTGGTGATGGTACAGAGTCAACAAGAGAGAGTAGGTCTTGATGTAGCTTCAGGGAGCATCCTTTACTCTTGCTATAGTGATCATGTAGTGGGGACACTACTAGAGTCTTAGTTGGGGGTGCTAGTTCCTAAATGTGTATTATTATGGTATTTACGGATGCTTTGATGACATTTTGGATGATTTTTATTTTTTTTGGATTGTTAAATTTTGGCACTTTAATGGTGCCCACATTTCATAGATTAGTCATTTTGTTTTTTAGTTTAGATTTTCTATTTTACTTTAGTTTTATTTTGATTATAGTGATGTTCGACGAGATTTTCCCTATGATAGATTAATTGACGACATTCTTAAGGGAAATGAATTGTGATAAGATTTTGAGCCATGGAGGCAAGGAAAGTTTAAGTACCTATTGCATCAAAATCACAAATGCATGAAAAGTCTGAGTACCTGTGGCATTGTGGATCTGGGATCGCACACATGCTATTAGCAAATTCTGAGTAGACATATCGTTGGTTTGCTCATATAAATCCAAAAAAATGAGACAAATGCTAGGATATTTCCATAGTTAGAAAATTATGTGTTGTGCAAATGCAAAGTAAACACCCCATTTATGTTTAAAAATTTTCAAAAATCAAGGGCATGGACGTGAGCATTCTTGTAACAAAACTTTTTATCTTTATGTTACTAAAATATTTGGCTTGTAAATATTGATAAGTATTCTATTTTTATCTCTAACATGAAGGAAAATTGAGCCACCTTGGCGAGTCCACATGCCATCTGTAGTGAGTTAAAATGTTTATATCTCATGTATACTTATGCCATCTAGAACTTGCCCCATTAGTCTCTCAAGGCTAAATTTGGATTGTATTTGGTTGGTGAGATAATCTTAGGCCATCTTTATGACATTTTAAGCCCACTTTGCCTAAAAAGTCTACTTATCCCTAGTCAACCACTTTGACCCTTTAGACCTTTCTTTGGCCAATGTATTGCAAGTTGTGATCCATTCAATTGTTATCTCTCTTTTGAACCCTCACCTTCTTGAACTTAAAAATGCAACTTAAGGTTAAAAGCCTGAGTTGGGGTGGTAAAGATTGAAGGAAGTAACTATGGGCCAAGAAGTTATAAGTGACTGTCTATGAGGTTAAGCATTAAGGGAAAATAAGTAATAAAAAAGGACCCAACAAAGTAATGAATTGCATGGGTGAACCAAGGTAATAAAAGTAGGCATTTATTAATGAAAAAGAAGTGGCCCATATTCAAGAGTTGGATTAAATAGTATGATATAGATGTTCACGGAGGGTAGAGCCTTGTTGGTACTAAATGATATCCTACGCTACCCTAAACCTATGTTACAAGCTCAGAAAGCCCTTAAAGATGCCCAACCATTTACTTTCATTGCAGTGGCGATTAAAAATAGAGGCAAGCCTATGGTATGACACTTGTTATCATAGAGAGTTCTTGTGAGGGAGAGAGTTTTTCACTTAAATTCCTTGATGCATATTTAGTAACTTGTTGTGTGAAATTTTCCTTCTTGAGAGGTGGAATGTGAACAAGTTGAGGTGGGTGATTTTGTTATCTTCTGAGAAAAGAGGCAAAAGGAGTATAGTGTAGTTGAGGTAAAAAAGTGAGTCACTTCTAGAGTACCAGTAATTTTTGCATTGTTATTTTTGGAAGTCTTTTGCATCCTTACTTATCATATTTTATGTTGAGGGGTGTCTGGAGAATAGCTTTGCCCATGTTTGAAGAGCTAATTGGAGCAGTAACTATACTTGATGTCATTGTGATCATTTGTTCATGTTATATGGGTATAAATGTGCATTGTCTCATTGTAAGCGGTAGTGTTTCTTGAGGACAGGCAATGCTTTAACTTAGGGTGTTGATGAGTGGCGAATTTACCACTCATTCGCACTCAACATTTATGTACATTAACATGCTTTAAATGAGTAAATGAGATATATGTGGATGCAAACTAAAAAAGATCAAAAGAAGGAAAAAAGTATAGTTTGAAGACCTGGAGTAGAGCATAGTCTCAGTGACTGTGATTTTGATGAGTCAAGCAGGTCAACATACTACGATTGCATGGCTCTGACCACGAACGCAGTAGCCGTGAATGTAGACAAGCTCCCACAATTGCGGTATAGCGAAATTTCATCCTAGTGTCAAAGATATAAATGTGCACAGCTAATCCCAAAATTGCCTTAAGAGACTCAAACCATATCTCTTAGAAATTAGGAGAATCCATTCCCAATTATTGAAACTTTGTCTACTCCTTAGTTTCAATTTTCGGAGGAAAATTATTGTAATAATTTTGGGTGAAGAATACATTGGAGTAGCTTCCAAAAAAAGGACTAGCAAACTCCCATTGAAGATTTTTTGAAGTTAAAAGTTTGAAGTAACATTCACTTAGACTTTCATAAATCAAATCAATGGAGATTTTTGGGTATATCTTGCTTATCATTCTTATGTGTAGCTATTTCTTCCTCTTAGAATTATGCTAGAATAGCGTGAAATTGTTTGTGGGTTATGATTCACTTGTGCATATGATAGCTTGTTGATGGTGGGTTCTACTATTTCTTGACTAAATTGGTTGGTATTTGTGGGTGAAAGATCCAAACACCTGAATGTGTTTGTGGGTGAAAATCCCAAGAACTTGAAAGCTCAAATCATCCTTGAAAGTTGGGTTTGGGTGAACTTTTGAAACTCACATCATCCTTGAAAGAGAGATGTGGGACCAAGACAATAGTCGATAATTTATGGGCATAGTTTGCTAATTTTGACTATACTAGTTTCTCGGTATGTGTGTTGCACGTGTATATCGTGACAGATAATACGCTATTTTATAGAAAAATATTATTGTTATTATAACCAAATTGAGAAAATAATTATACATAAGCAAATAAATATAAATTTATATGAATAATCAATGATAGATAACCTGATTTAAATTAGTCAAAGCATTGAACTCATAATAAATTTAAGCTTTATTAGATAATCATCTTAATATTGTGTAAGTATGCGTTTGAAACAAATTTAGTGGTACTTTAAGTTCATGAGATGCTATAGTAATATGATTAAATTATTAGAATAGTTTATATTTTTATCACTATATATAATAAATTCCTATTTAAATTTCGAATTTCACACACAAGTCAATCATCTTAGCATCATTAATAATCACAAACTCCTAATTTAATGACTTTTATTTTCGATATTAGATAAATTCTTAAGAGAATCAACATACTTCTTACCTGACATGTAATAAATTCGAAAGTAGAAATTGAAAGTTTAAGCGGGTTACTCTTATACGATAATTGCAACCAAATTTTAGCGCAATTGTGCTTGAATGTAGATTTAGTTCATAATTATTTTAATATTATGTAAATCTATACCTTGTTTCGATAAAATTTAGTATTTTTCATTTAACATATATGATTTAAAATAAGAAATTTCTTAAAGTAATAAATTGTTATATTTAAATTTCCTTGTTTCATTTGGATGCTGAAATCCTTGTTTCATTTAGATGCTCAAAAGTTATCTCTTAATGTAAGGAAAATATATTAAAAGAAAAAACAAGAAACATTTTATTAATTTAACCAATTACCATCACACTGAAGATATTAAGAAGCATCATAAATTTTTACGTAATATGTGGTATAAAATTATAAAGATAAAATTAGAATTTACTGATGGATAGGTTAGCACAAAACTGTTATGAATATAGAGATAAATAACCTAGTAAAAACTTATTGGTTAGGTCCTCCGCTGTGACAATAACAAAATGACCAATAGCTAGCATATATATATATATATATATATATATATATATATATATATATATATATATATATATATAAATAAGCAACCGCCCCCCCCCCCCCCCAGAAAAATAAAATAGAAAAAGGTAAAAGAGAAATACCCCATCCATCAACTGTGTGGAAAAATGAAAAAAATAAAAAAAGAAGTATCTTTTACAATTAACGTTTAAATATAAACAGTAAAATTTATCGAGTAAAATGATAATAATACAAAATAAATAAAACGTAAATTTTCAGAAACGAAGAATCAAACATATATCTTTTTAAATTTTTCAATAGACATTTGATATTGTTGTTGGAGTCCAACTAATTCGAATACCTGCTGACTAAAATCCATTTAAAAAGTTTTTCGTACTAAGGATTTTAAACCAAAATTAAGACTTTTGGTTAAGAAAGGAGCAATCTCATCTGATGTTCCACATCCTTTGGTGATAAAAATTAAACCCACATATATATGTAAATCAACATACATATAGATTGGAGGAGGAAATGAAAGAAAATCAAAATAAGAACATTTAAAAATATGGTGGAAGATTGTAAATCAATATGATAGCGTAAATATATTATGAGAAGTATTACTATAGTGAATGTCGTACATGACAAATGCATACTTATCTTTTCTCTTCTTTTCTTGATTTCATATTTGGGGTAATTTATATTAAAATTTTATATATTTAAAATTTTGATAAAGAATGGAAACATACTTACCTCTTCGGTACGAACAACATACAAAGGTCAATAGCCAATGGAATACTCTATATGGAGGTAAGCCATGGTTGAGAAGCGAAACTAAATATATAATGCATAAATAATATTTGAAGTTTGTTTACTGTTGAGGAATCCACAAAAGAAAATTTTGAATGGAGCATTTTGGATTCTAATGTAGTTCAACCATTCTTTTCTTTAATAGTGACTTTTAGAATTCATTAATGAGGTGCTTATTGAAATTCTAAAAGAATCATCACAACTCTTCATCATAAAAAGGACACACCCTTTGGTATCAAAGCGTGTTTTTTTTTAAAAAAAATTATAGAATAATTAGATTTTTAAAAGAGTATTTAGAAAATTTAGTTTTTTGCTTGATTTTTTATAATTGGGGGTATTTAAGTATTTCACATAGAGTTTTTGAGTTTATACTTTTAAGGTAATTTGATAGATATCGTTATTAAGGGCATATAAATGTAAGTATTTTTTTGGTAATGTTAATATTGAAAGTTGGCTAATTTATATACTAAAACATATCGTAGAGGGAATTTTTGGTTAAAATTGGCCTGCAATTACGTTATACTATTAAGAGCCTACTTAGATATTTTTACTATTTTATATGTTTTTGATATATGCAGCTATAAATTACTGAGGACATGATATTATACAGAAAGGTGTGGAGGGGACGGATTAGAGTAGAGGGTTAGTGGATAGAAGTGTGTCTGGGCTAGTAGAAAGGTGTGCATTGTTTGTTTCTATTCATGTAGTCGTACTATTATATGTGTGTCTTGTAGTTCCTCATTCGTGGTGTTTTGGTGATGTTTGGAGTTTCTGGATAGATAATGTATCACATTACTCAATGTGTGTACTATTTCTTTAATTTTTTTTTTGGTGTGTTATCCCTTTTTGTTGGTAATTTTTATATTTTTCTTATACTATTATTTTTTCTGAGCTGGGGTCTATCGGAAATCACATTTTTCTACTTCATCCGAGATAGTGGTGTGGACTGTGTACATCTTACCTTTCTCAGACCCAACTTTGTGGGAATACACTAAATATATTGTTGTTATTGTTGTTGAATTATTGTTAAAGAAAATGACACATGTCATTTAGTAAGCTTTTTACCTTATTTTTACCCTCTGGAAATTCTGTCGTCTTTTTCTTACTGTTTTTTTGTGTGTTTTAATCGTTACTTTTGGGGCAATATATAAGAAGTGATTTTGCGTTGGTTAACTATTGGGAATAGTAACTAAAATATTGGTGGAACACATAGTGTACAATATGTATAAATTTCTCCTTATATTCACAATAAGATAAACTATTAAATGAATAGACTGCATATGAATAAAATAAATTAAGAGGCCTTAATTTGCTTAAACTATTTTTAGTTAGTATTATCCGTTTAAAACGAATGGTTTTTCTATGTTCTTTTAAGTTTTATAACAAGTTTTTTTTTTCCAGCAATCTATTATGATTCACTAATACGTCAAGATAAGTTGGTATCTCATCTACTCAACTCAAATACTAAGCGTATCCATGGGCGGAGCTAGTTAGGATTGAAAGATCATTAGATTCTTTTTTGATAGTAAATTACATTATTTATACATGGTTGTAGATGTTGAACCTAGTATGACTTATTCATGTGTTTACTTCTTTATAATTTGAACCTTTCGATATAAATTCTACCTCCACCACTTTGTATGTCAGAAGATTACTTTAACATTCTTGTGCAATTTATGCTATGTAAAGTTCTTAGTTTCTTTTTTATTTTTAATTATATTATTTTCAATTTGAGAATTATTTTTATTCTGAACTACAAAATGGCATAATAAAGAACATGGTAACAATTATTCCTCTACAGATATGAACACTTTCTACAGATATGAACACTTTCTACAGATATAAAATATGAGTGAACTTACAAACAATTTCGCTGCAAATAGTTATAGATAGAGGCTTAGCAGGAGATAAATTGATGTGTGAAATAGCAACAACATCTAAAGTTAGACAATAAAGTGGAAAACGAAAATTTGTCAAAAAGAGATGTGAGGAAAGAGATGGCAGTTTAATTTTGAAATAGTAAAATACAAAATCTTATAACAAAGAAGATAGATGATTGAAGAGAAAATTCATGGGGTAGTTGATTTTCTGATACTAATACTCCCTTCATTTCGGAATAAGTGAATTGTTAGGGTATTTATTGATGATTTAAAATAAGTTAATCGTTGAATTTTTTTTCAAATTTACCCTTATGATTTGACAACCAATTAACTTTTAAAAAGGTATTACCAAGGTCATCTTTTTCTTTTTTGGGTAAAAATGGAAAGTTATGTTAAATTTATGTCTTTAATACTTTTTTCTTAATCCATGTGCCAAAAATCCAACAATTTATTTATTAACAAACGGAGGGAGTATCTGGTAACTTTTGGAAGGAGAAAAATTCTCTTTGTTACATTGACAGTAGGAATAGGATTGTTCAAGACAATATGAAAGTCCCATCTCTTTGACGGGTTTTGTTTATTTATTTTTTTTATTTTTAATTTTTTTTGAAAATAATAATAAGGGTAATTTAGTGATTTCACTTTAAGATTTTTGAGTTGCTATTTTTAAGATAGTATAGATTAGACATAAGAGTGATTGTGAGGTTGACTATTACCTTGGGTACTATCCTAGAAATAGCTGTGCCTAATTGAGGTATTGGGTGGCTTTAATTGACACTCTCATTATGTACTCGAGAGTGTCAATGAGTGACATCTTTGAGACTATGTTGGGGAACTAGTCTTAAAGACTTTAAACCTAGCCTACCATATCATCAATGATTAGAATCTACACCGAATCATCATATTCTCATGCATATCTTGCCCCTAGGAAAGCATAATCCCAAGATCCAAGCTTAATTGATTGTACTTTAATTATTCGTACCCCTGATTTATTCCATTAAAAATTCATAAATAACCATTGATTTTTATAAACTCTCAACCCCCCCCCCCCAATCTTTACATACTTGTATTCTAGGTTTGAAATGATCAAGTTTCCTTAATTTTGAGCTAATTCGATTTCCACTCACATTGTTCCTCCTGAATTCGACCCTGACTTAAGGTTGGGTAAATATATTGACGACGACTAACTTGCACTTAAATTGACGTGTAAGTTGAGTACCTATCAATATTTATAATTTAAAAAATTTGGACTCACAAAAAGAGAAAAAAATTTGTTACAAGGTTACTTACGTCCATGCCCTTGATTTTTGAAAATTTTTTGAACAAAAGTGGGGTGTTTGCTTTGCATTTTCAACACACACAATTTTCTAACGATGGAAATAACCCCAGTCTTTTTCTCACATTTTTGCTTCATATAGGCAAACCAACCATCTGGCTACTCAGACTTCGCCAATGGAATGAGTGCAACCCCAAATCCACAATGCCACAGGTACTCAGACTTTCCTGGAATTTGTGATTTTGATGCCACAGGTACTCAGACTTCCCCTGAATTCATGGCTCAAAATCCAATCACGACGCTTTTCTCTTAAAAGTATTATCAATCAGTCTATCATAGGGAAAAGCTCGTCAGACATAACTATAATTAAAATAAAACTGAAGTAAAATAGAAAATCTAAATAAAAAACAAAATGACTAAACCATGAAATGTGGGCACCATCAGAGTGCCCAAATGTAGCCATTTAAGAATAAATTAAAATTATCATTAAAGCATCTATAAATACAACAACAATACACATTTAGGGACTGGCACCCTAGCTAAGACTCTAGTAGTGTCCCTACTGCATGATCAATATAGCAGGACTAAAGGTTGATCCCTGTATCTGTATAAAAAGTTGCTCTCTCCTACCGACTCTCGACTATTACCACCAGCATTAGAACCTGACTACTCAATAAGGGCCTCATCATTACTCTCTACTCTGGGAGAACGTAGTATGTCACAGGGTTTTAGTTCCTTGACCCTCTTACAAATCTTACTGAAAAACTTGTCTCTCTCTTATCCCTCTACTTTATCTTCTCGCAGGAGTCACAAAGCTCCTTGTGAGACTCTGCCAATACTGAGTATGCCCTCTCGATCCTAGCAACTGAGGCTTCCTGCTTCTGCTACTCCTGCTTGTACTTCTCATAGTCTGAGTGGGACACATAAGAGTGACGCCTGGTTAAGGGCTCTCTCGGCCCCTGAGAAAATCCTGATACCAGCTCTTTGATAACTCAAATATAAACACAAATATCTTCCAATGCCCCAGGGTGGATAGTCTACCTAACTCAAACTCTTCAACTTGAGTTTCCCAAGTTAATTTTTCTCTTTTTGCTCTTACCGAGTACACCCTCACCTTGAATTTTGTATGAGTAAATTGGGGTTCTAGGGTGCACTGATATGTCATCTAGGTATTCCCCAACGCCTACTCTCCTGCACAACTCAGTAATAAGAAAAGGGAATAAAAGATGTGTACCACCACGATTCCTATAAAATTTAATGTCAGAAATCCCAAGACGGCCAATATTTAAAGGAATGTAGTCAAGTATGCAGGCAACCATGTGGGTATACATATTAGTAAATGTAGTCGAGTGAGTGCATGGAGTGATTTGGGTGCAAATGAAGTTCATCCATATTCGGGCCTAGGCTGTGAAGTCATCCAAAGAGATGTCTTTTTTTGTAGACTCCCAAGTGACCTCCTTGACCGGGCACAACTTCTCTGCCATCCAGCTACCTGACTCACAACACTTTGCTTCAAAATCAGCTATGTCTGCATTCAGAATCCTATATAGATCATTTATCTGCTCTTCCTCAAAATACACATTTACCCCCAAATAGCATAGAACTCATTCACCTACTGCTCATTTTTCATCCAGGGATCTGGGGGAAACCAAATCCATCTGATGGCCACGAGTCTATAATGAAATACCAAAATCTTTTTTTCATTTTCTCTAAGCCTGTACCTGATGTTGGGTCTATTTATGCACTTTAGTATTACTATTTTAGCTTATTTATCCTTGTTTTGAGGAGAACTATTGTTCTTTATGTGTTAATACTATATAAATGATCATATAAGTGTCCAAGTTCGTGATTACAATGGTTCAAAGTGTTTCCGAATAGGTTTGTACTTAATTGAGTCATTTAGAGTTCAACCGAGAAAACTAGTTTTACTAGTTTACGCTAGGTGTGCGTCTAGTTGGTTTCGTTGGATTCTATTATGTTTAAGAGGTTTCAAATGGTTTTAATGGTGTAATTATATGTGTAACAACTTGTTTTTGATGTGCAAATTTCAAGTGAGTCAACTCATAAGTCGGACCAATAAGTGAAGATCATTGCGAATTAGCCTTATCTTAACTCTTGTATTGATTCGTCGTCGAGAATATTATGTTGTTATGATCTCTAATATGATGTGTAGGATTATGTAGTAAGCTTTGTGAGCTGAATATGGTGAATTAAATATGATATAAAGAGTGAAAATTCATGGGAAATACACCAAGATACTAGGGATGAACGATGGGACGATAAAGACTTAACAAAATTTTTTGACGCAACTTCCAGTGTGTGAGCATGATGAGCGTGGGACGTATGCTATAGATCAGTGCTCCACTATATTAGAAAATTAAAGAATACACAATTCCAATGGGTGCATGTGATGAGTGTGTGTCGAACCTTCCATTTCTGTGCACTACTGCATGCGACACATGCTGCACTTCACTGCTCCAATTTTGGTCAACTTCCACATATACACGATTTGGTATATACTACAAATAAAATATATTTTGATGATGCACGTGAATAGGTGTGTGGGAATATTTTTTCATCACATCCCTTAATCCTATAGGAATTAGGATTATTATAATACATATATATATATACCCACAGGTTACACACTTTAAAGAGATATCTTGGAATCTTTTGGGATAATTCTTGAGTCGGTTTGGACGTCTTTGGAGCATTGTGGGAGATGCTGCATGCAATTTAATATTTTTTGTTTTTTATTTTGCTTTTAAATATATCATAACATTTATTCAATTATTTGGTTCTTGATTATGAATATTATTGGCTAAACGCCCTCTTTCCGGGGTTAAAGCCAAGAACATTAGTACTATTGTTTTGGATTAAGTTCGTTTAATTTTGCTTACCATTGTATTTCATTATTTGTTTTTTTAATTATTTTAAGACTTATCTACCCTTAGAATATATTTATTACTAACCTTGTTATCTCGGGAGAGCGAATAGGAAGATAGAACATGGAGATAAACAAAGTACGATTCGTTTTCTTTTATAACATAAGGAATTCAAATTAGTGTCAAGGAGAGAGATGTACTTAGATTCCCTACTTGATTTAAATGTAGGATGATAGCTTTAAAACACTTAATTGGATCATTACATCACCGCTCAACGATATAGTTGTAAGGTTCAAATTGGATAACCGATTAGAGGTCCAGAGACCATGATCATGAAATTAACCCTACGAATCAACAACCAAGATAAGAAAGTTAACGAATGAATTTCAATAACATAATATGATTGTTCAAAGTGATTTAACCCTGGGTTTTCTCCTATTGATTGTTTCATGATCTTTACTTTACGCATTGTTTACTTTTCTGTAGTTGTAAATAAAAAAGTCTCATTTTGGTTACTTTGCGTCAACTGAATTTAAATTGTGAACTAAAATAGAATTGTTGTTGAATCAACTCTTTGTGTGATCTCATACTTGGATTTCATTATACCACTTTACTACTTGATAAGACCACGTACATTTGTATGTGCACTTGGGAACTGTTATGTTTTTGGCACCATTGTTGGGGACTTGAAATTGGAAACTATAAATTTTAGTTTTACTTTTAGATTTATTTGGTGTTTTTACGCTTGGTCTTGGTTATGTTTTTTCAGGAAATAGATTACAAAAGTAGGCAAGGAATAAGTACTTGGCTGAACCAAGCGCTGAACCTAAGCAATGTTTCCATCAACGTGGGAGAGAAGCAAACCTTATCCCCCAAATAATGAAAATCCAAGAAAACCAAGAGAATCCTATCATCATGGGAACAAGTAGCCTACAGGACAGTCAGAGAAGTGGAAATCCCACTTCAAACCAATTTGACGTTGCCGTTTCAAAAGCCGATAGCTAGAGGCAATTTCGAGCTCAAACAAAATATGGTTCAGCGTATGATAAGAAGTGAACAGTTCACTGGTCTTTCACATGAAGATCCACAGGTCCAGCTACGGAATTTTCTAGATATTAGTGATACATTCATCCCTAAAGGCATAAATCAAGATTATGTGAGGATGAAGTTGTTCCCTTTTTCTCAGTTGGGGGAAGCAAAAAAGTGGTTGGCTGCGGAATTGGAAAATTCAATCACTTCATGGGATGATTTGGCTAGAAAATTTCTTATTCGGTTCTTACCGTCTGGTTAGACTGGAAACTTTATAGTAAGATAGTGTACTTCAAAAAGACGCCAGATAAGAGCCTCTATAATGCTTGGGAATTCTTCAAGGCTCTTCTTAAGACTATCCACATCACCAACTGTCCAATGAGGTACTTTCTCATACTTTTGTAGAAGTACTTGATCACAACACTAAGATTTTGCTAGATTCAGCTGGAAGTGGTCAAGCGCTAGATTTAACTTATGATGAGTTGTACACATTGTTGAACCACATAGCATCAAGAAACCCCGAGTGGAATTTAGATTCTACAAGTACCATAAAAATTTGTTTGGGTGTATTGGAGGTGGACCAGTTCACTGCCTTATCAACGCAGGTTATGGCATTACAAAATCTGATAAACACTTAGTTAGTAGCCTTAAATTGGGAGTTCCACAGCCTACAACAACAGTCAATCTAGTTCAACAAACTAGTGTTGGTGCAAGGTCTACAGAAATAGTGGCCATTCTACGGTCATGTTTGTTTCAAATCCAGAATCAGTAATGTATGTAGGCAACTCTCAAAGGCTAAATTATGGTAATACCTACAATATAAATTGGCAAACTCAGCCATGCAATGCATTACAATAACAAATTTAATAACCACAGGCTTTACCAAATCAGTTAATGAGCAATATGGAAGAGATGATGAAACAAATATTAGCTAGTCAAGCTCAAATGGCTACAGATATGAAAAATCAATAAGAAGAATTAACAAATCAGAAAGCGGCCCAGAGAAGCTTAGAGTTACAGTTTGGGCAGTTACAACAAGCATTGAATACCACGCCTCAAGGTGGTCTTCTAGCAAATACAGAAAATCCAAAACAAGTTATGGCAATCATTTTGAGGAGTCATAAAGATCTTCAAGGAGAACCTCTAAAGGTAACTAAGGAGGTAGATACAGATTTGAATCCTCCACAGGTAAATGATAAAGTTGCAAAAAAATCAAGGAATTATGAGTACTCAAAAGAAAAAGTTACTGAATAAGTGAAGAATCTTCCACCACTTCTTTTCCCTCAGAGTTAAATAAAAGCAAAGGAGCATCATATTAACTTACCTTTGTAATATATTTTCCAAGGTATGACCAAGTATTCTAATTACTTGAGGGATATAGTTGCTAATAATGTATATTTCTAGGATTTAGAGGCAATAACACTTACTGAGTAGTGTAGTTCTTTAGTCACTCAAAAGATGCTGAAAAAGTTGAAGGACCTAGGTAAGTTTAATCTTCCCATTATATTGGAATTAGTGAGGTGGTACAAGAACTTAGTGATTTAGAAGAAAGTATCAACTTGATGCCCCTATCTTTGTCCAACACATTGGGTTTGGGGAAGCCTAGACCGAGCTCTATACTACTGCAGCTGGCAAACGGAACCATAGCCTATCCCAAAGGGCTGATGAGGATTTTCTCATAAATGTTGGTATATTTATTTTTTTTGCTGACTTTATTGTTTGATATTTTTAGGCAGATGAATAGGTACCAATCATCTTGGGATGTCCATTTTTAGCGATGAGTGGAGATTTAATTAATGTAAAAGAAGGCACGCTAAAAAATAAGGTTGGAGGATGAAGAGGCAGTTTTTAAAGGTTAAAAACCTCTAATCACGCTATCTCACTATAAGGATTTATTCATGATTACTGTTGTTGAAGGGGATGAGTGTGGGGTGGTTATCCAGTCAAAGTACCCTTCTGACACCCTTATTGAGCGGTTCAAGCCTCTGATACCATTGTTTCCCAACATGATGAAGGTTAAAATTGAGACATATGTTGACCTTGATAGTGTAAACTCAAAAGGTCAGAAATGAAAAATAAAATGTCTATCAAAGGTGGGTAGAAAGATGAATTTGTGCTAGTGTTGGGTGTATTTAAGCACTTTACTGTTACTATTCTAGCTTATTTAGCCTTTTTTGGGGGAGAATTTGTGTAATTTATATATTAATACAATATAAATGACCATATAAGTTTCCAAGTGTGTGATTACAATGGTTCTAAGTTTTTCCAAACAGGTTTGTACTTAATTGAGTCATTTAGAGTTCAACAGAGAAAACTAGTTTTACTAGCTTGAACTAGGTGTGTGTCTAGTTGGATTCATTAGATTCCATTGTGTTTAAAGGGTTCCAAATGCTTTTAATAGTTTAATTATATGTGGAACAACTTATTTGTGATGTGAAAATTTCAAGTGAGTCAAGTCTTCAGTCAGAACAATAAGTTAAGGTCATTGCGAATTAGACTTATCTTAGCTCTTGTTTTGATTCGTCTTTGAGAATATTGTGTTGTTATGATCTCTAATATGTTGTGTGTTATTATGTAGGAAGATTTTTCTACTGAATAAGGTGAATTAAATATGATATAAAGGGTGGAAATCTATGAGAAATACACCACGATACAAGGGATGTAAGATGGGATGATAAAGACTTAACCAAAATTTTGGATGCAACTTCCAGTGTGTACTCGCGATGAGTGTGTGATCATGATACATATCAGTGCTCCACTTCCTTATAAAATTAAATAATATTCAATTCTAGAGGGTGCGCACAATGAGTGTGTGTCGTACCCTTCATTTTTATGAACTACTGCATGCGACACATGTTGCACTTCACCGCTCCTATTTTGGTCAACTTCCACATATACATGGTTTTGCATATACTACAAATAGAATATATTGTGATGATGCATGTGATTGGGTATGTAGGAATCTTAGCGGGAATATTTTTTCATCACATCCCTTAATCCTAGAGGGATATACCCACGCCTTAAACACTTTAAAGCGATATCTTGGAATCTTTTGGACAATTCTTGAGTCGGTTTGGACGTCTTTGGAGCATTGTGGGAGTTGTGGAACGTAATATAGTATTTTTTATTCTTTATTTGTCTTTTAAATAGATCATTCCATGTATTCAATTATTTGGATTGTGATTATGAATATTATTGGCTAAACGCCCTCTTTTCGATGTCAAAGCCAAGAACATGTGTACTATTATTTTGTATTAAGTTCATTTAATTTCGCTTACCATTATGGTTCATTATTTATCTTTGTTTTAATTATTTTAAGAATTAACTACCCTTATAATATATTCATTGTCAACCTTGTGACCTAGGGGGAGAGAATAGGGAGATAGAACATGGAGATAAACAAAGTAGGGTTTTTTTCCTTTTATAACATAAGGAATTTAAATTAGTGTCTAGGATAGGGATGTACTTAAATTCTCTACTTGATTCAAATGTAGGATGATAGCTTTAAAAAACTTAATTGTATTATTACATCACCACTCAACGATGCAGTTGTAAGTTTCAAATTGGGTAACCGATTTAAGGTTCAGAGACCATGATCATGAAATTAACCCTACGAACCAACAACTAAGATAAGAAAGTTAACGAATGAATTTCAATAACATAATATGATTGTTCAAAGTGATTTAACCCTTGGATTTTCTAATATTGATTGTTTCATGATCCTTACTTTACGCATTGTGTACTTTTCTTTAGTTGTAAATTCCAAACTCATATTTTGGTTATGTTTGCGTCAACTGAATTTAAATTTTGAACTAAAAAAAAATTTTTTTTGAATCAAGTCTTTGTGGGATCAATACTTGGCTTTCATTATGCCACTTTGCTACTTGATAAGACCAAAATATCTTGGACGCTGTTAAGTTTTTGGCATCGTTGTCGGGGACTTGAAAGTTGGAAACTATTTATTTTAGTTTTACTTCTAGATTTATTTGGTGTTTTTACACTTGGTCTTGGTTGTGTTTTTTCTGGAAATAGGTTACAAAAGCCGGAAAGGAATAATTACTTGGTTGAACCCAACATTGAACCTGAGCAATGTTTCCATCAACGTAGAAGAGAGACAAACCTTCTCCCCAAAGTTATGCAAATCCAAGAAAACCAAGAGAATTATGTCATCATGTGTGATGAACAAGCATCCCGCAGGACAGTCAAAGAAGTGGAAATTCCACTTCAAACCAATTTGACATCACCCTTTCAAAAGCCGAAAGCTAATGGCAATTCTGAGCTAAAACAAAATATGGTTCAGCTTATGACAAAAACTGGATAGCTCACTGGGCTTTCACGTGAAAATCCATAGGTCCACCTGCAGAATTTTCTAGATATTAGTGACACATTCATCCCGAAAGTCATAAATCAAGATTATGTGAGGATGACATAGTTCCCTTTTTCTCAGTCGTGGGAAGCAAAAAAGTAGTTAGCTACAGAATTGGAAAATTCAATCACTTCATGGGATTATTTGGCCATAAAATTCCTTATTCGGTTCTTACCATATGGTTAGACTGGAGACTTTATAGTAATATAGTGTGCTTCAAAAAAAGCTAGATAAGAGCCTTTATAATGCTTAGGAATGCTTCAAGTCTCTTCATTGAGACTGTCCAAATCACCAACTGTCCAATGAGGTACTTACTCATACTTTTGTAGAAGTACTTGATCACAATAGGAAGATTTTGCTAGATTCAACTGCAAGTGGTCAAGCGCCGGATTTAACTTATGATGAGCTATACACATTGTTGAATCACATAGCATAAGGAAATCCCGAGTGGCATTTAGATTCTAGAAGTACCACAAAAAAAATTTTGGGTGTATTGGAGATGGACCAGTTCACTGCCTTATCAACGCAGGTTGCGGAATTACAAAATCTGATAAACACTTAGTTAGTAGCCTTAAATTGGGAGTTCCACAACCTACAACAGCAGTCAATGTAGTTCAGCAAACTAGTGTTGGTGTGAGGTCTGCAGAAATAGTGGCAATTCTACGACCATGTTTGCTTCAAATCCAGAATCAGTAATGCATGTAGGCAACTCACAAAGGCTAAATTATGGTAATGCCTACAATATGAAGTGGAAGACTTAGCCATGCAATACACAACAACAATAAATTCAATAACCACAGGCTTCACCAAATCAGTGAACGAGCAATATGGAAGAGATGATAAAATAAATCTTAGCTGGTCAAGCTCAAATAGTTGTGGATATCAAAAATCAACAGGCAGAATTAACAAATCAGAGAGCATCCCAGAGAATCTTAGAGTTGCAGTTGGGGGCAGTTACAATAAGCATTGAATACTACGCCTCAAGGTGGACTACCAGTAGATATAGAAAATCCAAAAAAAGTTATGGCGATCACTTTGAGGAGTGGTAAAGAGCTTCAAGAAGAACCTCCAAAGGTAACTAAGGAGGTATATGTAGATTTGAATCCCCCACAGGTAAATGATAAAGTTGTAGAGAAATTGAGAAAGTCTAAGTACTCAAAGAAAAAGTTGTTGAAGAAGTAAAAAAGATTCTACCACTTCTTTTCCCTCAAAGTCAAATAAAAGTGAAGGAGGATGCTATGTTTAAGAATTTCTTTGACACATTCAGTGAGCATCATATTAACTTACCTTTGTATTATATTTTGTAGGGTATGCTCAAGTACGCTAAGTACTTGAGGGATATGGTTGCTACTATGGTAAAATTACAGGATGTAGAGGCAACAACACTCACTGAGTAGTGTAGTTTTGTAGTCACTCAAAAGATGCCAAAAAAGCTAAAGGACCCAGGTAAGTTTACTTTTGATATTCAGATTAGCAACAGTGAGGTAGTCCAGGCACGTAGTGATTTAGGGGAAAGTATCAACTTGATGCCCCTATATTTGTTCAACACATTGGGTTTGGGTAAGCGTAGACTGAGCTCTTTAATACTACAGGTGGCAAAAAAAAACATAGCTCATCCAAAAGGAATGATTGAGGATTTGCACATAAAGGTTGGTATATTTATTTTTTCTGCTAACTTTATTATTTGATATTTTTAAGTAGACAAACAGGTGCCAATCATCTTGGGACATCCATTATTAGCGATGGGTGAATATTTAATTAATGTAAGAAAAGGCATGCTAAAAACAAAGTTGGAAGATGAAGAGGCAGTTTTTAGAGTTTATAAACCGCTAAACACTCTATCCCACTATAAAGATTTTTGTATGATTACTATTGTTGAAGGGGATGCGTGTGGGGTGGTTATCCCGCTAAAGTATTCTTCTGACACCCTTATTGAGTGGCTCGAGCCTCTAATACCATTGTTTCCCAATATGATAAAGTTTGAAATTGAGATATATGTTGACATTGATAGTGCGAACTTAAAAGGTCAAAAATAAAAAAGAAAATGGCTACCAAAGGGGGGTAAAAAGATGAATTTGTGTTGATGTTGGGTGAATTTATGGACTTTACTGTTACTATTCTAGCTTATTTTGCCTTGTTTTGGGTAGAATTTGTGTGCTTATGTGTTAATACTATATAAATGATCATATAAATGTCCAATTGTATGATTAAAATGGTTCAAAGTGTTTCCAAATAGGTTTGTACTTTAGAGTTAGACAGAGAAAACTAGTTTTACTAGCTTGAGCTAGGTGTGTCTAGTTGGTTTCATGATATTATTTTGAGTTTAAAGGGTTCCAAATGGATTTAATAGTGTAATTATACGTGGAACAACGTATTTGTGATGTGCAAAGTTCAAGTGAGTCAAGTCTTAAGTCTGAACAATAAGTTAAAATCATTATGAATTAACCTTGTCTTATCTCTTATTTTGATTCGACTTTGAAAATATTATGTTGTTATGATCTCTAATATGTGGTGTATGATTATGTAGGAAGATTTATGAGATTAATAAGGTGAAATAATTATGATATAAATGGTGGAAATCTATGAGAAATACACCACGATACAAGGGATGAAAGATGGGATGATAAAGATTTAACCAAAATTTTGGATGCAACTTCCAGTTTGTGCGCGCGATGAGTGTGTGAGCATGCTAAAGATCAGTGCTCCACTGCCTTAGAAAATTAAATAAGATGCAATTCCAAAGGATGCGCATAATGAGCGTGCATCTTACCCTTAATTTTTGCACACTACTGCATACGACGCATGTTGCATTTCACCGCTCCTATTTTGGTCAACTTCCACATATACACGGTTTTACATATACTACAAATAAAATATATTGTGATGATTCATGTGATTGGGTATGTGGGAATCTAAGTGGGAATCTTTTGTCATCACATCCCTTTATCCTAGAGGGATATGCCCACACCTTACACATTTTAAAGAGATCTTTGAATCTTTTGGGATAATTCTTGAGTCTGTTTTGACGTCTTTGGAGCATTATGGGAGCTGCGACACATAATTTAGTATTTTTTATTATTTATTTATATTTTAAATATATCATAACATGTATTCAATTATTTGGGTCGTGATTATGAATATTATTGGCTAAACGCCCTCTTTTTGGGGTTAAAGCCAAGAAAATGAGTACTATTATTTTGGATTAAGTTCGTTTAATTTTTCTTACCATTATGGTTCATTATTTATATTTGTTTTAATTATTTTAATAATTATCTACCCTTAGAATATATTCATTGTCAACCTTGTGATCTCGGGAGAGCGAATAGGGAGATGAACATGGAGATAACCAAAGTAGGATTTGTTTTCTTTTATAACATAAGGAATTCAAATTCGTGTCTATGACAGGGATGTACTTAGATTCCCTTCTTGATTGAAACGTAGGATGATATCTTTAAAACATTTAATTGGATTATTACATCACCGCTCAATGTTGTAGTTGTAAGGTTCAAATTGGGTAACCGATTAGAGGTCCAGAGACCATGATCATGAAATTAACCCTATGAATCAACAACCAAGATAAGCAAGTTACGTATGAATTTCAATAACATAATATGATTGTTCAAAGTGCTTTAACCCTGGGTTTTCTCCTATTGATTATTTCATGATCTTTACTTTATGCATTGTTTACCTTTCTTTAGTTGTAAATTACAAACTCTCATTTTTGTTACGTTTGCTTCAACTGAATTTAAATTGTGAACTAAAATAAAATTGTTGTTGAATCAAGTCTTTGTGGGATCGACAATTGTCTTTCATTATGCCACTTTACTATTTGATAATACCCCGTAATCTTGCATGTGCGCTTAGGCGCTGTGAATACCCTTTTTCAAGAGAAGTTTTGTCCTTAAGAGCTCGTCGTAGTATTGGTTGTGGCACTCGGGGGTCATGAATAAGACTTGTTCATAGTTCTCTATGATGGAAATCTACAAAATATAAGGACAATACAAAATCCGCCGTTACCAACATTTGTATGATTAAACTTCATTACATTGTCCATTAAAGGTCATGGGATGAGTACCTAGTGCTGTGTGAGCAAAACTTTGAACTGGAAGAATTTTGGCCCTAGTTAAAATTTGGTCCTAGTAATAGAAATCACGACAACTTATCAGTATTCATAACTACCACGATAGTGTCTATCGCGTTCGTTCACTCGATGACCGCAATCACAGTACCTGAGACCAGATCATGTCAATTTTTTACAAGTTCAAAAACCAATATTCGAGGCAAAAATACATTCCTAAATAAGAATCAATCATTAAAAACTTGAAACATGAGTTCTAAGTGCTTGATCAGTGAAGCATACCATGTTTGGATCCTTAGAAAATTTCTTGGAATCTCGTTCTTCAGATCTGATATAACTTATGGTACGACTCGTATGTTAGGATACGAGTGGTGAAGTTCTATTGTAAGATGACCAGTGTTAGTTGGTGGGGTGGTTTTGGTCACAGGAATGGATATGACTTATTGGTGAGTGTTATATGGTTGGCTATAAGCCGTATAGGAGACTTGTAAGGTGGATAGTGTTTGATCCTCCTGGTGTTACATTCTGCCAGGAATACGAATCATGGGTATGGATCATATGCTCAGGTTCCAACTTACGTGGATGAGTCTATAATAACGCGAGACTACCCCTAGTCGTTACATGGTGCTCATGACCCCGAAGGACCACAAGATAAATCTTTCCTGATATCTACCATAAACACTGCATAATATCTGGAAATATGGAAAAACAGGCAGAAACAAACCATAACATTCAACATATCTATAAATACTCAAAATTGAAAACTGAATACTAATACATCTGTCTGAAAAGCCTCTAACTGTCTGAACTGTGGAGTTGATGGGACATATCCCCGACAAAATATGTTAACTGAAAATAAACAAAGTCTGATGCAATAATAATACAAGGATCATCCTTGAATGAAGAGGACTCACTTCTACGTCTACTGCTGCTGACTAGGATTGAACTGCTGAGGAAACTTTGGATCACGTTCCTCTGGACCTATGCTATCAAATAAAACACCATAGCGTAAAAGTGTCAATACGGGAATGTACCAAGTATGCAGATGAGGTAAGGCTAAATATAAGGGCTTATGCATGAATAGTTACATAATAGAATAATCATGAGAGTAACGAACGAGAACACATATAGGAATGAATAAACCATAAGCATAATCATCAAAACCCTAGATACTAGAACTCGGATACCACTTTATTGTCATATGAACTCACTACTAACACTGAGATACTAAATCACTGAATTATCTGATACTGATAACTGATTAACTTAATATACTCACATAAATGACTGAATTCTGAGCTCACTGCTCTTAACTGATGGAATCAAAGATCAACCTCTCTCTAATGGATGACTCCAGAATCTATTATCAATGATAATAAAATAATCATGTCCAAATTTGACAATAAGAATACTCAACAGAATCTGAGACTGAGGTCAAGCCTATTTATCGGGAGATCTCTGGATCTGATAACAAATAACTGTATATGAAACCAAGCCTATATGATGTTGGTCATGAATCAATGAAACTATCTGAAATCCTCACCGAGATAGATAACTGTACCTCACAGTCCTAATTTTGGAAGATTGATACTGAAACTGCAACTGTGGGAAGTAGTCACTTAACTGATATACCCCAAATCTCAATTGGTGGGGTCCAATCTGTAACCCCAGCTGGAAGGGTGTCAATACTGTGCCATGGGTAAAGACCTCTCTGGTCAAGACTCTCTAATGGATAACCCTCACAGGAAGTCAACCTAAGGTAATATAATAGTCAAACCTCTCTAACGGTGACAGCCTCTACTAATGGGGACTCCTGCATCTTGTGGTGGCTATGCAGTTTTAGAGTTCAGGGATTGGTCCTAGAGATTTGGCCTCTCTCCGATGGGGAGTCGCAATCTCTTCCCTTATTCGGTGCTAGCTCCTACTCCTAACTAAAAGACTCTGAACTGAATTTCCAACTGAACACAAACTGAACTAAATCTAATACTGATCACATTTCTCAATTGATCTGACTAAGTTAAGCTGAATTCATATGATTTCGTATATGACAGAATACTATTGAATCACATTATCTAACTGATGATACAAAATTTGAATAGATTACTGAGTCACTACCGAGGTCAGAATTGAACACTTTAATACAACTAGATCTGAGCTGAGTACAGCGCTAAGGCTAGATTACTAGCGATACAGGGATTATAAAGATTACATATATTAGTGAGATTTCTTAAGTTCTATATCTGTATAAGGATACAGAGTTCTATAATTCCATGAGTTTTGAGAGTCATGGCCCGACTGGGATTATCATGAAAACTGACACAGGCTCTAGATAATAGCTAAATTATCGGGAATAAATAACCCCATGACTCGATAACACAAAAGTAAGAGATAACCATTCTTGACTAGTCATAACCACGGTCATTCATTCATCATCACAATCACCAAAGTATCTCTTCAAGAATTTAGAAATCATAACCATATAGTCACATCACAATCACTAAGGCATCACTTCAAGCATTTAGGAGTCACAACCATCTATTCACTATCACAATCAGTAAGGCATTACTTCAAGCACTTAGGAATCACAACCATATATTCAGTATCACAATCACTAAGGTATCACTTCAAGCATTTACGAATCACAACCATATATTCACTATCACAATCACTAAGGCATCACTTCAAGCATCTAAGAATCACAACCATATATTCACTATCACAATCACTAAGGCATCACTTCAAGCAGTTAGGAATCATAGATATATAGTAGTGCAGGGGAAACATGTTATTAGATCATACTCCATTCAAAAAGGTCTTGCATTAAGTACTTCATACGTATATCAGTCTTGGCATGTATTGGATAGCACATGATTGGGGAAACTTCATACTATCATTTCACAATTTACTTGTCAAGTACTTGGCATATATTAAAGGCTTAGCATGTATCAAAGAGCATGTAATTGGAGAATTTCCTACTATCATGCATGGGTCTACACCTAATTTTGGGATTCCATGCTATCATAACACAATTCATTCACTAAGGCATTCATCAAACACTAGGCATACATGGGTTGTACCTAATTGGGGATTTCATGCTATCATACCATAATTCATTCATTAAGGAATTTTAACAAACACTTGGCATACATGAACTTGCACACAATTGGGGTTTCCTAATCAACATGCTATAATGGCCCTAATTCTTTACATAAGTATTTTATCAAACATTTGGGGAGCATGCTTTGCTTATTCAACCATTTATACACTTAATTGGCATGAATACATCATCTAACAAGAAACTTAAAGAGGATTTATCATAAACATCACATGAATTCCCTATACTAGGGTCAAGGCTTGAAATCCTTGTAAACAAACATGAATCACAACTCAATAATAGCTGGAACATCAATTTTATTTAACATGAATCATAAACAACTCATAAACATAAAATATTTGAGATTTATAAAAGGGTACTTGAGCTTCTTGGATGAAAGAGACCCAAGAATCAATATCTACATACCTTGGGGAAACTCTTTTCTTGAAAGTTCTTGGAGAGATTCTTGATTCCTATTTATTTCTCTTAATCTCTATTTATTTTGCTTGAAGAAGAAATAAGGGTATTGATTTTGTAAGACCCTAGTTTTGATGTTGAAGATGGGAAATGAGGCTGAGAATAATTTATCGGGTATATATACAGGCTGAAAAAGAGTGGGAAAAGACCAGAAAGCACTTAAAATTAAACCAAAAAATCCCAATTTTACATGTTGGTGCGACACTCCAAAATCACTCCAGCTTACTAAAAATTGGATAATTGGGAAGCTGTATGATGGGGTGACGCGGTTGAAATTGCGTTGCCACCTTGGTTGTGAATTGGAAAGGCACCGCGACCTGGTGGAATTGCTTTGGTCCACTAGAATTTGACAATTCTGGAATTAAGCCTTGGCGCGATACACCATAATCATGAAGGCTCACTATATTTTGACGATTATCATTTTGGCTGTCTCTGCAATGCGCTAAAGTGCTAGGTGGCACACTATCTCACTAAAATAGCTCTAACTCTTTCCTCGAGTATCAAATTTATGTAAATTTGGTATAAATAGAAAGCTTATTCAATGCTCTACATAACAAAAAGTTGATATTAGGGAAATTCTACATGGTTCAAAGTATTTTACACTTGGTAAGACACCTCTCAAACTTTTGGGACTGGATTTTCACTTCACTGAACATGCTCTAAGGCTCAGACAAGGAGAGAATTTTGTAGGGTGTTACAAATTCATAACTGCACAGTGTTTGATCCATGTTTTAGGCTTGGTTACGATTGGGTAGGTTTCAACCATAAGGGAGGTTTTGACTCATAAGGGGGTCAGTCCTGACCTTATGTTAGGTTTTTATGGGATTTAAGTAGGGGTATTCTGGACATTTCCCTAGTAACCCTAATAAGGACCAATGACTTCTAATACACTTAGGAGTTGACTTACCCTATTATTTTACTTTTAAACACTTATAAACTCTTCCTAAACATATCATAATTCTCTTAAGAGCTTCTGGGATAAAGTGCCAGGGTTCTAACTAAGGGATTAATTTGGGGCTTGTCTAGGTAAATTCTTTCCATCAATCTTCTTGGTTTAAGGCATGATTCTTTTCCCTGATTGTAATTTCAATTAAAGGCATGGTTACATGGTTGATGTAATGGTTTTTCTCTAGCATGATTATGGCTTTTAACTATTTATTTAGGGGGTTTGATTTAAATGCTTGGTTATGATTTTCTATGGTTTTAGTTATATTTTCTATGCCTTAATGGTGTTTTGGAAAATTAAATTGCATGGTAGTGGTTTGATGGTAATGGAACTTGGTTTTAGTTATATTATGCCCCTAAGGTGTTTGATTAAATGCTTATAAGGATATGTTTATTGAATTGGCTTATTTTAATGGAACTCTTGCTTGTTTTTGGCTTATGCAAAAAACCTTAAATGTTTTTAAATGGTTTACAAAGGCTTGAGGCTAATTTGTTATGCTTATGGAGAACATGGTAGTCTCTCAAGAGGTTTAATATGGCTAATGATAGGGTACTTGAATATCCCCTTAATCTAAATGGTTTGGCTCTGGTTAATGATTGCAAGTATGGTGGTATGATGATACCCTTGGTTTACTAAATATACTTTGTTAATAAAAGGGTAAATTGGGTTTTTTGGACTTGGTTTTAATTTGTGAAAAATGTAAGCTAAGCCATGGAAAGTGGCGGTACCAGGGGATCAAAACTGGAAACTTATATTTGCCGATATGAGGGGCCTTCGATGGATATATGTGAGTGTTATATTTATATTAGAGGGATGTACTATTCATCCCAATGATATTATTGGATATTAGTTTTGGCCATGGTTCAAGGCATGTCCCAATTGGATATTTGTATTCGATTGGATATAGGCTTTGTGGTACTTCTAGGGGTTGGTTTGAGCAGGATCGGTATTAGTGTCAACCTTTGTATTGTTATTGTTATTTGTGTTGCGTCTAACATCATTGGACGATATTGTTAGTTGTTCTATCATCTTACATTTTAGGTTTGATTATCATATTATGCTTTGATACTTTCTAAATGATTTGGTATGGTTAAACTCGGTTGGGTCGGTTATGATTATGACCCTATCCTTGAGTCTTCATGAAATCATTACATAATCTTGTTATATGCTCAAAATTTAGTTCGTCCAAGCTGTATTTGGTTACTTGGTTGGGTTAAGCGGCAGTTCCCGATCCTGATTGGACTTAGGATGCCTATTTCAACAAGTCCTTGGTTTAGGCTGGGTCAAGTTGGTATCAGAGCCTAGGCTCTTTGTCAATTGGGAGTCCACTAATCTGTATTGATTAAAGTCTCTTTTAGGGGTGTGTAGCGTACCACACTCATAGGGGAGAGGTTGTATGACATTTAGGAATGTTTTACTTTCTTGGTATTCTTTCTTCAAACTTGACTTCTCAATCCTTGAATCTCCTCTAATCCTTGTTTGTTCATATTTCAGATCATGCCTCCTAGATCTGGAACACAAGGAAAGTCTTCTACTCTATCTGGAAGTGATGCTGAGGAAGTACGTTCTACACCTGGGATTTTTCTTCGATCTCATGGTCCTATTCCTGATTGTACTGGAGTTCCTCCTCCTACTCCTCAAGTCTCTCAGGGAAATGTGACAAATGCAAAGTTTCATCAGAATATGCATGCTATTGCCCAATTGGTTGTTGCTCAGGTCGAGCGGGGTACAGCTGGCGTTGTGTCTGGTGAGGCCACTAGGCTTGGAAATTTTATCAAGATGGGCCCTCGAACGTTTATGCAAGTGAAGGTGAAAAAAGATCTACAGTGCTTTCTTTATGAGATGGAGAAGATCTTTTGGGTAATTAGGGTTACTAATGTGGAAGGAGTAAATTTCGTAACTTATTAGCTCAAAGAGGTTACTTATCAATGGTATGAGCAGTGGGACAGAGATAAGGGTGATATAGAGGAGGATTATTTATGGGAGGCATTTTCTAATGGCTTCGTGGATCGGTTCTTTCCTTAAAAGTTGAGGAAAGCTAAGATAGAGGAGTTTGTGAACCTCAAGTAATGGAGAATCGTAATACTCCATACTTTCATAACTTAACTCAGCCTATAGTGCATGCTTAAACACTTAAAACCTTAAATAAAACCAAGTGTAGGAGACTTAGTCTCATTTTGACCCCTTAAACTTTGATGATTTTATTTCTGACCATTTCGAGATTGTATGGTTGATTTTAAAGTTGATTCCTGATCATGGTAGTAAGTAGTACATCTCGAGTGAGCTTTAGAGCTTTTAGACAGCGTAAGGCCATGTTTGGAAGTCCAAACAAGTAGTTGTGTGTGAATAGTGTGTGACGCACGCTCTAATCCACCCCTAGGGAGCATGTGATAGACCTTGCAATGCACACTCTATTCCGTAGATCCAGAATATGTGACATACGCTCCGCAGCACTCTCTTACATTTTTTTCAGTTTTGACTCCGCGTGTTGTTGGACAATAAAGTCTTTTGTCCCACATCAAAACCGTCCTAAACACATAATTTCAGCCCCAAATAGCCTTGATACAACATTATTCATCTTCTTCTTCTCTAAGAAAAACCCTAGCTCTAAGAAATCAAGAACAAATTACTTCTTCAAGAAAGTCAATAATCCAAGCTTCTGGGTTCAAGAACTTCAAGAAGAATTTTTTAGAATACCATTAGAGATTCAAAAGTTCAAGCTTTGACATTCATTTATTCAAACAAGTTATGCGGGTTTTCAATAAGGATAATTCTTTCATCCTTGTGCCCAAAATTAGTTTTAAAGTTGAATTTTATATGAAATTATATGAATTTCAGTTTAGGGTTTATACCCACTTACTACTATTTGAAGAATTATGAGATATTGAGAGATTTAGATGTTGAACTACTTGTCTACTTTTGTATTATTATGCACATTGCAGTAATTTCCATATTTAGAATTAAATTATCCATATTTTCATTATCAAGCGTGAACTTTATAATGATTTGATATGAAATAGAAGGATGGGTTATTATCCTTAGTTTGAATGTTGTTATTTTAAGAATATTATGCTTTTAAGAATCCCATGATTTGTTATATTTAGATTTTGAACAAAGATTTGATCTTTTGATCTCAACTTAGATATGGAATCCACTTTACAGATTAAAATATAGTTTATAGAAAACAAATTCATGAGAGGTTGTCATTGTAAATCTTTATACTAGTTTTAAAAGTGTATTTCCTACAGAATGAGCATAAAGATTAAAGGCAGTAGTACTTAGCATCGAGTTCGGTATATTTACATGCCCCAAAACTATGAGCCAACATACATACAGATAATCAGATTATTTCCATTTCTATATGGATGACAGTTACAAATGTGATCACTTAGATTAGGATATACTCCTTGGCAAGAGTATGACACCTCTCCCCAATGTGAGATTTTTCCATAAAGGAACTAGACGTTGATACTATAATAGCTCACATAGTGTATCTTAGTTAGAAGAACCTCCCTAATATAAAAGATACTGAAAAAATAACAGAACAACTTTTAGAAACTAAGTGTAAAGGCTCACAATTTTATTCAGATATTGCTTTATATAAGGCATTGGCTATTAGATTTTAGCTTTCAGTTGACATATGTAAAAGTGAGTTCTTTCTATACTTAGATAGTATGATTTCAAGATAGAATACAACTACAACTTTTAGAACTAAGTGTTGTGACTCACTAGATTTATAAAGCATGCTTTATTATTCATGATCATGATTCTTAGTTTTCAGTTATTCAAGCTATTGTGAGTCATCTTGATGTGTGAGCAGACGCTAACACATTTAAGGCTTTTAACTAAGAATAACTGTGAAGTCTTAAGAAACTTTTGTCTTTTTTGATTATGTTAATTTGATATTGTAGTAAAAGTTATGATGCAAGGGAAATTTAAGGAAATGAAGCAAAAGAGCAAAAAAATGATGCAAAAGAACTGGAAGTGTGGCTGATGACATTTTTGATAAGTTGTCAGCCCTGTGATAAGTTATCAAAAATCACGTCAGCTATTGCAGTGTTTGAAGGATTAAAGTGAAACTGTGATGACATTTTTGACATGTTATTATAATTTTGATAAGGCATCAGAGTTGCCATCAAGTATAGGCAAAGAATTAAATTTTGAATGAAGAAGTAACAACATTTCTTCTATGTCATCACGTATTTGATAAGTCGTTAAGCTTTTTCATCAGTTAAAGCAGAAGATGCCAAGAATTCTAGAGGGCCTGACGACATTCCTAATAAGTCATCAGCACACTGACACGTCATCACAAATATCGTCACCTATTCCAAAGGATTTTCTCAACATTGTGATTTTATTTCCTTATTTAGGATTAACGATAAAAATCATTGGTTAGGGTTTTTCTAGTGGTTGGAACTTGAGTTTTAAGAGACATAGTTTGATATTTTCTCTCTTGACTTCAACAAGACAACTATTTTTTGAGAGATTATTATCAATATATGGTAGGATTTTTCCTTTGTGATCTAATCTGTGATTCACTAGTTATTGTTCATCTCTGTAAGTTTATCTTTCAAATCATGAATTCAATTATGTGTTTCATTCGTTACATCATGAGTGGCTAAACTCCATTAACCGGAGTTATGAGATCTAGGGTTAGGTGTTGATGAGGTTCTAAGTATTCAAAATTCAAAAGGTGGTAGGATTTCTTGATATTTTTGAAGTTTTAATTAATGTCTGTTGGTTGCAAATAGTAGACACACCTTATTTGATTTGCCTGAGAAAGGTATCAAATATAGTAAGAAGTGAATTATCAATAGGGAGTCGAAAATACTTCGTTTAATAATCAGCATTGTAATAAGGTTGGTTAACTTGAGGTAAAATCTGGGCAGTAAGTAGAAATTCCCTAAGTCCAAGAGGATTAGGGAATTCAATGCTTAAGTAGGTCGAGAGACATTTAAGCATAACATCGATAAAGTTAACTTGTTATCCTACCCACCGTGAGAATCTTGAACTAATTTTAGCATTATCATGTACCGGAAGCCCTAGTGAACATAATTCTGGTTATTTCATAAACTCTTGATTTACAAACACCAAAAGTAAAGTGACCAATAATTATTTACTGATCATCAAAAACCCCCCATTTTATCTTTTTGTATCATTTGGTTGAATTTAACTTGTAGCTTTAGTTTCAAACTAGTTTAATCGTCACTCACATTATTCCCTGTGGATTCGACCCCAAGTCCAAAGTTGGGTAAATATATTTACGACAACCGCCTTGCACTAAATTGGCGTGTAAGTTGAGAGTTATCAAAAATGGTACCATTGTTGGGGAACAATTTAGCGTATTGAGTTTGTTTGGTATTTTAGCCTACTTGATTGAATTAAAACTTATAAATATTTTTTTTTAGTTTTCTTTTATTTCTTTTGTTAGGAAGATTTTTATTTTAGTTTACTTATTACTATGGCATCATGGAATGAACATGAGTTTGGTGGTTAGAAAACTTATCTTGATGATCCATGTCTATATTGTGATTGACCTCACTTTTGGTAAGATTGTAGATATGCTCCTCGAAGAGAGATGTGTGCACCATCTCCATCATACTGGGAGTATAATTGTTCGTTATGTGGTGGTCAAGATGGACATTGGAGTGATTGCCCAAATTCCCCCTCATACCACTATGCTAACCCAAATTTTAGTTCTTCTTATTATTTTGATAGGGCTTATTATCAAGAACAGGAAGAATGAAGCACCAAAAAGAGTGGCATTGAAGTTATGCTTCAACTAACGTTGGAGTGTATGGACAGAATAAATGATATCATACGTGATATACATCAAGACATAAAGGCAAATAAAGAGGAAAGAAGAATGGTAGAGGAGATGGATATAGAGGTAAAGCATTCAAAGCACTTTTTCACATTATGTTTAGATGATATCTTGTCTGTGGAATCATTTAACATAATGGACGAGTGTGAAGATGAAGAGGAAGAATCTGATGTTGATGATGAGCTTGATGTTGAGTAACCCTCGATGATTTCCTAATCAACTGAACCATTTATGAATGAAGATGGCAAAGACGAAGAAATGGTATTAGAGTTAAAAGAAGAAATCAAGCACAATCCTTGTAAGGACTCTAGTCCATTTCAGGGTAAAAATACTAATAGGGATGCTACTCCAAAATTGAGTGTTAGTCTTCATTCGGACCACTTTTCAACATTATGCTTGGTGGATATGTTGAAAGTCAAATCAGCTAAGCAAATGAGGAATTTTGAAAAGGAGAAGAAAGATTCTTACATTTTGGAGTTTGTCCTTCCAGAAGGGTATACTACAACCCCAATCTTGAAGGCCAAGAAGCTTAAAGATCGATGTCTATTTAATGGCTGTTTAAGATTCTTATTGTTGTCAAATGAGCCCACACAAAAGTTCGATGCCAAACTGGGCAAGCAGTTCAAGTCTTCCAAGCGGCGTGATAGAACATTCCTCAAATTTGCCTAACACACCCCGAATATGTATTGATAAAAAGTTGGGTCAATGTTTCAAATCCTCTAAGTGGAGACATAATTAATTAGCAACAAGGTATCTTGACGAAGTCTGAGTAGTCAAGATAACTGAGTTGTGCCGAGATATTAAACCAGGCGCTGCTTAGGAGACAACCCAAGGTATTTTGTTATTTGTATTCGTATTATGTGATTGACATCAGATCTTTGCACCCATGGTGCCACAGGTATGTTTCTATCTTTCTCATTTTAGTTTAACGCATTGGGGACATTGCATGATTTTAAGTTGAGGGTGGAGCTACTTGTGGGTGTTGATGTCCTCTTGGGGTTTTTGTTGTCATGCCTCTTTTCCCTGAAGTCTTGTTCCTAGTAGATCCGACATATTCAGGTGTATTATGTTTATTTTGTGATGTGTTGTGGTTAATTGGGGGGAAAATAGGTATCTAGGACAGTCGACATATTTTAGTTGATTTTTCTTGGAATGATGAATACCTCTCCAATTGTCTATCTGTTAGTTGTGTGATGTGCTTCTATAAGTAACTATTGTGAATCATTTTATAGCATTAGTACTAGGGACTTGATAATCACTTCTAACAATTGCATGAACCGAATGGGTAGTAGCTTGTGATGTACCTTTGTGCCCTGTGTGTGTGAGATGCTATTTAGTATTCGTTGTGTGTTAAATCCAGAAATTATCCAGTTGGTCTTGACTTGGTTGTAGGATAGCGGTTAGGAAAGAATTATAGGCCATTGTTGATATTTGTCCACTTTTAGCCTAAATGACCTTCCATGTGTGAATAATATCCATTGATCCTAATTTTGAGCCTGAATGCCTATTCTTTTTATTACACCTATCACCTTCCCATTTGTATCACAATGAAACTATTTTGGCCCTGGTCCTCCTTAGACATTATGCACTTTGACTGAGCAAATCGCCTAAGTTGAGGGTGGCTGCCATGGGGGTGCGTGACGTAAAATGAGGTATGAAGAAAGGTAGAATGAAAAAAAAAAGAATAAGAAGCTGGGAGCGGTGGAAAAAGAATAAGAAAAGAAAAGTTGTGAAAAAAAAAGAAATGATTGTCAAAAATACCGCACCCATCTGGAGTATGTGAGATCAAGAAAGAAGAGAATTAAGTAAAAGTTAATAAGTGAGACCCTAGAAAAATTGTGTAGTGCGAAGGAGGCTTAGTCAATTTAAATATCCTTGCATATCATACCAGACCCAAGCCTACTTTACAAAGCCAAAGGAAAGACCTATACTGATCCTAACTTAACTGTCTTAAAACTTAGGCAATAAAAATAAGGGCAAACATATGGTATTTGACATGAATTGATTGGAATTTTTTTCTGAGAGTGAGTGTTTCTTGACCGTCCCTGTATTTACATGCTTGATTTTATATATGAGTGAGGAGGGACTTCATTGTTGTAAGGGAACATCGGTTGCATTGCTAGTGTCTACTTGTTTGAGTAGTGTAATTTGTATATATGCATAGTTATTGTCGCTAAGTTGGTGCCATAAATTTATTCCTTTCTGTCATATTGTTGATCTTCATAGATATACACAGCTGGGTTTAAAGTGATTGAAAATTGAAAGAGTAATGTGTTTTGAACTAAAATTTATGATTAACTGTCATAGGAATTTTATGTGTCTCTTGGTTAAGCATCGTAGTGTTGTGTTTTAGTTGCTTGAGGACAAGCAATTGTTTTAAGTTGAGTGTGTTGATGTGTGAGCAGATGCTAACATATTTAATGCTTTTAACTAAGAATAATTGCAAAGTCTTAAGCAACTTTTGTCCTTTTTTATTATTTTACTTTCATATTACAGTAAAAGTCATGATGCAAGGGAAATTTAACGAAATAGAAGCAAAAGAGCTGAAAACTAATGCAAAAGAACTGGAAGTGAGGCTGACGACATTCCTGATAAGTCGTCAGCCCTGTGATAAGTTATCAGAAATCATGTCAGGTGTTGCAGTGTTAGAAGGATTAAAGTGAAACTATGATGACATTTTTGACATGTCGTCACAACTGTGATGAGACATTAGAGTTCCCGTCAAGTGTAGATAGAAAATCAAATTTTGAATAAAGAAGTGGTGATATTTCTGATATGTCGTCATGTGTCTAATAAGTCATCAAGCTTTGTCATCAGTTAAAGCAAAAGATGCCAAGAATGCTAGAGGGCCCGACGACAGTCCTGATAAGTCATCAGGACCCTGACACGTCGTCACAAATATCATCACCTATTCCGAAGGATTTTCTGAACATTGTGATTTTTTTTCCTTATTTAGGATTAACTATAAAAAGCATTGTTTAGGGTTTTTCTAGTGGTTGGCACTTGAGTTTTAAGAGACATATTTTGATATTTTCTCTCTTTACTTCTTGACTTTAACAACACAACTATTTTTTGAGAGATTATTATCAGTATTTTAGGATTTTTCCTTTGTGATCTAATCTGCAATTCACTAGTTATTCTTCATCTCTATAAGTTTTATCTTTCAAATCATGAATTCAATTATGCGTTTCATTCGTTACATCATGAGTGGCTAAACTCCATTAACCTGAGTTATGAGATCTAGAGTTAGGTCTTGATGAGGTTCTAAGTATTCAAAATTCGAAAGGTGATAGGATTTCTTGATAACTCTAAAGTTTTAATTAACATCTGTTGGTTGAAAATAGTAGACACACCTGCCTTGTTTTGCTTGAGAAAGAATTCAAATATAGTAGGAAGTGAATTATCAATAAGGACTCAGAAATACTTGATTTAATAATCAGCGTTGTAACAAGGTTGGTGAACCTGAGGTAAAATCTGTGCAGTAAATAAAAATTCCCTAGGTTCGAGAGGATTAGGGAATTAAATTCTTAAGTAGGTCGAGGGACATTTAAGCATAACATCGATAAAGATAGCTTGTTATCCTACCCACCGTGAGAATCTTGAACCACTTTTAGCATCTGTCATGTACCGTAAGCCCTAGTGAACATAATTTTGGCTATTTTATAAACTCTTGATTTACACACACCGAAAGTAAAGTGACCAACAATTATTTTTTGATCATCAAAAACCCGTATTTTATCTTTTCATATCATTTGTTTGAAGTTAACTTGTAGCTTTAGTTTAAAACTAGTTTAATTGCCATACACATTGTTCCCTGTGGATTCGACCCCGACTCCAAAGTTGGGTAAATATATTGAGGACGACCGCCTTGCACTAAATTGACGTGTAAGTTGAGCGTTATCACATCTATACTTAGCATGCATTTTATTGAAAATTTACACTAATGTTGTGATATTGTTATACTTATTCATTCACCACCATATACTTAGTACATTCCAAAAATACTGATCCACATATACGTCTAATATAGGTTAAATTGTTTAGTTTCAGCAGCGTGACTGATGTTAAGCATATCCATCTAAATATCGGTAGTTGGTGAGTCCTTATAGTTTGGGGACCTAGTTATTCAGCTTTCCTCTAGCTTGTTATAGTAGTTGATTCATTATTTTCAATTAGTTCGAGTTAGTTGGGGGATTTTCTTAGTAGCTCTCTAGTTATTAGTAGTAGAGGCTTATCAGACTGCTAGTTATGATTCAGATTTCCAGTGTTGAATGTCCATACTTGTAAGTCTAATATCTTTAGATATCATGTTCAGATTATTTCAGCTTAGCTTAGATAGAGTTCCGCATTTTAGCTTTGATTATATATCTATATTCCTTTATTATGAGCTTCAGATTGAGTAGAAGGCTTACAGGGTTAACTTAAAGCTACTTGTAGTATTGAGCATCGTGTGACATCTTAGGACTCATTTTTAGGGTGTTACAAACTTGGTATCAGATCCTAAGGTTCAAAGATTCAAGGAGTTAGACAATCCATGTTACATAGAGTCCTGATCATGGGTGTGAAGTGCACCACACTTATGAGCAAGAGGCTATGGGAAATTTTTAGGAAATCATCTCTTTTATTCATGATCTATTGCGCTTACAGTGTCTCTATCTTCTTTTAACTCATGATCTTATGTGATAATTAAATATGCCTCCTCACCGAGCAAATGCACATAAAAATAATAACCATCCACCCCAACCTGTTAGTCCTCTAAATGAGAATGTATCCCTTGCTGAGTTTTAGGTTGTCTTTCAGGCATTAGCCCAAACTGGGACTGCCTATGTTTAGGTAAAGCCATTATGCGACAGTCCTACTTTAGCAAAATGGGGGTTTAGCAGCAATTAAAATTCATAACTTCATGAGAATGAATTTGCTTGAGTTCTTTGGGTTAAAAGCAGGCAAGGACCCACAACTTTACTTAGATAAAATAAGAAAGATCACCTAGATTATGTATATTACTGAGGAGGAGAGTGTACATTTAGAATCCTATAGTCTGAAGTATGTGGCCTATGATTGGTTGGTTATGTCGAAGAATGGTAGAGGTGAGAATCCAGCTCCTATGAGTTGGCAGGTGTTTCTGGATACATTTCTAGATAGATATTTTTTTTGCGTGAAATGAGAGAAGCTAAGGTTGAGGGTTTGTGAGCCTGAGGTAGGGCTTAATGATAATGAAGAAATACTGCCTTAAGTTCAACCAGTTTTCTAAATATTCCCCTGATATGATGGCTGACCCTAGGGCAAGTATGAGTAAGTTTGTTATTGGAGTATCTGGTTTGGTAGTCAAGGAGTGTAGGACTACCATACTTATTGGGGATATGGATCTTGCTAGTTTGATTCTTCATGCTCGATAGATTTAGGTAGAAAAGTTAAAAGGGGAGAGAGGGGAAATAAGAAGGCTAGAACTGGGCAATTTGAGTATAGCCAGACAAAGTTTGGAGAGGGAAATTGTTCACAGTTTTAGAGTTGTTTATCAATTCTAGTGCCATCTTCAGCTAGTTCTCCAGCCCCCAGAGCTAGACAAAACCAGTGGGGTAAGACTTCTATGTCCAGATCATAGAATAACATGAGTGGAAAACCCTGTTATCCTTCATATGCCAACTGTGGTAAGCATCATCTTGGTGAGTGTTTGTTGGGAGAAAAAGGTTGTTATGGTTGTGGTAAATTGGGATATATAATAAAAGAGTGTCCTCATACTAGGCAGGGAAATAGGGATGTCCAAACTCAGGCTACTAGTGCACCAGCTTCTCTAGGTCTCCTAGTCCCTCCTCAGGGAACATCATCCAGTACCGGTGACGGTCAATGCCAGAATTGGTTATATGCTTTACAATATCATCAGGAGCAGGAGAGTTCACTAGATGTTGTCACTGGTATGCTTTGTAGTTGTAGTAAATTTTGAAATAGGTCCTAAAATGATCCGTAAGCTCTTCTAGCTTTCTACACCAGTGAGTGAGTCAGTTGTTGTCTAACAAGTTTATAAAAAGAGTCCTATCACTTTCCTTTGTAAAATCATGTTAGCAGATCTAATAGAGTTAGATATGGTTGACTTTGACCTTATTCTGGGCATGGATTGGCTCCATTCCTATTATGTATCCATAGATTGTCGCACCCGAGTGGTGAATTTTCAGTTTCCAGATGAGCCAGTCTTTAAGTGGGAAGATAATTCAGTGTCTCTCAAGAGTCATTTCATACCCTATCTTAAAGCCAAAAAGTTGATATCAAAAGGGTGTATCTATCATCTAGTATAAGTCAAAGACACTAAGTCTGAGAATCCAACAGATTAGTCAGTTCTTGTAGTCAATGATTTTCCTAATATTTTTTCCGAGGATTTGCTAGGGGTACCTCCTGATAGGGAAATAGAATTTGGTATTGTCCTTCTCCAAGATACTCAGCCCATCTCCATTCCTCTATATCAAATGGATCCAACCGAGCTTAAGGAGTTAAAAGAGCAGCTTAAAGACCACTTAGATAACAGTTTCATAAGAATCAGTGTCTCTTTATGGGTCACTCCCATCCTATTCGTGCGAAAAATGATGGTTCTTTGCGAATGTGCATTGACTATCGCCAGCTAAATAAAGTCATAATAAAAAACAAATATCTTCTTCTTAGGATTGATGAGTTATTCAACCAACTCCAAGGTGCAAGTTATTTCTCCAAGGTAGACCTTAGATCTAGCTATCATCAACTTAGAGTAAGGGAATGTGATATTCCAAAGATAGTTTTTAGAACCCAGTATGGTCATTTCAAGTTTTTTGTCATGTCCTTCGGGTTGACAAATTCCCCAAGAGTCTTAATGGACTTGATGAATCGAGTATTCAAACAATATTTGGACATGTTTGTCACAATCCTTATCGATGATATTCTTGTCAATTCTCATAGTGAGGATGCCCGTGCTGACTATCTTAGAATAGTGTTGTAAACTCTTAAAGATCACCAGTTGTTCGCCAAATTTAGCAAATGTGAATTTTGGCCAAGATTAGTAGCTCTCCTTGGTCGTATTATTTCCAGTGATAACATTAGTGTTGATCCCAAAAGACAGAAGCAGTAAAAAACTATCCTAAATCTATCTCTCTGTTAGACATCCAAAGTTTCTTAGGTTTAACTGGCTATTACAAATGTTTTTTTGTAAGTTTTTTTCTATTTCATCCCCTATGTCTATATTAACTCAGAAAAAAGTTAAGTTTTAATGATCAGATTCCTATGAGAAGAGTGTTCAGGAGTTGAAGACTCAACTTACTTCATCCCTACTTTTAGCACTTCGTTATGATACAGATGAGTTCATTGTCTATTGTGATGTAGAGAGGTAAGGTTATATACTATGCCTCTAGAAAACATAAGCCTCACGACAAAAACTACCTTACCCATGACCTTGAGCTAGCTTTTGTGGTGTTTGCATTGAAAATTTGGAGGCACTATCTTTATGGGGTGCATGCTGATATGTTTACGGATTAGAAAACCTTGTAATATATGTTAACTCATAGGGAGTTGAATCTTCATCAGAGAAGATGGTTAGAATCGTTGAAAGATTATGATAACAGTGTGTTGTTTCATCCGGGCAAAGCCAATGTAGTAGAAAATGCCCTTAGTAGATTGTTTATAGGCAGTGTTGTTCATGTGGAGAATGATAAGAGAGAGTTAGTTTGGGAAGTTCACTGGTTAGCTATATTGGATGTGAGGTTAGTTGACACAGCCGATGTAAATGTTTGGGTTCAGAGTAGTTCAAAATCTTCTATAGTTTCTGAAGTGAAAGAGAAGCAGGATAAGGATTCCAGTTTGGTCAAACTGAAGGGTTCAATTAAAGACCAAAAGGTAGAGGTTTTCATCCAGGGGGAGATGGTGTGTTGATATACCAGAGTAGATTATGTGTTCCATATGTTGACGATTTTAGGAAGCAGATTATGGCAAGACCACATGGTGATCGTTACTTCATTCATCCAGGAGCCACCAAGATGTACTACGATCTATGAAAATTCTATTGGTGGAGTGGTATGAAGAAAGATATCACATTTGTAGCCAAGTGTGCAACTTGTCAATAGGTTAAGGTAGAGGAGCAAAGACCTGGTAGAACTTTGTTGGACTTTGGTATTCCCACTTAGAAGTAGGAAGAGGTGAATAAGGACTTTGTGACTGGATTATCCCATTCACATTGTCAGCATAATTCAATTTGGATTATTGTAGATAGATTGACCAAATTATCCCATTTATTTCCAGTTCACACTTCGTTCACAACTGAAGATTATGCTAAGCTTTATATCAGAGAGTTGGTTAGGTTATATGGAGTTCTTTTGTCTATCATCTCAGATTGGGGTACTCAGTTTACCTTTCAGTTTTGGAAATCCTTTTAGAATGATCTTGGTACCCAACTTTATCTCAATTCAGCTTTTCATCCATACACAGATGGTCAGGTAGAGAGGACCATTAGACCTTAGAGGATATGTTAAGGGAATGTGTTCTTGATTTCAAAGGCAGTTGGGATGACTATTTTTCATTGATCAAGTTATCCTACAACAACAGTTTCCATTCTACCATTCAGATGGCCCCGTTTTAGGCTCAAAATGGGCGAAGATGTAGATCACCAGTTAGTAGGTTCGAAGTGGGTGAGGCTATTTTGGTTGGGCCAGATATGGTATTTGAAGCCATGGATAAATTTCAGTTGATTTGAGAGATATCGAAAGCAGCTTAGAGTCATCAGAAATCTTATGCAAATGTAAGAAGGAGAGATCTTGAGTTTGAAGTAGATAATCTTGTGTATTTGAAAGTTTCACCCATCAATGGGGTGAAGAGATCTGGTAAAAAGGGAAGCTTACTCCTTGATATGTGGGTCCCTACAGTATTTTGTGTCATGTGGGAAAGGTAGCATATGAGCTAGAGATACCTGCAGGCTTATCACCAGTTCATCTAGTGTTCCATGTGTCCTTATTGAAGAAGTGTATGGATGATTCAGCTATTGTAGTCCCTCTAGAAATCACAGATGTTCAGAATAACCTTTCATACGAAGAAGTTCCAGTAGAGATTCTTGATCATCCGACCCATAGACTAAAAAACAAAGAAGTTCCCTTGGTGAAAGTTCTATGGAGAAATTAGTCCGTTGAGGGTTCTACTTGGGAAGCCTAACCTGACATGCGTACCAAGTATCCTCACCTTTTCTCCACAAATTCAGATTCATTTCAAGGTAACAAGTTTCTTCAGATCATCTCTTTTCATTCCAAGTTGCATCTTTATATTGTCACTCCCTTGATAATTTATGTATTTGCAAATGAGTTTAGTAATGCGTCAGTTGTACTTGTCAGTCATAGTTTCAGTTTCTCAGTATCCTTAGCTTAATTCATCTTATTCAAGGATGAATGTTCCAAAGGGGGAGATATTGTAATACCCCGTACTTTCATAATTCAAATCAGCCCATAGTGCGTGCTTAAGATAGTTAGAACCTGAAATAAAACTAAGTGTTGGAGAAATAGTCTCATTTTGATCCCTTAAACTTCGATGAGATTACTTTCCACCTTTTCGAGATCGTATGGTTGATTTTAAAGTTGATTGTTGATCGGGGTAGTAAGTAGTACATCTCGGGTGAGTTTCAGAGCTTTTGGATAAGCATAAGGCCGTGTTTATAAGTCCAGAATAGTAGCTGCGTGCGAATAGCGTGTGACGCACGCTCTAGTCTACCCCTAGGGAGCATGCAATAGAGCATGTGATGAACACTCCATTCCATAGCTCCAGAGCATGAGGCGCACACTCCTGAATTTATTTAGCTTTTGACTCCATGTGTTGGAGGAAATAAGGTCTTTTGTCCCACATCAAAACCTTCCTAAGCACATAATTTCGGCCCGAAATAGCCTAGATACATCATTATTCATATTCTTTCTCTCTAAGAAAAATCCTAGCTCTAAGAAATCAAGAACAACTTATTACTCCTTCTAAAATAAAGTTAATAATCAAAGAATATGGGTTCATGAACTTCAAGAAGAAGCTTCGAGAACACCATTAGAGATTCAAAAGTTCAAGCTTTGACTTTCAATTATTCCAGCAACGTATGAGGGGTTTTCAACAAGGATAATTCTTTCATGCTTGTGCCAAAAATTAGTGAACTAGACATTGGAAAAGGGTTTCAACAAGTGTTTTCCCATAAGGGAACTAGACGTTGGGCACTATGATAGCTCACATAGTGTATGTCAGTTAGAAGAACCTCCCTTATAGAAAAGACTACAAAAAAGAATAATAAAATAGCTTTTAGAAACTAAGTGTAAAGGCTCACAAATTTATTTATAAATTGCTATATATAAGACATTGGCTATAAGATTTAAACTTTCAGCTGACAGATATAAAAGTGAGCCTTTTCTAAAATTAGACAGGATGATTTCAAAATTATGAAGTTGAGGGGATATGTCCCCAACTAACTCTAGACTACTGAAGTAATAAAGAAATAAAATAATCATTCTATCCTCGAATGATGAGGACTCACTGCTAGTCTAGTTGCTGAACTTCAGATCTACTAAGGATGATCTGGAGCTCGTGCTTCTGAACCTATGGTATAAAGCACCATAGCACAAAAGAAAAGTATGCGTCAGTACGATTGAATATACTGGTATGCAAGTGAGGTAGGTTGAATGCAAATGCATGAACAATACTGACTAAGTGAGTAACATAAACTTGGAAATACATGAATGAATACATAACTGTAAATGAGATTGTGAAAACGCTAATTACTGAGTCTAAATACTGATAACATGCATTTCAGATAATTGATATAACTGATACTATGCGACTGAGTCTGACAGTCTAGGTTCTGATGGAACTAGCTGAGTTCAGCACTCAGTTAAGTGATTGTATCTAACAGTCCTAAATTTTGTAAAACTATCTGAGTTCTATTACAGATAATGTAACTTTAGGAAGTAGTCATCTAACTGACATGCCCCAAATAAGCTATTATAGCTGAGTTGGGGTCCAATCTGTAACCCCAATTGGAAAAGTTTGAATATTGCGCCACTATCAAGGACAAGCTATGAGTAATCCATCATCTAATAAATAATCTAAGGAGAATGGTGGCACCCTTATATAATAGGTTAAGCCACTTTATCTACCTTCAACTATCAGGTTTGATATCTCAACCTATGCTGGCTACGTAGTTCTATAGCATAAGGACTGCTTCTAAGAATCACACCCTCTAATAATAGGTGAGTTCCCATCCTTGGGCACACTCAGTGCTGAATCCTACTCCCATATAAATAGACATTGAACATGACTAACTTAACTAAACTGTACTGCGTTCATTGAGTTTCATTGACTGACGAAACACTACTGAGATTACTGATTTTTTGAGATTTTTGAGTTTACAGAGTTTTCCTGAGTCACATGACTGACTGATTTCTATGAATCATGGCTTTATTGAGAGTATCTAGAAAATATGACATTGGCTCTAGGAAGACAACTAATTTGTCGGGTACAAGTACCACCAGGACTCAATAGCACGGAACTTACAAGACATGATACTTCTTGATACATGACCATAGTCAACAATTCATAGTACAATCATTGGGGATCCTCATGAAGTACTCACATGCTATAAGCCTACACATGAATAAAAATACATGTAAACATATCATAGTTTCATAAGCCAAATCTCATGAGCATTACTTCAATCCATTACAATGCATAGAAATAACGTACGAGTCATATCGAACATAAGGGAGAAACATGGATTCATCAATTTTGGTCACAAATGAGTTATAAGTCATAATTCCTATTCTCTTAGGCATTTTATCAAACACATTGCATGCATATCTTTAGTCTTAGGCATGAATATTGAAATAATACATCATGGCAATATTTTACACTTCCAATGTAAGAATTTTAACCACATACTAACCTATTTTCTTGATAGTCATTAAAGACTTCAACTTGGAAATCAAAAAACAACATAAATATATATATATATATATATATATATATATATTAAATTCATACCATGGAATCCAAAGTTTATATTTCAAATAGGGTTTCTTGAGCTTTATGGGTGAAAGGAACCCATGAATCAACACTTGACATACTTGGGGTAATGATTTCTTGAAGATTGGTGGAGGAAAAGGTTGAATTCTTGCCTTGGGATTAGGCACCTAGGGTTTCTTGTTCTTGTGGATTGATCTTTGAGAGAAACCCTAATTTGATATTGTGGATGAATATAGAAGTTATGAGCTCTAGTCTGGTATAAGTAAGGGTTAAAACGGGTGGAAAACAAACACAAATACCCTTTTAAAATGGCTTAAAATCACTGATCAGAAGTGACGATGGTTTAGGCGACGGTCTATCGGTCCATCCAATCGTATTTGGCCAGAACCTAAACTTTCTGCTTTATCTGCGATAGTTTAGGTGATGGTCCATCGCTAGCTCGATGGTCCAACGGTCCTGACCGTAACACTTGGCTAGAAGATTGGTTCACTACCTTAGTCTCATGGCTTGGGATATGATTCATCACTAGCTCGATGGTTCGTCGGCCTGACCATTGCTTTTGGGAAGTTCCGACAGTCCTTTGTAAAACATCCATAACTATTTACTCTGATACCAAATTTAGATGAAATTGGTATCATTGAAAAGCTAATTCATTTCCCACATGATAAAAAGTCAAAATTGGGAAAATTCTATCTGATTTAAACATTAATCATTTAGGAAGTCATCACTAACTCTTCGAAGAGTAGATTTGACTTAAAGAAAGTTTGTGGTACTACATATTTAATTTTCCTCTAGCATATTATAGTAGTTGATTTAGGATTTTCAGTCAGTTTGAGTCATCTGTGGGCTTGTCCTAGTGGCTCTCTAGTTATTAGTAGTAAAGGCTTGTTATACTGCTAGTTATTATTCAGATTTCCAGTGTTGAATGTCTAAACTTTTAAGTTTAATATTTTAAGATATTATGTTCTGTTAATTTTAGCTTAGCTCTGACAGAGTTCCATATTTTATCTTTGATTATACATCTATATTCCTTTATTATGAGCTTCAAATTGAGTAGAAGGCTTACAGGGTTAGTTTAAGGCTACTTGTAGACTTGATCACCCTGTGATGTCTTGGGACCCATTTTTGGGATGTTACAAGAATATCTATGAAGAAGTATGCTTTGAAGTTCCATCAGTTCATGAGGTATGCTCCTGATTTGGTAGCTGATACAAGATAGAGAGTGAGGAAGTTTGATTCTAGGCTGAACAGAGATTTAATTTTGGAGAGTCACACTATTTTGCTAACAATAGAGACAGAAATGTCAAGGCTGACTATTCATATGGAGCAGGTTGAGAATGATAAGAGAAGGCAGGCAGAATAAGGAAACTGGTAGGGTAAGTGAGGTAGGTTTTTTTATCGGGGAGGTACCCAATCTCAAGATGGTCGAGATGGTGAGAAGTGGCAAAAAAATGGGGGAGTTTTTTTTCCTTCTCTAGTTATAGTGCTTCATACCCCTAGTAGTCGGGCGATAAGCGTCATCATGGTGGTGATAATTCTCGAGTGTAGGGATCCTAGTCTCAGGTAAGTAGAGGTCAGTTTTTTTCTTCGCGTCCTCCTTGTCGATATTTTAATCATCCTCATCAGGTATTCTTTGAGCAGGGAAGGGACAAATGATTTAAGTGTGGCCAAGTAGGCTATCATCTCAGGTATTATCCATCTAACAAGGTTACCATGGGGCCGAATAAGATTTTGGTGGTTTCATCTCCCATTCCTACTTTTGATGGTGTGGCATCTACTTCTATTACTGCTCCTAGTTATAGTGCTGGTTCAAATAGGTTGTTTGCTTTCATATCCCTTTAGGAATTCGAGGCATCGCTTGATATTTTTACTGGTACTTTATAACTTTTCTCTCGTAATGTATATTTTTTGCTTGAGCTAGGTTCTACCCTTTTCCTACATGACTCATTATATAGCTGTGTATTTTGGTTTTGATCCAGAGATTATTTTGGATCCATTTTCTATTTCTACTCTGCTAGGAGATACGATCATTGTTGAATTGGTCTATAGGGGGTGTGTGGTATCTGTGAGTGGTAGACAAACTTTGGCAGATATGCTTGAGTTGGGTATGGTAGATTTTGACATAATCTTGGGTATGGATTGGTTGCGTTCTTGTTATACAAATTTTGATTGTCAAACCTGTAAGGTCATCTTTAGGTTCCCTGGCTAGCCAGAAAATAGAATGGGAAGGTTGTTCCTTAGCACCAAGGGGGAAGTTTATTTCTTATCTTAGAGCTTGAAGGTTAATCTCTAAGGTTTGTCTTTGTCACTTGGTCTGAGTTAAAGATTCTAACTCGGAAGGTCCTTCATTTCAGTTAGTTCCGGTAGTTAATGAGTTTCCAGAGGTCTTTACATATGATATTTCAAGTGTTCCTCCAAATAGAGAAATAGAGTTTGTGCTTTTGAACACTTGTCCAATTTCTATTTCTCCATATAGAATGTCTTTGGATGAGTTAAGAGAACTTAAACAGCAAATAAAGGATCTTCAAGACAAAGGGTTTATACATCCTAGCATTTCTCCATGGGGTGCACCGATGTTGTTCGTGCGCAAGAAAGATTTTTCTATTTGTATATGCATTGACTACAAATAGTTTAATAAGGTAATGGTCAAGAACAAATATCCTTTTTCTTAGATAGATGATCTGTTTGACCAGTTCCTGGGTGCCAAGTTATTTTCCAAAAAAAATCATTTGTTTGGGTACCATGAATTGGAAATTAGGGTGGTGGATATCCCTAATATAGTTTTTGCACTCGGTTTGGGCATTATGAGTTTTTAGTAATGTCATTTGGATGAACAAATGCCCTAACAACATTTATGGATTTGATGTATAGGGTATTTTCGCAGTATTTGGATCTCTTTACCATTGTGTTAATTAATGATATTTAGGTGTATTCGAAGAGTAAGGTGGATCATGCTAATCATCTTCGTGTGGTGTTACAAACCTTAAGAAAACATCAGTTGTTTGCGAAGTACTCTAAATGGGAGTTTTGGTTGAATTTTGTGACTTTCTTGGGCCATATCATTTCTAGTGAAGGGATCATGGTAGATCCACAGAAGGTGGTTATAGAGAAGAAGTTTCCTAGACCTACGACTCCATCTGATATTAGGACTTCTTAGGTTTAGCCAGGTATTATAGGTAGTTTGTGGAGATCTTTTGGTTGATAACTACTCCTTAGACTAAGTAAACTTAGAAAAGGTTAAGTTTTCTTGGTCGGATGCGTGTATGGGGATTTTAGAGAAGTTGAAAGATAAGTTAACTTCGGCTCCAGTTCTGACCATGCCAGAAGGCAATGATGGGTTCATGATTTATTGTAATGCATCTCGGGTTGGTCTTAGTTATGTGTTGATGCAGCATAGGAAGGTGATTGTAATACCCCAAACTTTCTTTTTGAAGTCTAATTTAGTCTCCAGAAGATTTAGGGATGACTTCCTAAGTGAATGATGTTTAAATCAGATAGAATTTCCCTAATTTTCACTTTTTATCATATAGAAAATTCAATTAGCTTTCCAACGATACCAATTTCGATTAAAAAAATCCGATATTGGCGTAAAAAGATATGATATTTTATAGTAAGCTGTCAGAACTGCCTAGGAATGACGGAGTGCGTGATGAACCGTCGAGCTAGCGACAAACCTTCTCCCAGACTATCACAACTGAGGCAGAAAGACTACCTTCTAGTCAAACTAGGATGGAAAGAGCGATGAACTGTCGAGCCAGTGATGGACCATCGCCCAGACCATCACTAATTTGGCAGTAACCTATTTTCTGGCTAGACTACGACAGACAGAGTGACGAACCATTGAGCCAGCGATGAACCATCTCCCAAGCCATCATAGATCCCATTCAACAATTTAAAGCCATTTTTAAAAGGGTGTTTGGGTCTTTTCCACCCTTTTTACACCTAATTATACCATACCAGAGCTCATAACTTCATTATTCACCTACAACACCAAATTAGAGTTCCTCTCAAAGATAAATCCCCAAGAACAAGATCTAAACCCTTCTTCAAGAAACTAAGAAATTCAAGTTATTCAAGTTCAAGAACCATCAAGAAAACATCAAGATATGTGTTTCCCAATCCAAGAAAGTTGAAGAAACATTAGTTATCTTTCAAGATCCAAGCTTTTGAGCTCTTTCAAGTGTTGATTCATGGGTCCCTTTCACCCATGAAGCTCAAGAATCTCTTTTCAAATTTCAAAGATTGTGAATTTATGAATGTTCATTATTTAGTTGAATTGAAATTCATGTCTATGTTGTTGTTGGGTTTTGATTCTTGTTTTAAATTACATGTTCCAATGATTGATCCTAGTATGTGATGATTTGCATAATATTAATGATAAACCTTTCAAATTGCAAATTTATTTATGCAACCATGATAATTAGATGCATTGATGATGGTATAACCAAATTATGCTCCCCATATGTTTGATTAAAAGCCTACGTGAAGGAAAAAGTGCCATTATAGTATGATAGTATGAAATCCCCATTCAAGTACAAGTTAATGCATGTAATGTGTTTGATGAAATGTCTTAGTCACTGAATTATGGATATATATGTAGCCATTGTTGTGCTTTCGAACTTGTGCCATGAATTACTTTTATGCTATTGAGTCCTGGGGGTATTTATACCCGATAATTTAGATGTGTGCGTAGAGCTATTGTTAGTTTCATGATAATATCAGTCATGCCATGATCAGTAGAATTCAGTCAGATACACGACTCAGGAAATCTCAAAAATCTTATGAACTTAGTCGGTTAACAGAATTCAGTAATATTCTGTTACTCCACTAAACTCAGTGAACTCAGTCCAGTTCATCTCAGTATAATTAGTTTAGTGTTTATTCAGTTCGGAATAGGATTCAGTACCGAGCAACATAAGGATGAAAGCACACACTGACCGTTGAGGTTGTGACCCTTAGAAATAATCCTTGAATTCCAGAACTATGTAGCCAGCATAGGTTGAGACATCAATATTATTAGTTCAGGGTTGATAAGGTGGATTAACATTTCTAGAAAAGGGTCCCACAGTTCTCCTTTGCGGACACTTCCAGATGAGGGTCACTCATAGCTTGTCCTTACCAATGGGACGATATTGACATCCTTCCAATTAGGGTTACATCTTGGAACCAACTCTTTATAGAAAAGGGGCATGTCTGTTAGATGACTACTTCCTACAATTACAGTCTCAGTCTCAATAATAAAACTAAGATAGTTTTACAAAATATAGACTGTCAGATATAGTCACCCAGTACAGTACACAACTTAGCTAGTTCCATCAGAATCGAGACTGTAAGATATAGTAACTCTGTATTAGTTATATCAATTATGAGTAATTCATGATATCATTATTCAGACTCAGTAGTCATTATTATAACGAATTTAGTTACAGTTACTTATTCATGCATATATTCTCACGTTTATGTTATACAATTAGTTAGTATTGTTCATGCATATAATCCCTTTGAATTTAGCCTACCTCACTAGCATACCAGTACATTCAATCATAATAACGTGTGTGTGCTATGGTGTTTTATACCATAGGTTCAGAGGTACAAGCTCTAGAGCATCAGTAGCATTCCAGTTTCAGCAATTAGAGTCAGCAGTGAGTCCTCATCATTTGAGGATATTATGATTTTATTACTTCACTTCTACAATGCTTAGTTTATTTCAATAGTTGGAGTTAGCATATCCCATCAACTCCGTATTCAGAAAGTATAGTGTTAAAGGCTTTCAGTCTATAGTATGTTCAGACTGTTATTTCAGTTATTTTTGTATTGATATAATGCATTTTTAGATATTGTGTTTTATCAGATATCTGAACCTTATGGCCTTTCATCCTTTTATTCTGTATTTATATAGTATATTATGCAATGTTTAGGTACAGATATGAGTCATGGGTTAGCTTATGGTCCTTTAGGGTCACGAGCACTGTGTAGCATTTTGGGTACCAGATTTAGGGCGTTACAATGATAGCCGATTCCTCCAGGAAGTTTAAGGTGTATGAGAGGAACTATGTTACGCATGATTAAGATTTGTTGGTTGTTGTGTTTGCTTTGAAGATATGGTAGCATTATTTGTATGGTGTTCATGTGGATATCCTTATTTATCACAAGAGTTTGTAGTATGTGTTCTCACAAAAAGAGCTTAATCTCATGCAAAAGAGATGGCTTGATCTTCTTAAGGACTATGATATAAGTCTTCACTACCACCCTGGTATAGTTAACGTGGTTGTTAATGCTCTTAGAAGGTTTTCCATGGGTTGTTTTGCTTACGTTGAAGAAGGGAAACGATTATTGGTGAAGGATATTCACCGTTTGGCAAATCTTGTGGTTCATCTCTTAGACTCCAAGGATGGCGGTATAGTGGTGCAAGAAGTAGTTAGATCATCTCTCGGTGTAGAGATTAAGGATAAACAAGTGTTAGATTCTGCCTTGATAAAAATCAAGGGTAGCATTGGTGGGCAAAAAGTGGTTGATTTTGAAATTAGTGGCGATAGTACTTTGTGGTACCAAGGGAGGTTATGTGTTCCTATTGTAGATCATTTGTGGCAAAGAATCTTGGCTGAGGCGCATGAGTCGCGTTATATTGTTCATATTAGTTCTACTAAGATATACCATGATCTTAAGAAGATCTATTGGTGGACTGGTATGAAGCGGGATGTGGTTGATTTTATGTCTAAGTGAATAGTGTATCAAAAAGTTAAGGTTGAGCACACATGAGTCCATGTGGGTTATATCAAGAAATTAAGTTTCCTAAATGGAAGTGGGAGGAGATCAATATGGATTTCATTACCAGTCTTTCTCGGTCCAATTTGACTCAATTTGGGTCATCATGGATGGGTGACACAGTCTGCACATTTCTTCCCTGTGTGGACTAACTTTTTTGGTAGAGAATTATGTGAAGCTTTATCTTTTAGAGATTGTGAAATTGCATAGGGTGCCTATTATAATTATTTTTTATCGTGGTACACAGTTTACGTCCCACTTCTAGCGATATTTCCAGAAAGGGTAGGGGACTAAGGTGAGTCTGAATACTGCTTTCCATCAGTAGTCGGATGGTCAGGCAGAATGAGCTCTTCAAACTTGGGAGGATATGCTTTAAGACTCTGTAATTGATTATGGTGGTAGTTGCAGGGAGTATCTACCTTTGGTAGAGATTGCTTACAACAATAGCTATCATAAGAGTATTGGTATGACTCCTTTTGAGGCGTTGTATGGTAGGAGGTGTAAATCTCCTAATGGTTTGTTTGAGCTCGGTGAGGGTGATTTGTTTGGTCTATATTAGGTTCATCCAACTATGGAAAATGTTACGGTGAATCAAGATAAGCTCAAGGATGCCAGGGTCTATGGATATTTTATGGCAATACTTTATCATAAATTTCACTCCATGAACTTCTCGGTGAAAGTAAAGTTGCAAATGATATAGCATTTATTGTATGACATGAAAAGGTTCTGAGTTTGATAGGGAAAAAAAGGATTACTATATTTGTCTTGTCTAAAATCAGTTTTTTAGTATTGAATATTACAAGCAATGATTATAGATGAATTTTAAATTAAAAGAAAGATTTAGAGATGTTAATCAGAGGTCTCTGAGCATAGATCACAAAATGGTCTTCAGCTTCAGGTGTTCAAACATTTGGCCAATAAAACCACTTTAACTAAGACAAACATTGACAGCCTTACTCATAGGCAGTAAGGAATCTGTTGTCCTTTAATATATGAGTTTTAATATATTTATGTCATATCTGTGTAGTTTCAATATATTCATGTCATGTATGTTTGTGTAGGGACATACATTATTAGAAGATGCGGTAAAGTTTAAAACTTAGGAGAAAGGTATCCTAAAAGATTATTATTGTCGATAATCCTGTCGACCAAAAAAAAGTATCATCACAAAAACATTACTCCATTAGTTTACAAGTATCAGCAGAGATAAAGTTCATTTTAGAGTTACAGAAATGTTTTCCACCCTAGACTCTATAGAGATTACGCATGTCTGTTGAAAAGGAGAAACTAAGAAGAATTAATTCTAGCGGTCTTTCTAGAAAAAGTAGGGTGCCTATTTCAATTATGTTTGATCGTGTTATGTAGTTTATCTCAATTATTTCAGTTATTTCCAGAAAGAGTAGGGAACTAAGGTGAGTCTGAGTACTGCTTTCCATCTGTAGTCGGATGGGCAGGCGGAGAGACTTATTCATACTTAGGAAAATATGCTTCTAGACTGTGTGATTGATTATGGTGGCAGTTGCATGGAGTATCTACCTTTGGTAGAGTTTGCTTACAATAATATCTATCATAAGAGTATTAGTATGGCTCCTTTTGAGCCGTTGTATGGTAGGATGTGTAGATCTCCTATTGGTTTGTTTGAGCTTGGTGAGGCTGATTTGCTTCGTCTAGATTTGGTTCGTCCAGCTATGGAAAATATGAAGGTGATTCAAGATAAGCTCAAGGCTTCCCAGAGTTATCAAAATTGCTATGCAAACATTAGGCGTAGAGAGACTTGGAGTTTGTAGTTAGGGATAAGGTTTTTCTTAAGGTGTCTCCTATGAAGGGAGTAGTGTCGTTTGGCAAAAAGGGAAAACTCAGTCCTCGGTACATTGTTCTTTACGAGATTTTGCGGTGAGTGGACAATGATGCATATTAGTTGGAGTTGCCATCTAGATTGAGTTTGGTTCATCCGATATTCCATGTTTTTCTGTTGAGAAAGTGCGTTGGTGATCCGTCTTCGATTGTTTCTTTGGAGGGGATCTTGAATTCTTTGTCTTATGAAGAAGTCCCAATTGAAATATTGGATAGGCAGGTTCGTCAGATGCAGACCAAGGATGTGTCTTTGGTTAAGGTTCTATGGATAAACCACAAGGTAGAAGAGGCCACGTGGGTAGTGGAGGAGGACATAAATTCCAAGTATTCGTATTTATTTTCTGCTACTGGGATTCGTACGGAAGGTGTGTGTCTTGAACACATCTTTATTTTCTGTGTTTTTCAAACAAAAGATTAACATCTTTGCCTCTTTGTTTTCAAACTATGTTAAAGGTATGTTTGATAATACAAATGACTCTGTGTGTGGTTACCCCTAACTTATCCGTCTTTCATGGATGAATGTTCCTAGTGGGGAAGACTGAAGCATCCCAGGTTTGAACTCTTAGAAAATTTCCTAGAATCCCATTTTTCACACCCAATACGACTTATGGTACGAGCTATATACTGGGGTATGAGTGTTAAAGTCCTGTCTTAAGATGACCAGTGGTAGTTGGTGGGATAGTTTTAGGCATTGGAATGGATACGACTTATGGGTGAGTGTCGTATGGTTCGGTACGAGTCTATAGGTAACTCATAAAATGGACAGTGTTTAATCGTCCTTGTGTTACATTCTTCATGGAATACGGATCATGGGTACGGATGGTATACTAAGGTTATGACTTGGGTGGATGAGTCGTATACTAGATAGTGTTTGATCCATAGTTTAGGGTTACTTACAATCGGGTGGGTGTTAACCGTAAGGGAGGTTATGACTCGTAAGGGGGTCAGTCGTGACCCTGTGTCAGGTTTTTATCGGATTTAAGTGGAGGTATTCTAGACAGCTCCCTACTTACCCTAATAAGGACCACGACTTCTAATACTTTTACAAGGTTATTTACCTTATTATTTTACTCTTAAACTCTTATAAACTCTTCCTAAACATATTATAATTCTCTCAAGAGCTTTTGGGACATCAATCTTCTTGGTTTAAGGCATGATTCTCATTCCTAATTGTAATTTCAATAAAAGGCATGGTTACATAGTTGATTTCATGGTTTTCTCTTGTATGATTATGGCTTTCAACTATTAAATTGGGGTTTTTGATGTTAAATGGTTGGTTATAATTTCCTATGGTTTTAATTATGTTTTCTATGCATTAAAGTTGGTTATGGACAATTGAATTGCATGGTAATGGTTTTAATGCTAATGGAATTTGGTTTTGGTTATATTATGCCGCCAAGGTGTCAGATAAAATGCCTATAAAGATATGTTCATTAAATTGGCTTTTTTTAATAGAACTCTTGCTTGTTTTCGGCTTATGGATGAAACCTTGAATGTTTTTAAATGGTTTACAAAGGCTTAAGTCTAATTGATTATACTTTTGGAGAACATGGTAGTCTCATAAGATGTTTAATATAGCTAATGATAGTGTACTTGAATGTCCCCTTAATCGAAATGATTTTGCTATGGATAATGCTTGCAAGTATGGTGGTATGACTATACTATTGTTTTATTGAATAGCCTTGGTTAATAAAAAGATAAATTGGATTGTTTGGACTTGGTTTAAATTGGGTATGAATGGTGGAAAGTGTAAGATAAGCTGTAGAAGATGGCGATCCTGGGGGGATCAAAACTGAAAACTCAAATTTGCCGATTTGAGGGGTCTTCAATGGACACATGCGAGTTTCATATTAATATAAGAGGGATGTTATAGTCATCCCAGGGATATTTTCTGGTCGTGTGGATACATAAACTGAGACTCGTTCAGTAGTGAGAGCTAAACCAATATGGCCTATGGGTGGTATGACGGGTAAGCTACTCAACCCAGGTAAATGTTTTAATGGCATGCTAAACCTGGTCCCTTTTCCCATCACTTATATATATATATATATATATGGTTATTTTCATTGGATGGTTTTCATTTGGTTTTGATAACTAGCATTACTTTATCCTTGCCTTGAGTTTCATGTTTTTGTTCACCGACTAACCCATCTACTGGCAGCTGTATACCCATGCTATGTAAGAACCATCCGTTTGACTCATCTTTCATATTACTTGATTCGGGGACATTTTATTGGACTGAAGTGGTGTGCTTCGATCATTTCGAAAGACATTATTTCATGTTAGACATTCTTAGACATTTTATTTTCTCTTCGGATATTGGTTTTGGCCATGGTTGGGGGCATATCCCAACATGATATTTGTATTCTATTGGGCAGAGGCTTTGTGGTACTTCTGGGGGTTTGTATGTGTAGGATCAGTATCAGTGTTGGCCTTAGTATTGGCGTTGGTGTTAGGGCTAGGGGTGGGTATGGTATGGTATGGTACGGTAGTTGAAACTTTGGTACGGTAATTTCGGTATTCGGTTATTAACAAAATTATATCATTACCATGCCATATTAATTCGGTATGGTTTGGTATTTTGACATTTGGTTTTGGCATTTTGTAGTATGGTAATCGGTAATCATAGTTTGATTAACTTTAACAATATATACTCGTATACTAGAGTATTATTACTTCGACTTTTCAAAAGCATGTCTTAATTGTATCATAAAAATACATTACACATGCAGAAATATTGAAAAAGAAGTACAAATAATTCCTTTTATTAGTCAATTACACCATAAAGACATTTCCATCAAGATAGAGTAGCGAAAGTTTCAAAGTCCAAACAATTTTATACTAATACTAAGTATTTTTTTATGAATATATATATATATATATATATATATATATATATATATAAAAGTTACTTAGGTAACTATATATACTTTGGTATTGTATTCGGTATTTCGGTATGTCGTTTGTAAATAGTGTATACCATACCATATACCATAAAAAATTAAAATGTATACCATATACCATACCAAATACCAAAAATCACGGTATCAAAAATGTTGATTCAGTATGGTAATTTGGTATATACTATACCACGCCTACCCCTAGTTGGGGCTGACATCATTGGATGATATTGTTAGTTGTTCCATCGTATTACATTTTAGGTATGATTATAATATTATTCTTTGAGTTTTTCTAAATGGTTTGGTATAGTATGGATGGTTGGTTTGGTATGGTTAGACTCAGTTTGGTCGGTCATGATTATGACCCTATCCCAGTGTCTTCATGAGAGCATTACGCAATATTGTTATATGCTCGAAACTCAGCTCATCCAAAGTTGTATATGATGGTTGGGTTGGGTTAAGGGGGAGATACCGGGTCTTGTTGGACTTAGGATGCTCATCGCGACAAGGCCCCATTTGGGTTGCGTCAATCATGCTCCCTTAATGTGAACATACATAGTTAATAATTGATTTGAGAAATTGAACAGGCATGAGTTGTAGTAACTACCCGAGACTACCCACTAGTCATTACACGGTGCATACGGTCCCGAGGGACTACAAGATAACCCATGAGCTAGTACGTGTTGTGAGCACTGAATAATATAATCATGAATGCAGAAGAATAACTAAAATGCCATAAGGTTTTAATAATTAAATAACTACTGAATTATGAATATGATAAATACTGAAATCTGAATAGCTAACTATAGTGTCTGAAAGCCTTTAAATTGGATACAGTGAGTTGATGGGACAAGCCCCAACTAACTCAACTAACTACTAAGATAAAGACATAAAGTAATATAATTAGTCATCGATTGATGAGGATTCACCACTGCCATTGTACTGCTGATGATCTGAGGGACTAAGTGCAATCCGAGAACTAAGCGTCAGTACCTATGATATGATAGATCATAGCGCAAAGGAAAGGTATGCGATAAGTACTTTGAATTTACTGGTATGCTAAATGAGGTATGCTAGTATTCAAGGTTTCATGAACAAAAATAATAATTAAATGGATATGCATATAAAGCATATAGTTCAGAGTAGAGAGCATGGAATTTGTAGATACTTAAAATGCATGGAAATCTGTACATACTGAGGATGCATAACCAAGCATATAACATAATTGAGTAAAATGTATAAACTGAAATACTAAACTAATCGAAATCTGTATGCTTTGGTCAAACAACACTAAGAATGAATAACTAAGCTGGGACAATAATTGAGACTATCTGAGACTGTGGGAGGTATCATCTAACCAACATTCCCCAATTTGAGTTAATCAGGGTCCAACCTGTAACCCTAGTTGAAAGAGAGTTAATACCATTCCACGGGTACTAACAATGGCTGTGTGGATCTACTAAACTGATATAATGTCCAAATGACTAAGGGTGTCAACCATAAACTAACGGGTAACCCCTGCGAGATAGTCAATCCTAATCTGACGGGTGACTACTCATGTCCTATGCTGGCTACATAGTTTTGGAGTATAAGGACTAATACTAATGACTCTGCCTGTCTAACGGGGAAACCGCCATCCCTAAACTCGCTCGGGCTAAATCCTACTCCCAACTGAAAGACACTTAGATACTAGAGTATTGTGAGTTGAATAACTGATATCTGACTATTCTAATAATGGCCATAATATAATCTGAAGACTATTCCGTAATGTACTGAGGCTAGACTAAATAAATAGCTATGGTTATCGGGTATTCAATATCCCTAGGACTCAAAACAACAATAATAAAAAGACACTAAAGCTTGAAGGTCAAAACATGAAGTCTCTTATTAAATAAATCACTCTTGTAGGCATTTTATCAAACACTTGCAGTTCATGGTTTAAACCAATCATAGGAATGTCATGGAATTTGTAGAAATAGCATGAATTCATCATAATATCATTAAATCATGGTTTAATTCAATAAATAATAATAATAAAACATGGAGGATTAAATAACAACAATAATTTCATCGTAACATGGTATAAAATTAATAGTACATGGAGATTCATGGATGAAATCATAATTTAAAACATAATAACTTGAAAGATGATAACTTGGTGCTTTAAAATAGGTTACTTAGGCTCCATGGATGAAAGGTATCCATGGATAAAAATCTAACATACTTGGGATGATGAATTTGTAAGTATTGATAGAGAGTTCTTGAGATTTGACCTTGATTCTTGAAGGTTAGGGTTTTGCTAGTTGATAGAATGTTCTTGATTGTTGGGGAAAAATTGATTAGAATAATGCCCAATTAGGCTATTAGGGACTTAATGTTGTGTTTGGGGCTGACTGGGACAAGGGAAAAGTACTTAAAAGCCCTTGGAAATTAAACTCAGAACTCATTGAAAATCCCAATTTTCTAGGTTGGTGCACCGTGGTGCTATCACACCGTGTCACTGGAATAGGACAACTAGGAAACTGGTCTATGGCGCAATATGGGGAAATCGTAGTCCTTCACCGATTAGGACCTGGAATTTCACCGCGACACAGTGGTATCGTGCTTCGACACTGGAAATGGACAAATGTCAAATTGACCTATGGCACGACGCACCAGGATCATGGACCCTCACTGGAATTTTCCAAATGGGAGACTGGCCTACTCTGCGATGGGCTAAAGTTTAAAATGATGGGTTTTGCGACTAAAACTTAAAATCGGAATAACTTCTTACCCGGTTATCAGATTTGGGAGAATTTTATATCATTGGAATACTAATTGAATTTTCTATGCAATGGCAGGCTCTAAACTAAAAATTAATGATTGTTTCAAAAATTTCAAATATGAATAATCATGTATTGGGACTTAGATTATGCTAGGGAAATATGAGGTGTTACAATATCTCCCCCTTGCGATCATTCATTCCCGAATGAAACTGGTTAAGCTAAGGAAATCGATGGACTAAGCTTACACATTGAATATGCATGTCTGATGTATAGAATGTATGACTGAACTAATTTATGAATGCACGACTAACATGAACATGATGTGTGGTTGAAACTGAGATTGATAGAGAAAAAGAAAAAACTTAAGAACATTGGTACCTTATACTGAATCTGGACTTGCGGAGAAAAAATGAGGGTACTTGGTCCGCATATATGCTTTTGCTTTCTACATGGCTCGCTCAACGGACTGATTCCACCAAAGAACTTTGACAAGTGGAACTTCTTTGTTCCTTATTGTGCGAACTTGATGATCAAGAATTTCGACTAAACTTTCTCAAAGGAAAGACTGTTCTGAATATCTACACTCTCTAAGGCAAAAACTACATCTGGATCACCAATACACTTTTTAAAAAAGAGACATGGAATACTGCGTCTACTGAGGCTAAATCTGAAGGCTACTTAAGCTCGTAAGCTACCTTTTTTAAACAACTGAGGATTCTAAAGTGACTGACATATCGGGGACTGAGTTTCCCTTTCTTGTTGAACCTCTTCACTCCCTTCATGGGAGAGATTTTCTAGTACACAAAATCACCAACCTCAAACTCGAGATCCCTTCTCCTCACATCTGCATACAACTTCTGTCATCTCTTGGCAGCCCTAAGCCTTTCTCTGATCCACTGAACCTTTTCTAATGCATCAAACACCAAGTCAGGCCCTACTAATGCAGCCTAACCTACTTCAAACCAACCAATTGAAGATCTACATCTCCTACCACAGAGGGTCTAAAATGGAGCCATACGGATACTAGAAGGATAGCTGTTATTGTATGCGAACTCAATCAAAGAAAAATAGTCATCCCAACTACCCTTGAAATCAACAATGCATGCTCTCAGCATATTGTCAAAATTTTGAATTGTCAATTCTGCTTAGCCATCTTTCTAAGGGATGAAGGCTGTACTGTGGTAGACTTGGGTACCAGGACCCTTTTGGAATGATTTCTATAAATGAGAGGTAAGCTGAGTACCTTTATCTTAGATGATAGATAAAGTAACACCGTGCAACCTAACCAACTCTCTGAGATAGAGATTTGGATAGTCTTCAATTGAATAAGAAGTATGGACTGAAAATAAATGAGCTGATTTAATCATCCTATCTAAGATAACCCAAATAGAATCATGTTGATGACGGGTATGAGGCAAACCTATAACAAAGTCCACGTTCACTTCTTCCCATTTCCACATGGGAATATTAAACTCCTGCATGGACCCACTAGGCTTTTGGTGCTCAATCTTAACTTGCTGACATAAAAAGCACTTAGCTACAAACTCTACAATATCTCTATTTATCCCACTCTACCAATAGATCTCCTGCAAATTGTGGTACATCTTAGTGGCCCTTGGATGAATAGAGTAACGTGCCCCATACGCTTCTATAAGAATTCGTTGCCTCAAATTATCTACACCAGGCATGCACAATCTACCCTAACAATGCAAAATACCATCTCCCTCTTGGGAGAAAATCTCTACTTTTTGATCTCTGACTGATTCTATCAACTTAACTAGACTGGGATCTCTATCATACTTTTCCTTCACCTAGAAAACTAGAGATGATTCTAAGCTACTCTACACCCCTACATTACCTTCTAATGTATCGACTAAGAGGAAACCTAGTCGGGCAAGCTGATGAACCTCCTGAGCTAACTTATTTTTACCGTCCTCAAAATGAGCTACACTACCCATGGATAAGCTACTAAGACCATCAGTCACTATATTAGCCTTGCCTAGATTATACAGAACACTCATGTCATAATCCTTCAATAACTCTAACCTCCTTCTCTGACGCAAATTTAAATCTTTCTGAGAGAACACATACTAAAGGATTTTATGATCTATTAACACATCTACATGCACCCTATACAAGTAATTCCTCCAAATCATTAAGAAAAACTCTACAGCTGCTAACTCAAGATCATGAGTAGGGTAATTCATCTCATGAGGCTTAAGTTATCTGGAGGCTTAGGTTATGACCTTACCTCTCTACATAAGGACACAACCTAAACCTACCCTAGACGCATCACAGTACACAAAAAAACCATCTAAACCATCTGGTAAAGTCAAGACTGGGGATAAGGTGAGTTGAGTCTTTAACTCCTAAAAACTCTTCTCGCAGGAATCTGACCACTGAAACTTAACTTTCTTTTAAGTCAATCTGGACATGAGGGATGCAATAGAAGAAAACCCTTTAACAAAATAATGGTAATAGCAAGCTAAACCCAAGATACTCCTGATATCTGATGGAGAGATGGGTCTAGGCCAGTTTCTCACCGCTTTAGTATTTTGAAGACCGACTCTTATGCCATCACCAAAAATGATATGGACAAGGAAAGCTACTGATCTTAGCTAGAATTCACACTTACTAAATTTATCGAAGAACTAATAAGATCTAAGATCCTGAAGCACTACTCTAAGGTGGTCTGCATGTTTATTTTTGCTACGGTAGTAAACAAGGATGTCATCAATAAAGACTATGATGAACATGTCCAAGTATTGCTTGAACACTCAGTTCATCAAGTCCATGAAGGCTACTGGAGCATTTTTAAGACCAATGAACATGACTAGAAATTCGAAGTGACCATACCAAGTTTGGAAAGATATTTTTGGAATGTCACATTCTCTGACTCTAAGTTGATGATAGCCTTATCTGAGATCTATCTTGGAAAAGTAACTGGCACCCAAAAGTTGTTTGAACAAGTCATTGATTCTAGGAAGTGGATATTTATTCTTAACTGTGACCTTGTTCAACTGATGGTAGTCTATGCACATTCTAAGAGAACTGTCTTTCTTATGCATGAATAGAATAGGTGCGCCCCATAGAGAGATATTGAGTCTGATGAATCCCTTATCTAAAAGATCTTTTAACTGTTCTTTTAGTTACTTGAGTTTAGCTGGATCCATTCTGTAGGGAGGAATAGATATAGGCTGAGTATCTGGGAGAAGGTTTATTCCAAAGTTGATTTCCCTTTTAGGAGGAACTTCGGGAAGATCTTCAGGAAATAAATCTGAGAATTCGTTTACTACTTGGACTGACTTAAGAGTAGGAGTTTCTGAATTAGAGTCGTTCACTTGAACAAGATGATAGACCCATCCCTTGGATATCATCTTTCTCGCTATAACGTACAAGATCAACTAACCCCTAAGAGCTATAGTACTACCCCTTCATTCAAGAACTGGTTTATTTGGGAACTAAAAATAAACTATTCTTTTTTTACAATCAACTGAGACATAGCATGAGTGGATCCAATCCATGCCGAAAATGATGTCAAAATCCGTCATCTAAAACTCCATGAGATCAAATAAAGTAACTTTTTAAGATATTGTTATCGTACAGTTCCTGTACACCTGTCTAGCTATAATGAAAATGCCTACTAGGGTAGACACTAAAAAGGGCTCTACTAGATTTTTAGGACTGACTCAGAAATTGATGGCTATATATAGAGTTACAAAAGTAAAAGAAGCTCCGAGGTCTAGTAAAGCAGAAATATGTAAGTGAAAGACCTGCAACGTACCAATAACTATGTCAAGAGAATTTTCTTGATCTTTGTAGGACTGAAAAGAATATAATCTATTTGGATGCTGACCACTGGTAGCACTAGAAGCGTCATCCTACTGAGTTGGGTGGCCGGATGGAACTGATGATTGATGGGACTGGCCTTGTTGGCGTGTATCCCTACCTTTCTGAGCAACTAATCGACACTCCCGAATCTGATGGCCTATTTTACCATACCCGAAGCACACATAACAACCGGCTCTACACACACCCTAATGGTTCCTGCCATACTTCTGACATAAAGGATTGGTACGAGCACTACTAACACTAACTTAGGACTTGGAGCCTGGTACCCTATCCCTATTATTTTTTCTAAATTTAGGTACTAGGGCACTGGCTGAAGAAGGTATTGGGACTAAAAACCTCTGATGAAACTAAGAACGGTTACCACCTTCTGACTTTGGCTGATTGAAATTAAAACTATCCATCCTAGCTCTTTTTTTTCCTCTCTCCCTCTCCTTAATATTTTTCTCCTCTATCTATTGAGCATAGACCATCAGCCTAGACAAATCTATCTCACTAATCGGCATTACAATTGTACAATCCTTGACCATACTATCATACACGCCAGATACAAACTTATGCATCTTGGACCTACTATCAGCTACAACATGAGGAGAATATCTATTTAACTAAGTGAACTTGAGAGAATACTCTCTCACACTCATGTTGCCTTAACTTAAATTAATAAATTCTAACATCTTGACCTCCCTTAACTATAATGGAAAGAATCTATCCAAGAAAGTTGTGGCAAACTCTTTCCATTCCATAGGCCCTGCATCAACACCTCTATCTACTTTCCACTACTTAAACCAAGTATGGGCTACATCCTCTAATTGATATGCAGCTAACTTAGCACTCTGACTAGACGTCACTCCATAGCATCCGTTACCTTCTAAACTATATATAAGAATTTTTATGGATCCTCGACAGACTTGGACCCCGTGAAGGAAGGATGATTCATCTCGTTGAAGTCCGAAATTCTAGTTACAGTAGTATTGGCCACTGGATTGGCCAAAATAGTGACTGGCCATTCATTCTGTGCTGTTATAGAGTTTTCTAAAGTAGTGAACGCATCCTTGAATTCTACATGAGGGACATGCTCGTCCAGAGAATCTTCTTGGATTGGCTGAGGGGCTAGCTGAGTTCCTATTCTTGTTCTTTTCTTCTTCGGAGGCATGTTCTATAAATATAAGGTGGAAACGGATTAGACTGAGAATTTAACTTAAGCTCATGCTCAATCGCATGACATAAATACTTGTAAGAAGAAAAACTTTTTCCTAAATACCTTAAAGCCTCTTGTCCATAAGTGTGGCGCGCTACACACCATGCAAAATGCTCACTCAATGTGGCTTTCATACTTCCTAGGACACTTTAAAACCTTAGGCTCTGATACCAAGTTTGTAACGACCTGATACTGCCCCCTAGTTGTTACATGGTGCTTACGCTCCCAAAGAACCATAATCTAACCCATGAGCTGGTTCCTTTTATGAACACTGAATAATATAATCATGAACACAAAAGAATAACTGAAATGCCATAAGGTTTTAATAATGACATAACTACTCAATTATGAATCTGATAAAAATACTAAAATTTGAATAGTCTGAATAGCTAACAGTAGTGTCTGGAAAGACTTTAAACTAGATACTGTGAGTTGACGGGACAGGCCCCAACTAACTCTACTAAATACTGAGATAAAGACATAAAGTAATATAATTTATTATCAGATGATAAGGAATCACCACTGCTACTGTACTGCTGATGATTTGAGGGACTAAGTGTGATCCTTGAATCGAGCGTCAGCACCTATGATATGATACATCATAGCGCAGAAAAAAAAGGTATGCGATCAGTACTTTGAAATTACTAGTATGCTAATTGAGGTAGGCTAGTATGCATGGTTTCACGAACAGAACTAATAATTAATTGGATAAGCATGTAAAGCATGGAATACTGAATAGAGAGCATGGAATCTAAAGATATTAAAAATGCATGGAAATCTGTAAATACTCAGGATGCATGACCAAGCATATAATATAATTGAGTAAAATTTGTAAACTTAAATACTAAAATAACTTAAATCGGTATGCTTGGAAAATCAGGGGATGTAACGCCACTAATAAAGGCCACTTTAAATTGAACAACCCCAAGTGGTGTGTCAATAGGAGAATCATCAATGTGAAAATGAGGACCTTTTAAAGTACCTGCGACATGTTTTTATTTGGTAGAATCTATTGTTGTCTTACTTGTTTATCATTGAATAACTTTTTTTTGGTAGTGGATAATTTTTTTTCCCTTTAGCGGTGGGGCCAAATTGGTACTAGAAGCTACCTTGTTTAGCAAATCAGCAAGTGATTTTTTACTAACTTCTTCAAAATCATAATCTTCCAATGCAACAGAAATACTCGTATCTTTAGTAATTATTTTTTCACGCATAGTAACAGAAGATATAGATATAAATAATGTCGCATGATCAAACGACAGAATAGCAGTAGGGGTTGGCAAGTCAAGATTGGTAATTTCCTCTTTTGTAGGAATTAAGTTGGTGTGCACAGAGTGTAAAGTATGTTTTAAAAAAAATTATAAAAAATAGATTTTATAATACAATAACACTATGTATCAACAAATAATCTGATAAAAAATTAATTCAACAATTAAAAATGTATGACGTATGTGTTTTTTTATGGTTTTAAAAGTTTGTGTATCTTTTGTCGATCAAAATATACTAAACTATTAGTTTATTATGTGTGATGTACTAACGTAAAAAAATACTTTAAAGAAAAAGAATACGAGATATATCTTGCTAAATATTCTCCCATAAAATATTCATATTGCGGTCGGACTTCAATAACTTTTCAATTAAGTATCCTTGGAATAATATCACTCTAACGGACAACAACCTTTCCCTCAACTATAGAGCAACATTCATGCATCTGTAAATTTTGTCTATGTGGCATGTCTCCTAATCGATAATTTTTTTTACAACATTCACATCTTGTCTAAGTGTATGCATCAATTTGTTGAAAGCAATCTTTCTCCATGAATAATTTCTGTATCTCCCGTCTTCAACCATCTTAAAGTCTACAACACTCATAGGTGAATCGTTCATTTGGGAGAGAATAAAAGTATGAATGAAGTACAAGATACCCATCTTGAGCGCATCCTGATCATTGTCGAAATACCAAACTTGAAATGTTCAACAAAATTTGTCCTTACTAACACATCTTTTCCAGGAAAATACATTCCCATCAACATACTCGAAGGTAAATCTAGGTACTCAAAATTTGATGTATTATCAGTGCATTTCAAGTGGATAATAATAGCAAATTTAAATATGAAAAATTTGAGAATATTATATTTGACATATACATGAACATCATCAACATTATCATGTTATAAATAGTATTAAAATGCATTTGATTATCTGATCGGTGAACTTATAATTTGATTTATTCAGATAAATACCAAAACATGTTTCTAAAATAAATCAATGATCTTCTTTCTCGAAATATGAACAAAATCAGTTAGAAAATATTGGTTGCATGAGCTGTCAAATGTCAAAGGATGAGGTGGAATATGTTTAGCAACATATTTCATGCCTGGCAAAAACAAATCAATTAAAAAAAATATTATGTATCCTTTACACATTGTAAAACGTAATATATAACACGTGATAACATATACTATGTATGTTTCCTTAGATTATTTATCTGCTGAAAATGTGGGTTCCCGGCTATATAAATGTTATGTATATTTTCATCAATTATGTATTTGATAAGCAATAATGAAATCTGATACATAAATATTATGTATCTTTTACACGTGCATATCAATCTGTAAGGGTAGAATATGATCTGATATATGAATATTATGTATCAAATTGCACAAATAAGCAGTAGATAGATAATAATGTAGAGATTCAGAAGCACAATACTACTGAAGATACATAATGGCATACCTTCGATATAGGCCATTTTGATGTTTCTTCTTTAGCTTTTATTCTTTAAGATGATGTCAATAATATTTTTAATGTTGCAGGTAATTTCTCCCATAACTTCTTCATCATCGTATGATTGTTGTGAGCTTAGATCTATTTCACAAAAATATTTTATCTTTTGAATCAAAATGACTCGTAACAAAATTGCACTTTTGTCGGTGGATTAGTATCATCTACGGTAGGCATTGCACTTTTTATAACTAATTTCTCTATTAAAGCTTGCTCATATAATGGGTTATACCAAGACTAAACGATGGTGCTAATTCCTTTAACTAACTAAAGTATGTTTAGTAAAATTTAATTTAAAATATACTGAACTTGAAAATTTTTGAAAACAAACTAACCTCTTTAAAGATTTGAGGGAGAAGTTTAGATGAGATTGAAAACAATAGAAACTTTTTAAATTGTAGATGAAGAAGAAGATAACATCAATCAAAAAATCATCAAAACTGCCATTTCATGCCTTTAATTCAACCCATTTTTTAGCTCATTATCTCTAAGTGTCAGATTTGATGGGTTGTGCCACTATTGTAGCCGAAAATTGTGGATTAGGCAATGTATCAACATTGTATTAGATTATTAGAGAGAGAAAATTCTTTAAAGAAATTTTGTAATTATCTTGTAAGGGGGAGAATTTGGGTAAATAATCCCAAAAATAACACTCATTAACAACTAGTTCTAGCAAATGGCCAAGGGATTAGATTTACCATTTCCTAGCCATTTCATTGGCCTTCTCCTTTTGTTAGAAGTTTCTTCTTCTTTTTGTTTTTCTACTTTTTTTCATTTCTTATTTTTTGGCTCCATTTTTTTTAAAAATAACTATTCTTTTAGTTGTTAATCCTTTTTAAATATACAAATATAATCTTGTTGCATTGTAATTAGTATTTTTTAATAATCAATTATAAAGAAAGTATGTTTTTTTCAAATACAACCTAGAAAGAACATATCAATATATATTTGATAGAAATACATGTATATTTCATACCTTAAATAGATCCATATTTTACACAATAATTATACATACACATTATATATAGACACATATTTTATACCATATGATACATTTTTATACACATCATATATAAATACATATTATATAAAATAATTATACAAATTCTTTTAAATACATTTCTATACAACAATTATATAATTTTTATTCATAGAGTATGCAGCAACTACGCAAATCTTATACATATACATAGTCCATACAATAATTATAAATTTTCTATACACACCTTATACAATTTTTATAATAATTTTAGACAGATACATATTTTATATAATAATTATACATTTTTTATACACATCCTATACAATCTTTAGTTGTCATACAGAGGCAGAATTAAAAAACAATGTATAGTAGAAAAAGGAAAGTAGCAAAAGCAACCCAATGTTGGAACCAAAATGTCTTCATTAGTTTTTTCATTTTTGAGATTCAATAATTTAAGGTAAAATGATCTACTATACACTTGTACCTGTCTGAGTTTGTAATGCAGACACCTCTACGTAGCCCTTTGTCATATGAACCCCTCAACCCATCAAAATATAAAATTTTAAACACTTAATTTTGGCTTGGCATCTTATGTGACATAAATTGCAAATGAGCGTGTCATACAAACAAAAAAGGAGTGTGAGACCTTGTAAAAGAGGGTCTAATGGTCATATTAGGATTTATATTAGCCATCATCTTAGCCATTTGCTTCTAAGACCATTGTAGACAAATTTGAGCTTTTTTATGCCTTTTTCTCAATCTTCTCTCTCTCCAATTTCTTCTCTATTATTTCTTTATGGCTATCATTATACTCCTCTATTTTCATGCATTTTTAGTTCAACTTAACCTCATTTATTATCTTTGTATTTTTTTTACCATATTAGTTCATATTTGTTATTCTGGACTTTACGCTGAACTTAACATGCCAAGACCACCAACTAATCTTGCAATAATGTTTGTGTTATCAAAAATATATAACTGGTAATAGTTGTGGATTCTCTTGATGGGATGAAGCAAATGATTCAACAAGCCTACAACAATACTACATGAAGAACCCATGAACAAATTTAGAGCAAAGTGGAAAAGAAAGAGATAGAAGGCAAGGAGTCATGGAAGGTAGGGGAGAACAAACGTTAGTATTGATGTCACTATTAGTATGATTGTGTGATTCTAGTATTGATGTCACTATTATTATGATTGGATGATTTGGTTTCAAACTGTTGTATTTAAGATGTTTTGATTTTTTGTTGCAATGTACAATGCTAATGAAATTTAAGGACAAATACCATTTTTGCCAAAATACAAATCTTCAAATTAGGTCTTATAATTACTGAGAAATGCATCACAAATTTATAAGTAAAAACAAATTATTTATAATAGCATCTTAACAATAGTTGGAAATAAATTAACCAAAATAGTTGGGATCAAATCAATAAAACAACAAGTAATTAAGCTAAACAAAGAGAAATCTACTATGTGCCTTGAGTGTTTGGTATGAATAGAGTCTTGTTGGCATGAGTGTTTGTTATGGCTTGAGAGGTTGTAGAAGAGTTTGATCTTCTATAACTCTCTTCTTGTAGTTATATTTGAGTGAATGTAGCTCTATCCTTCCACCTTAGTCCATTAGGTTCGTAACCAAAATATGCCTCAGAAGTTCTGACAAATATTTAACAAACACTATCTGGTGCTGATGAAAATTGCATTATAGAGGAATTGGTATTTTAAACTGTTATTTTGCTCCATATTTTTCTGATTCGTCCTCCAAATGGTATCAGAGTCAAGCTGCTCGGGAGGGAGTGTGAGTATAAGTAGGAGTGGCTAGAGCGTTATGTTATCCTAGAGCCGGTCGAAATTAGTGTTAGTCTTGGAATAATCATTTTTCTGGTTAGTAATTACTGTTGTTCTTTCTTTATGTTCTTAATTTTATTCCTTAAGTTGGATAGCCGTTTAATAGCGGTTTAGATGTTGGTAAACCTGGAATTTTCCATTGGATTAGCTCTAAGTGTGTGAAAAATTGAGCCAAATACGGAGGGTGTCCCTTCACCAAGCCTATAGGAATAACATAAAAGAATTTTGGAAGAAGAAATTTAGTAATTACTGCACTCAAAAATAATTATTGTAGAAGTAACATCTAAAGTAGATTTTTGTTCTAGGATAGTGTTTTCTCTTTCATCTACAAAAATCCTCATGGATACTCAAATGAATCCAAACGTAATAAATAGTATTAATATTTCTGCTATCTCTAATAAAATAGCTAAAATAAAAAGTGATTTACAAAATTGAAATATTCCAAAAGAAAGTTTTAATAGAGTCTATAAAACTGTACTCTTTGATTTTGTTAAAAATTATAATATTAAAACTTCAAAATCTACAATTATAATTAATAGAAATATTGAGACTATTAAATTATTAGCAGTTGAAGATATTAATAGATATAGAAAAAATTATAATTTCCTTCACATATGTCTTGTTCAAGTAGCAGTTAAACCAGTATATAGATTAGGTTTAGATATACCTATGTGTCTACTTTTAAAAGATAATAGGTTATTAGATTTTGATTATTCATTATTAACAGTATTACAAAGTAACCTCGCTAACAGTCCGGTATACTTTAATTGTCATCCTTAATCATAATAATACCTTTATCCCAAAAATGATTAAATGGGATGATGTATTAAAAAGGATAATTGGCATTTCGACTCCATAATGAAGACATCAATAGAAGAAGAAAATTCAATTATTGAACAAGTAGTACAATATCCAGATGGATCTATAGATTTAAACTTTCTAAGATCACAATCTTTTTATCAAGCATCTTCCAGTAGAAAAATGTCCTTTTCTAGACGTCCAGTTTCTAAGTCTCTAGAAGAAAGGGAAGTAACATAAGAAGATATTGAAAGAAAACTAAAAGGATTTGATATCTCAAAAATAATTCCAAAAGACTATGAATCTACAAATTTAAAAGCTAAAAAGTCAATAAGTCCCACTGCTAGTGAAATGCTAGGAGTAAGAAATTTCTATATGTGATTAGGTCAGATGTAATATTTAAACTTGACTTTGAATATTTAGATAAATTATGGAATAGTCTAGAAAATGTTATTAAAAAGGAATGGTATAAACAAAAATATTCATTAAAATAAAGATATTCTTTTACAGAAAAATGGTCCAATGATATGAAAAAAAAAGTTGTAGTATTGAATTTTTAAATGGTTCAAAATTATAGGAAAAGTAGGTGATCAAAAGGATTCGTTAAACATGATTTTTAATAAATGGTATACTACTAGTAATAAAATTGTAGAATCAACAATTCCTCCGTTAGAAGAAACTAGTCTACCAGTAGAAAGCAAAGTTGTTACTGCCTCACCTTTTAAATTAGATATAGTAAATACTAAAGGTAATCCTACAAATAAGGATATAAATAAAATACTACAAAAAAATAATTATACCAATCAATTATTACATGTGGTATCTAATCAGATTCTCAAAGCCGAGAATAAATAAACTTTTAAAGATAAACCGAGTTCTTCTCATTATGATAAAAAATTAGAAACTTATCCAATTTTTAAATTACCAGAATTCTCTAAAGATAAATTTCCCAAATTTGAAGAAAAGTTTGAAGTAACCGATGATATTTTAGGAAAAAATAAAGAAATATTAAATCCGAATTAAAAGTCACAAATGACAAGGTTATAAGAACTTTATCAGAAAAAATGATAACGAAATTAACAAACTAAGCTCTAAATATTCAGTAAAAAAGAATTATTATAAAAATCCCACATTTTCGGATATGCAGAATGAAGAAAATAAATTTTTATCTCATACTTCACATTCTAGAAAAGAACTCCTGAAATAGAATATTGATGGATTACCAGAATAACAAAAATATAATAAACTACATAAAATGAGAATGACCATTACGACATATAAAATTGCCGGAATGTCAAATAATCAAGCACCGTTTATGATTATATCAGGTTTTACAAGTACTATAAAATATTGGTGGGATAATTACCTCACAGATAATAATAGACAAAGCATTTTAAATGCTACAACTATTACTCAAACTATTAAAACTGAGTCAACAGGACAAACAGTTGAAAATCAAGTCTTAGAAGATACCACCGCCACTTTGATTTATAAAATAGCTAAACATTTTATAGGAGAACCTCAACTTTTCCAAGATAGAAGTTTAGAGATATTATCAAATCTATCATGTCCGAAGTTAGATAATTTTAGATGGTATAAAGATGTTTTCCTCAACAAAGTCATGATTAGAGAAGATTGTAGTCATTATTATTGGAAAGAAAAATTTATAAGTGGCTTACCAACATTATTTGAAGAAAAGGTTAGAACAAAACTAAAAGATAGGTTTGAGGAAAAAATTCCTTATAGTAATTTAACCTATGGTGATATTATAAGTTTTATAAATGTCACAGGACTAGAATTATGTACAAATATTAAGCTTAAAAATAAAAAAAAAAGAGATAATAAAATAACTCGCAATGAGATAGGAAGTTTTTACGAAGAGTTTAATTATATAAAATTATCAGCCCCTTCAAAGGAAGCTACCAAAAAGTTTTAAAAATAACATAAAAATTATAAAGATAAATCTGAAAAATCTTATTATTATAAAAGACGATTTAAAAAATCAAGAAAGGCTTCTAAGGGAGAAAATAAAACCAATAATGAAACATGTTGGAACTACGGTAAAACTAGACATAGGGCTAAAGATTGTTGGGTTTCAAATAAAAATAAAGACAAGATAAATTTGTTAGAAATTGGAAACAAAGTTAAAGATAAATTATATTCAATACTTGATGAAAATGAAATAGTTCTTCTAGTGACGAAAGTCTTAGAGATGACAATCGACTTAATGCTGCATACAGTTCAAATAGTAGTGAATTAACAGACCATTGTAATTCTAGTGGTGCAATTTGCACTTTTGATAGTCATTCTATAAATGTTATCACCAATAATAATCAAGAAAAAAAGTCTTATTTGGCATGATAGATGATCTAGAAGACCCAGTTCTTTGGAGAAAAATTTAATAGCCATAAAAGATATTGTTCTTGATCAACAAGTTGATAATAAAAAAATTATTGAACCCTTTGACATGAAAAATGCACTAAATAAATTTAAAGAATATAAGTCTGAAATGACAATACAAGATCTTTAAACGGAATTATTATACCTAAAAGAAGAATCTAAGAAAGTTAAGCAAAGACTAAACAATCTAGAAACAGAGTCACTTGCTAATAAAATTCTAAAGGATTTAACTTCAAACCAAGACCCGAAATCACACCAGTTTGAGCTTGGTGAAACATCAGGAGTAAATAATGACAATAAAGAAATAGAGTCTCTAGAAATAAAATCTGTAGAAAAGCTTCCTATAAACAATTCAGAAACAAATAGAATTACTATAGTTAAACCACAAAGTTACTATATACTAATTACTATAGTTATCAATAAATATTATAAACTTCATAAGATTGCATTACTTGATACACGTGCTGATGAAAACTACAATGTAGAGGGATTAATTCCTATAGAGTACCTAGAAAAAGGTACTATATGCTTTTTTTATTAAATCAACTTTTTGGTGGCATGTACAGACCTTTTATTATGAATCAAATTTGGCCAAAGGCCCAAATAAATATCAACAATGTGACAACATTACAAATTAATGAATTAAGCCCAAAATAAAAACCCGACCATTTATGTCCCTCGTCAATCGCAATTACCGTCACCCCATTCTTTGGATGATAAATAGAGTGGTTGATGATACCATTGTTGAGATGCTCGCACAAAAAGAAAGATGTATTCTTCTGGAGCTTGCAAATCTTTTTAGTGTAAGCTTCATGCCCTTCATACCTTTGTCTTTATAGGTTGAACTGAATTTGACAGAACCCCCATGATTTTATTTCAGATATGCTTGTATCTGTCGATATAGTACTATGGTTGATATCCGATTCCTCAAGTTAGATATGACATTGGACACCTTTACTATTGATGTGTGATTTTGTGTGCTAATATAAATTAGCCTAGCTAGCTTAGTATCTTCATATTCCTTGTGCAAAACCATGATGTAAATATTTTTGTTGCTACCTTTGTTGCTCTTATCTTCTTTGCTCTTGTGATTGCCTTATGATTCTCCTTATTTTTATTCTCATAACAAGTATTTAATCTTTATCTGTGTTAATTATATTTCTCTCTATTATTGGTACTTCATTTAACCCATTGCAAGTGATTTGTTATTGATCAATTGCTTGATTAGCTATGAAATTTGCTAGTTGGTTCCCTTCTCTAAAAATATGTTGAATTGTTGTCCCTTGTAGTTGTATGTTTTCCTTTATGTTTTCAATATTTTCAAATATTTCCCAAGGTACTTTCCATACATTAGTAATAAACTTAACCATAGCTAAGGAATTTGTTTCAATTATACATTATTTTATGCCCTTGCTATTACTGTGTAACAATGCTTGCTGAATTTATCTTATTTCTGCTTCAACATTTGTTATATTATCAATTTATGAACCTTCAACATACTCTACATACCCATTGTGATTTCTTCGTACAAAACCATAAGCACTTAATCCTGGATTTCCCCTACTAGCTCCATCAGTGTTGTATTTAAGTCTTCCTTTTTTCCTAGGTCTTCCAAATCACCAACAGATGATACAACTTATTCTTGTACCCTCCAATGTAATGTATTATATCCCTCCTGTCTCTACTAGTTCTTTTGATTCTTGGATACAACATCTGCACCATTTGATTAATTGCTAATAAGACATGTTGAACCATATAAATAAATTCAACTGCCTTGCCATGTCTTATAGCATTTCTTCTCTTACATAACTCCCATATAATTAATCCAGGCAATGAATTATAAAGCCTTCTTATTTTGGTACTCCCCTCTTTATACTCGCTATTCCATGATTATCTGATGTACTTGTAGGCCTTCCACCTTAATACCTATAAAATGTGTAAAGAACTTCCATAGCCTTTGAGCTATGGGAGTAGTTAGAAAAAAGATGTTTCATAGTCTCCTCTTTCCCATCCATAAAACACCAATATCTTGAAACAATTGGGATTCGCATTCTCTTCAAGTTATCATCAGTAGAAACTCTTCCTTTATACACCCTCCATAAAAAGAAATTAACCTTAAAAGGATTTTCTTTCCCCCATATGTGATCATACTCTTCCTTCTTGTTTCTGATCAGATTCCATGCAGACTGTACAGAGAACTTTCCACTTGTTGTACCCATCCACCATAGCTTATCATTTTTATCTTCACTGATTCTTGGACTAATTGTTTCTTTTATATGATCCACCATATCTTCTAAAAGTAATTCCTTAAGCTTCTCCACAGTCCATCTGCCAGCAATAATAAAATCCTTTACCTCTAACTCCTTATCACCTTATTTTTCATTCTTAATATAATATAAAGCACCCTATTTAGTCCAGTTATCAAATCAAAAGCTAGAATTACCTCCCTTAATCTTCCACCATATTTGATGCTCCCCCTCATATCTTATTTTCATCATTTTCTTCCATACATGTGATGCACCAGAACCTTGAGCCAAAATAGGATTCCACTTTTTGTAATATTTATTCCACATGAAATTTCTCCATAAAGAGTTGGTAGAGGTTCTAAAATTTCACCATAATTTAGCAAACAGTGCCTCACTAACATAATGTAAATATCTAAAACCCAATCCTTCCCCGTTCATTGGATGGCATAAAGTATCCCAGGCTACCCAATATTTCTCTCTAAGAGCACCTGTACTTCCCCAAAAAAATCTTACCATTATTTTATGAATCTGATCTTTAACTAGTATTGAAGGGTTCATAGCAGACATAAGATAGATGGGCAAAGACTAAAAAACATGCTTTATCAAGGTGTGCCTCCCTCCAAAAGTAACTTATTCTGCCGCTACATGATCTTTGTCATAAACTTCTTTACTAAGCACTCAAAATGAACTTTTTTCCTTCCATAAAAATAGGACACCCCAAATATATGAAAGGAAATTTACCTTGCCCTATGCCAGTCCATATTATTATTTTATGATAAATACTTATAGTAATTTTTTCATGCAAATATAAAAAACGCTTATCCAGATTAATCAACTGACCTGATATAGTCTCATACTCCCTAAGTAATGTCATTATTTTTTTTTTACTGAATTCTTCTGACCTGAGCAGAATAGAATAGTATCATCAACATAAGATAAATGATTTATTATTTCAATCAATTTTGGCATACCATACCCTATGTATTCATTACTTCCCACAAGTTGTTGAGCCTTCTTGCCAGTACTTCAGCAACTATAATGAATAATGTTGGAGACAAAGGATCACCTTATTTCAGACCCCAAGAAGATTTTTAAAAACCCTAACTCTTTACTCTTTCCATTAATCAACATAGAGTACAAGTTATTTGAAACTAGTCTCCGTATCATGTCAATGATCCTCTCATGAAAACCAAAACTTCTCATCACTTTAGTTAGATAGACCCATGAAACTCTATCATATGTCTTTGCCATGTTCATTTTAACAACCATATTCTAAAACTTGTTCCTCCTATTAATATCTGTTACAATTTCTTAAGCCAACAACAAATTCTCTGCAATACTTCTACCCTTCATGAATCCTGACTAATTTCTTGATATAATATATAGTAAAATATGAACCAACCTTTCATGAAATACTCTTGAAATAACTTATTCATGTATGTACCAAGGCTAATTAGCTTCAAGTCATTAAATATGGATACTTTCTCTATTTTAGGAAGCAATACCAAGCTTGTATGAGTAACATACCTAGATAATTCACTTCCACAGTAAAAATCCATGACCACCCTAAACACATCATCCCCAATAATACCCGTACATTTCTAAAAACAACTCACCAGAGAACCCATCAGGACCACTAGAACTATCTTTACACAGTCCAAAAACTGCCTTCTTAACCTCCTGCTTAGTAGCTACCTCAATCATTCTATCATTTTGTTCCTGAGTAATGAGTTTGGGAATCACCTACAACATAGAATAATCTTCTACATTGCCCTCTATTATAAATTTCTTCTAAAACACTCTCTCAGCTTCCATCCTTATTTCATTATTTGTTTCCAGCACCTGTCCCTGTTCTACTTCAATTTTTTGAATCTGCAATATTTTTCCCATTCCCTTCACATATGCATGAAAGAACTTGGTATTTATATCTCCTTCAACAAACCACTTCATACTTGCTTTTTGTTGCCAATAATCTTGTTCCACCTTTTGCATCTTTATTAAATCAACTTCAACTTTAATTAGATTAGCCATGCTCTCTTCAGAGGGATTGACCTCTAGTTGCATTTCTTTTATCCTCACCAGGTCTTCTTGAGTAGCTATCTTCTGAAATATATCCCCAAAAGCTTCCCTACTCCACTTCCCCAATGCTTGCCCCATCCTTTTTATCTTTCTATGTAAAATTTGAAATGGACTCACTCCAGCCCCTTCCTGCTCCATCTTCTAATTTTCTTCAACCATTCTTTTAAAGTCCTTGTGCTTGAACCAAAAGTTAAGGAATCTGAAATATTTGGGCACTGACTTTTGAGTAGCACAATAAATTAATTGCAATAGAGCATGATCTAATCCTTGCTGAATTAAATGTTCTACTTCTGAAGATGTAAATTCAATCATGAACTCCCAATTACCAAATATACAATCCAGTCTTTTAAATATGTATGCCTCCTCAATCCTACCATTCCACCATGTACATACACTTCCAGTAAACCTGATTTCACTTAAGGCACACACATTAATGCATTGTGCAAAATATACTATCTTATTTTGAGTAACTGGTAACCCCCTAAGATTCTTTACATCATTCACATTGAAATCACATCCAACTATCCATGGATTATCTATATCCTCAGCAGCATCACCTAAATCTTCCCATAACTCTAGCCTTTCTATAGTACTGCATATTGCATACACTGCAGTGATAACCATTTCTTTCCCATAGATCCTGTGCTTAAACCTGATAGTAACTTGTTGATGAGTGTCTGATTTAATCTCTCCCTCCCACTCTGAATTCTAGAATACCCAAATCTTTGCTACTCTATTTACATAAACATTCTACATCCCCAATATTTTTTGGTAACTTTCTACTTCTTTAGGCCCTTATAATGGTTCCAAAAGGGCAATATAAGAATAATGATTCTTCTCTTTAAAATCAATTAATCTTTCAAAAGAGTCTTGAGTGTTAACTGATCTTATGTTCCAGTATAATATTTTTTTTTATCATCATTAACTGTTTATGGGTTTGCAGAACGACTCCTTGTATACCTTTTTTTACTTGTCTTATTTCTCCCCCTGCGCTCCTTCTACATTTTTTTTGTGTGTCTTGGTGAAAAATCCCCTTGCTTGCTTACTTCATGTATATTATTCTAAAAATCTTTTTCTTCTTCAGATTCTTCTCCATTATCATCTTGTATCACATCTTCTGTTTCCCCAATTGCGGATGTAATTGAAAATAAGGTTTCCTTACCAAAAAAAGTTTAGAGGAAGTGATGGGAGTGAAATCCATGCAATTGCTACAGATTTTTTTCCATTAGGATAAAATAACGGATCCCACTTCAATGTCCTCATTGGATAGTTCCAATTTTAATGTGCATTATAAAAAATTGGTTTTGACAAGAGATGCACTTAATCCTTAAATGTTTATGCTCTAATCAAACCATAACAATTTCTAAGAACTCCTATATTGACATCACCTTTTAATTCGCATTGTTTTGGAATCAACTTCCTCAGATCTTGGATGTCAATCCATCCATAAGAGAACTTCCCAACGACTGCATATTCCAAATCTTCATTCACAATCATTTGTGTTACTTCCGCTTCTTCCCATATGACCTGTGGTTTGCCATACAGATACGTTATAGGCTTAAAACGAAGTGGTATGACTTTAGACATTATTGGCTTGAGAGTAGCAGCATATGTCATACCCTTCCCATGTTGAGACTCATAATTATTCTATTGAGCAACCTCTGATGGGGGTTGCGCAACGACCATGGTGGCCATAAGTAAATCAATGAAGAAAAATTTGGGTTTCAGTGTATGCTAGGCTAGAGAGCATTTTCATTTCACTCAGACAAGAATTAATTAATCAAAAGGTACTGCACGCTTATTCTCTACAATAGGGAAAAAATTAAAAATAAATTATAGACTCCCCAAAGCCCGTATTTCCAATGATGGAGTTTATTTTATTAATAATTTTGTAATCGCTAGAGATATCAATGAAGAGATAATATTAGGTCTTCCTTCTCAATTGAAAGAAGGGTGCCCACACCTCTTCGAAGTTCGAAAAGCTACTTAATGGAACCCACAAATAAAATGATGACTAGAAGATAAATGACAACAATCTTCAAGGAAGAAAAAACCAAAATCTTCTCAAAATCATCAAAAGACAAGTTCAAGATAAGGATGAAAAGATAGTCAGACACACGTGTAGAACAAGTGAATAGTCATCAGCTATTCCTAGATAGGCATAAAATAAATAGCTTGTATTAGTGTATGGACAAATGTAAAATAGATAGAGTTTATTAAATATTAGTCAGTACTTCTGAGGCCTAATTAAGTCTTTCAACTTATAATAGGAGAGAGCATTCTGAAATTTCCCAACTCAGAAATCTTTCTACCATCTCTCATATTTCTCATCTCCCTTCGTAAAGTTCTCTTATTACCCGTATCAATAAAAAGTTTTTGTAAGTATAAATATCACTATTTCCCTATTGGTTTAATTAATTTCATTTTTCTTTTATTTTATTGTTAAAAAATTAATTTTAAAGTTTAAACTACTTTTAATATAGTAATTATTTTAAACTGTTATTTTGCTTCCCATTTTTCTGATCCATCCCCCAAAAAGTATCAGAGTCATGTTGCCCGGGAGGGAGTATGAGTATGAGTTGAAGTGGATAAAGCGTTATGCTGTCCTAAAGTCGGTCAATGTTCTGGCAGAAGTTGCATCTCTGCCAAAACATACCACTCCCCTACCATCAAAAGTATCCATGAAATAACCAAAGGCATACACACAAACAGTCTTCCCAATCACACCACAGAAGAACGATGAACAGAGTATCCTTGATCAAAGGAAATTTGAGATAATAGATCTACAAGTACTGCCAGTAAGAGCACTTGATAAAAATTATGAAAGTGTGAGAATGGTTAAAGCCTTAATGTACAAAGTGAGGCAAATAATCCCCTCAAAACCCAAAAAAGTTAGTGAGTTGCTTATAATAGAGTATTTCTACTCTACTATTGAATATTGAGTATTAATTACTATTTTTATCCATAGAAGTTTTTTAAACAAGAATCATATTTTTCAAAATTAATAGCTTCGCCAAATTATGGCACTTAATAAAGATACATAGCAAGGTTACAAACATTTTGGGTCCTTTACTATATTTTGTAAATAAAAAGATTTGATAAATATTTTGCATAAAATGGAAAATATTAGGTAAAATATCTCTACATATTAAAAGGTTTTCATATATTATTAGTTTTTTTAAAATTTAAATATCTATGGTAAACCCCATCAAATAATTCTACATCTAGTTCTTTCTCACGGACCGAATCCTGCCTTTAAAGATAGAAAATGGAGCTACATAGATATTGCAATATCTATTCAAAATGAAAGACCTAACCTCTATTCTATATTCAACGAAGGAAAAACACCATATAAAAATAGGTCACTACAAGACGAACAACACAAGACGAACAACACAAGACACAACAAATGGTGGACCCCATGGAATCCAACCAAAAAACCATGTCACATCAAGACAAAACAACATAAGTCTTCATTTCATAAAGGACAAAATAAAAAAATCCCTTTAAAAATATATAAAATGCACATCTCTTCAAAAGGTCATCAAAAGCAAGAATCAATGGATATATATTCATCAGCTACCGGACAGGTGGAAAGTAAATAACATGTATTAGTGTATAGATAGATACACAGATGTAAAATAAACAGAGTAAGGAAAATATTATTCATCATATTTTGAGGCCTATCTAGCCTTTCAACTTGTAATAGCGGAGGGCATTCCGAAATTTCCGAACTTAAAAATATCTCTACCATCTCCCATATATCCCATCCCTCTCTATAAAGTTTTCTCATTTTCCCTAATCAATAAAAAGTTTTTGTAAGTATAAATTTCTCTATTTCTCTACTGTTTTGATTAATTTTGCTTTAGATTATTTTATTCTTATATCAAGTTTAATTTCTTTTAAAGTTATTTTGAAAGTTTAAATTACTTTCAAAATAGTAATTATTTTATAATTTTAATTAATTTAAACTATTATTTTGCTCCCCGTTATCCCGATTCATTCCCTAAATGAGAGTGTAAGTATGAGTAGGAGTGGCAAGAGCATTACGTTGTCCTAGAACCGATCAAAATTAGTGTTACTCTAGGAATAAACATTTTTCTAGTTAGTAATTATTGTTGTTATTCCTCTATTTGGAAGAAGAAAATTAGTAATTACTGCACTCACAAGTAGTTATTGTAGAAGTAACATCTAAAGTAGATTTTGGTCATAGGATAGTGTTTTCTCTCTCATCTACAAAGATCCTAATTAATACTCTAATCAACCAAAATATAATAAATAGTGTTAATATTTATGCTATCTCTAGTAAAATTGCTAAAATAGAAAGTGATTTAGAGAATTAGAATATTCCGAAAGAAAGTTTTAATGGAGTCTATAAAACTAGACACTTTGATTTTGTTAAAAATGATAATATTAAAACTTTCGAATCCACTGTTACAATTAATAAAAATATCGAGACTATTAAATTATTAGCAGTTAAAGATATAAATAGATATAGAAAAATTACAAGTTTCCTCACATAGGTCTTGTTCAAGTAGTAGTTAAACCATTATATAGATTAGGTTTAGATGTACCTGTATGTCTACTTTTAAGAGATAATAGGTTATTAAAATTTGGTGATTCATCATTAGCAGTATTACAAAGTAACCTCGCTAATGGCCTGGTATACTTTAATTGTTATCCTAATTATTTTTAGATATTAATGATCAAAATATTTTGGATACATTAACATTAAATGTTAAAACAAAAAAAATGAATAGTAAGGTAAATACAAAAGAAATAGCAATAATATATAGAGTATATTACATATTAATGAAAAGAACCTTTTAGTTTAGATGGCAACATTTTTATTGGCTGATGAGTATTCTTCCTTAAATATTTCTTTAAGTGCTACATTATGGTTACACTGGTAATGGACTCTTTTGATGATAGTGGAATGGTAGGTTTGGCAAGGATGGAAATGCATAGTGGTGTACTACTGGCAGCTCTAGTGGTACTGACCCGAGCGCCGCATCAGAGATTGAAGAAGTTGAATAGATATTATAGATTAATGAAAATAACCATAGCCCCTTAGGATAAAATAGTTAGTAATAAAAGAGCTACGATGTTTTTGGAAGCTAATCATAATTATAATTTAATAACCTATTATCTCTTAAAAGTAGACATATAGGTACATCTAAACCTAATATATATAATAGTTTAACTACTACTAGAACAAAATCGATGTGGAGGAACTTGTAATTTTTTATGTATCTATTAATATCTTTAATTGCTAATAATTTAATAGTCTCAATATTTCTATTAATAGCAACAATAGATTCCAAAGTTTTTTAATATTATAATTTTTAACAATATCAAAGTGTCCTTTTATAGACTCTATTAAAACTTTCATTTGAAATATTCCAATTCTATAAATCACTTTCTATTTTAGTAATTTTACTAGAGATAGCTGAAATATTAACACTATTTATTACATTTTGGTTGGTTTGAGTATTCACGTGGATTTTTGCAGATGAGAGAAAACACTATCCTAGGACCAAAATCTACTTTAGATGTTACTTCTACAATAATTATTTTTGAGTGCAATAAATACTAATTTTCTTCTCTTAAAATTCTTTTATTTTATTCCTATACGCTTGGCGACAGGAATACCCTTCGATTCCGGCTCTATTTTTCAAAAACTCAGAGCTAATCCAATGAAAAATTTTAGGTTTGCCAACATCTAAACCGCTATTAAATGGATACCCAACTTAAGAAATAAAACTAAGAACATAGAAAAAGAATAACAATAATTACTATCTAGAAAAATGATCATTCCAAGAGTAACACTAATTTCGACTGGTTCTAGGATAGTTAATGCTCAAGCCTTCCAGAAACCAAATCAAACCCACCAAAACACTGGTTGGCATACAACTAACCCATACTACTCGTGAACATAGAAAAAGAATAACAATAATTACTATCTAGAAAAATGATCATTCCATGAGTAACACTAATTTCGACTGGTTCTAGGATAGTGTAATGCTCAAGCCTTCCAGAAACCAAATCCAACCCACCAAAACACTGGTTGGCATACAACTAACCCATACTACTCGTATCCCAGTGTACAAGTCATTTTCCCTAGTCGTATCCTATCAAGAGACCAGAAATCTAGGAAATTTTCTAAGGGACAGAAATCTAGGAAATTTTCTAAGGGACAGAAACCTAGGATGTTTCACTTTGCCTCCCTCAACTCGAGTGGAAATAAATTGTCCATAAAAGCAGTAGAAAATTCATCTTAGTTTACAGACCCTGCATCAGTACCTCTGTCCTCATTTCACTACTTAACCCAAGTATGAGCTACCTCTTCAACTAGTAAGCAGTTAAGTTTGTACTTTCTCTGGAAGTGGCACCCATAATATCCGTCACCTTCTGCACACAGTGTAATAACTCTTGTAGATCTTTCTTAGACATGGATCCAGATAATATTGGAGGATTTATCTGAGTAAAGTCTCGGATCCTAGAAGCTATCGTGTTCAATACTAGGTTGATCGGGGAAACAAGATGCTAATTATTTTGAGTGGCTATAGACTGGGACAAAACTGTGAAATCGATCCTTAATTTAACATGGGTGTCTTAACCAGTAAAGGGGTTTCCAGGGATAGGTGATGGTGTAGACTGGTCCTCATTTCTTCTTTTGTTAGCCTTTCTTGGAGGTATTTTCTTTAAAAAGTAGAGAATGAGTTAGAAGAAGAAGTTTTAACAGAGCTCATGCCCCATCGCAAGATATGAATACTGAAAGAAGGAAAAATTTCCTAAAATGTCTCATAGCCTCTCTCCTATAAGTGTGGCTGAATTCACACCCATGCACAGACTCTACTTATCACGACCCGAGGCTACCACAAGTGGCCCTAGCTAACCTATGATTTGGCATCTGTTGTGACTGTTGAATATGATAATAATTAAACATCATATGTGAAAGCCAAACTAATGAAAACTCTGATAACATATAATATTCAAAATGTCTAAATATCTAATAGAAACTGGAAATAAGTCTAACTATCTAAAAGCCTCTAAAAAATAACGAGTTGATAGGACAAACCCCCAACTAACTTTTCTTGACTTAAATAAAAAGAATACAGAAAATAACTATGGATAACATGTCCTCGAAGGATAAGGACCCACCACAACTGCTGTTGAATGATATATAAAGTGTCTAAGCACAGTCTTTAAAATAGGCATCCAAACCTATATTATCAAATAAATATAGTACATAAGAGAGTATGCGGTTAGTACATTGAATGTATTGGTACGTGAGATAGGGACAAACTAATAAACATATTAATACTTAGCATAAATTAATAAACATGTAAAATAAATGCAGACTAAGAAAGCATATACTAAAATAATCTTCAAAGTTGAATCACTGAATAACTGATAAACTAAACTCTTACTCATGCAAACCTATTCTAAATATCATCTGAATAATGAACTGGGACTGTGGGAGCTAACTTTTAACTGGACTGCCCCAATCTGAGTAAATCAGAGTTCAACTTGTAACCCTTGTTAGAAGGGTGTTTGTATGTTATGCCTCAATTTTTTGGTCCTTGAAAATTTTACTAAGTTTTGAGCTCCTTTCCTTGACTATGACTCTCCCTACGAATCATAGGGTGTCTTGATGGGTCATGTGACCCTAGTTGTAAGGTGTCTATAAAGTTGTGTTAAAATTACTTTCCTGGGTTTGACTTGAGGGTACTGGTCCTAAAGACTCAAGATGTGTCATTGGGATGGGTCATAACTAATTCATATAAATTTGTGGATTGATTTTACTCTAAGTATGTGAAACAACCTAGTTTTTGGACCGTCAAAAATTTCCTAGAATTTTTGTCTCTGGACCCAATACGATTCATGTGTATGAGCCATATGTTGGGGTATGAATGGTATGGTCCAGTTGTATACTAACCAGTGTAAGTTGGTAGAATGGATTTTGGTCACTGGAATTGGTATGAGCCATATTATTGGATATGAATCGCTTGATTTGGGTTTTCCATAGCATAGTATTAGACTTGATAACTTAAGTTGGATCTAAGTATGAGTGGCTCACCATGAGCCATGAGCTAGGGTACGAGTCGTACCCAAGACTCGTATAGTGATTAGTGTTCAAACCTCTTATGGATTCTATTTTTCCAGAGACATGGGCGAAGAGTATGGATTGTATATTGTCAATATGACTTAAGTAGGATGAGTTGTACACAAGACAATGTTGGGTCCAGTGGTTCAGGCTTAATATACGAGAGGTGGTTACCACTTGTATCAAAGGGTACTATTCGTGAGGGTCAGTCGTACCCCTGTGATAGGATTTTTATGCAGCTTAATTGTAGGTATTCTGGACATTTCCCCACTTACATTAATAAGGCCCTACGACTTATAACTCATTTGGAAGATTATTTACTCTATTATTCTATTCATTAACACTTAGAAACTCTTCCAAAACACTCTATAATTCTCTCAAGAGCTTTTGGGCAAGGAAGCTAGGGTTTCAACTAGAGGACTAAATTAGGGATCTTGTTCGTGGTTTCTCTCCCGTCTACTTGGTCAATTAAGGCATGTTCTCCTCCCTTATATTTATTTCCAACTAAAGGCATTGTTTTTATGATTTGTTTTCATGATTTCATCATTGTGTGCTTTTGAGTTTAAAACTATGATTTGGGGGTTTTGATTTTAAATGAATGGTTATGGTTTCCCGTGGTTTTAATTATGTATTTACATACTTAATTGGTGGTTTTAGATAATTGGATTGCATGAGAATGGTTAAATGGTAATTGGAATTCATTGGTTATATTATGCCCCCAATGTGTTTGATAAAATGCCTATAAGGATGTTTTCATTGCATTTACTATTTTTAATGGAACTCTTGTTTGTTTTAAACTTGGTATAGGAATTATTCATGGTTTAAATTTTTTGAAAAGGTAAAAGGGGTAAATGGTTATATGGGAATGCCCCAGGTGGTTTAATATGGTTAATGAAAGAGTACATGGAATCCCTTAAACCTATATATGGTTTTATATGGATAAAACTTGCAAGTATAGTTGGTATGACGATACCACTACTGATGGCCTTGGTTAATAAAAGGTCAATATATTGGATAGTTATTTGGTAATGGTTTTAATTGGGAAATAATGGCGGGTGTGCAGCAAAGCCATGGAAGGTGGAGGTCCCACGAGGACTAAAACTAGAAACTCATATTTGCCGATGTGAGGTTTGGTCCAAGTGACCATGTGCATAATGTCACACTTCTTATTTGAGGGATGTACTAGTCATCCCAAGTTTTCTTCCTTGGTCATAAGGCTTCACGCACTGGGTCCCTTTCAGCAGAGAGAGTTGAACCTATATAGCCCATGGGTGGTTTAGGACGACAAAGCTACATAGCCCAGGTAAAGGTTTTAAAGGCATACTAAACCCGGTTTCCTTTCTCGGCATATATATATATATGGTTTGTATGCATTATGCATGGTTTTACTTAGTTTTATAATTGGTATTATTTTATCCTTATCCTGAGTTCATGCTAGTGTTCACCAGCTAAACCGTCTTCAAGCGGATGTATACCTACTCTATTTAGGAATCGGCCATTCTTCTCCTCCTACATAGTGATTGACTTGGGGATAATTGTTGGATTAAAGTGGTAAGCTTTAATCTTTCTGAAAGGCTCCATTTTATGTTATGGTTATTTTTAGACATTTTAATTTATTTCTAGATATTGGTTTTTGCTATGGTTGGGGGCATGTCCCAACTTGATATTCTTACTCTTTTTGTTAGAGGCTTTATGGTACTGCTATGGGTTGGTATGGGCGGGATTGGTATGGGTGTCAACCTTAATATTGGCATTGGTTTTGGGGCTGACATCATTGGACATAATTTTTTACTATTCCATCATATTCCATTTTGGGATTAATCATGTTATGTTTTTGAACTCATTTGGTTATGGCCCTTGGTTTGATATTGGTTTGGATTTATGGTTTGGTTGGTACAGTTTGGAGGGCGAGATTACTTAGTAGGGTTGGTTTTGGAATAGACCTATCCCAAGCTTAGTCTTTGTCTAGTTATGTTATCTTCTTATATGTTCAAAATTCAGCCAACTCAGGGCAGGCGGCTGGATGTTAGGTTGGGTAATGGAGGTGGTCTCCCATCCCGGTCGGCCTTGGGATAACCCTTACAACAGTTGGTTTATGTCAAATTGGTATCAGATCTTTAGGTTGAAGGTCAATTGGGAGTCCACAAAGACAAGTCTAGTAGAGTCTCTTCTAGGGGTTTGTAGCGCACCACCCTCATATGAGAGAGGATACAAGGCATTTAGGAATGTTTCACTTTCTTGGTATTCAATTCTCAAGCTTAGAGTCTAAGTCATGGAATTCTTCTCTAATCCTTCATTTTTCACTTTTCAAATAAAGCCTCGATGATCTGGAACACAAGGAAATTCTTCATTCCTATCAGGAGATAATGTTTATAGGGCACGCCCTACTTCTTAGTTCATCTTCAATCTCAGGTTCCTATTCTTAATTATTCTAGAGTTCCGCCGATTGCTATAACTCCTCCTCAGGGTGAGGTGACTAATGAGGAATTTTTCTAGTCTATTCATACTATTGCTTAATTAGTTGTTGCTCAGGCTATGAGAGATGCGCCTGGTGGGTTGTCTGCTGAGGTCACAAGGGTTAGTCAGATTATGAAACTGAATCATCCTACTTTTACTGGTGTAAAGGTAGAATAGGATCCTCAGTGTTTCATAGATGAATTATAGAAGATATTTAGGGTGATGCAGGCCACAAATATGGAAGGTGTAAACTTTGCATCTTATAAGCGCAAAGATGTTGTGTACCAATAGTACGAAGAGTGGTATAAAGATAGAGGCGATGTGGAGGAGTCACCCTTATGGTATGCTTTTTTTGGTGCTTTTCTAGATTATTCTTTCCTCAAGAGTTGAGAGAACCAAAGATGTAGGAGTTTATGAATCTTAGGCAGGGGAGGATGTCTGTCAAGGAATATGCCTTGAAATGTCATCAACTGTCAAGGTATGCTCCTAATTTGGTGTTTGGCATGAGAGTAAGAATGAGAAAGTTCTCTTATGGGTTGAATCAGGATTTGATCTTGGAACGAAAGACTACTTTGCTGATCAAGGATGTGGATATTTCAGTTTGACTGTTCATATACAATAGATGTATGATGAGAAGAGAAAATAGGCAAAGTTCAGAGATTACTGATAACGCTCAAACTACAGCTCTCATAAGAGTGTAAGCGGTCGTTGTCAAATATAGAACCCAACTGGGTTGGGTGTCGAATCCCACAGGGAATACTCGGTTACTAAGTATGCAACTATTAGTAGACTGTTGATCAAAAATTCTATGGAATGGGGGAATTTTTGGGTTTGGCGTGAATTAAGAATAGCAAAGTAAAAATGGAATGCTTTGTTTAGTAGGTTTTAATCAATGAGAAGAATAAGTTAGGGTTATGTCCACCTTATGAGTTCTACATATCTATTAACTATGAGTTATGCAAAATTCAGACATGCATGCACTTATAGAGGTTCGTATTCTAATGGTAAATCCTAGCGTCTCTCGACCATCAAGGATTATCTCACTTTAACTCTCTTGAGCTTAAAGCTTGTAACTAACGGTACGAACTCTCCAAGAGGTTAATCCAATTATGGCATTAACTTGTAAACAGGGGTTGGTAGCCCTATTTCCTTGTCACACTCTCTTTTCCAAACATATAACTTTTCTCTCGAACAAGTTAATGCTATATTGGTGTATTCCTATGTTTGCAACCACAAGAATTTAATTAAGATGAAGAGAGTAATGATATAAGTAGCATGCGCATCACGAATTCACAAACTCATAGTAATAGATAGTATCTCAAAAGGCTTCCATAACCCTAACAGAGAAGTTTAGCTACTCATGAGTGCAACGGAGATCACAATAAACATCATCATCGTACCAAAGCTTGAACGATCTCACGTTGGTCACAAGGGCCATTCTTTCTCTGTCAGAAAGTAACGTGAATAGTACTAAATGTCGAATAAAAGAAAAATAGAATTGAATAGAAAATAGAATGACTAGAAAAGTCGGATAGAAAAAATAATGAATGCTGAAAAATTTAGCAAATAGGGTTTGTATAACATCCTTGTCCTAGTCCTACTGAAATAGGGCTTTTATCCTTGTCCTACTGAAATAGGGTTTTTATCCTTGTCATATTCCTACTAGGTTACTGCAGATCCCCAAGTATTTAGAAATACTGTTTTTGCCCGGGACAAGTTTTCCATGCATCCCTTTCAGTCCACAAGCTTCCAGAAGCTGTCTTCCTTCTTACATGAAGTTTCCTTTGCTGTCCAACGGTCCATAAAATGCTGAAATGTTCCTCATTTATACCTGAAAACATGCTAATCACGTTGGTTAGCTCACTTACAGGAAAAAGGACTAAAAGTGCAGGAATTATATATTTTGTCCTTAAAACTTAGCTAAAATATGGGTAAATTATAGTGCTTTAGGCGTGTAAATACGCCCAATATCAACACCCCACACTTAAAGCTTTGTTCGTCCTCGAACAAAATACTACATCCATACAAACATCTTCTTAGGATTTCACAGTAACAGCACAAAATATTCATCAAGACAGGCACGGGAATCATTAACAAAGAGTAGGTTCCTTGATTGCTACTAGAAATAATTTAACCTCTAATATAGACTTGTGATGATGGTCAATTCGTATCCACAAATTAAGGTACAAAGAATCATACAAAACTACCTAATAATCATTAACCATGTGTGTCTCACACAAGATATCACCCATAATCACTCACAAGTTTGCATTTTTTTGAAACATGGGGTATAAGATTCTCCTTGCTCTCACTCTCACAAAGAATTCATATGTTGCAACTGCTGACCATAGGCTTGCCCTTAGTGTAATGCTCTACTAATATCAGAATGCTAAGCTTAGGATCAAATAGGTCTTTTATAGGTTGTAATGTAGGCTAAGGGACAGGTAGGACTATTTTGGCCAGAAATAGTGACTATGTTCCCTAAGCACTTTTAATACATCACCTTATGTCATTAACACTCTCTTTTAAACAACCTCTCTACTTTCCTTTCATCTACCACCCCTTTTCACCTATTTTGTTATTCAAATTTGAACAGAATTAACTTTTTTATTTTTCTTTTCATTTTTTCTCTTTTTTTTATAACACACCTCTATAATAGCCGCTCTTTTTCATAACAAATTCAAGCACCAATACACTCTAAGGCATCACTCTCACCCAATTTCCTCTTATTTTGTCACATGACTTTACAATTTAAAGCACTTAGGAATTTGGATCAAATTATGGTCTTTAAAAAAATGGATTAGGCTTACATATGAGGTTGTCCAAGAAAATAGCTAAAGGCTCAAAGGGGGTTATCTAGGATATTGTACATGGGTAGGTAAAAAGAAGGTAAACAAGTACAGGTTGCCAAAGAAATGCCTAAATCATCTCCTAAACTTACACTCTTTATTTTGCTTTACATACACACCAGGCAAGTTCTAGCATCAGCCACAAACACAAAATATACTATAATCTCACACACACAAGGCACATGGTCAGCTTTATTGGGAGCAGTATAGACCCTTGACCCAACAAATGAAGGAATTAAACCACAGACTTATCACATAGTGATTCACACTTAGAACCTAAATGTTTCAATAGTAATGATTTTAGCACAAACTCTTGTCATAATACCATGCCGCCTGTCAAAACAATTTTATGCATCAAAATCTAAAAAAAATCTACGACTAATTAAAACAAAAAAAAACATAAATAACTACAGGCAAAGAAATACAGCATACAAATACCAGCACCCCACACTTAGACGGGACACACTGCCCTCAGTGAAAAATAAATACGGAAAACCTGATTAGTCGGACTCCTCCTCTATGTCTCGGGTCATACCCCCTGCGTCGGAATCATCATCAGAGTCGTCATCCTCAGAGTATCCTCAAATTGTACACCAATTGTTCCCAAAAGTGCATCGCGGTATTTGTAGCGAGGAGGATTCAGCTTGCTCTTTTCTTCCCCTTTTTTTTACCTTTCTGTGAAGTGGACACTTTTTATTTTCCTTGTCGTCCTTTTTGAGGCCATTCAGCTTGCTCTTTTCTTCCCCTAATAGAGTCATGTTAGCTACATCTCGGAAAATTCATTCGACAAACAAAACAATAGTGGTACCACCCCACACTTAATTTATTGGTACAAGCTAATTAAGTGAGTGATGTTGATTACTCAGACTTCATCGACATACATATAGGTGATATGTTCCAATAATATGTTCCGCACAGTCATACTTTCATGTCATCGTAACTATCTTGTCCAACTCTATTTCATGTAATCTTTACTATACTTTCAGGTTTTGATTAATGCACCTTTGGAATAAGACGACCACGTAGAGATTGAATCAAGTTTATGGTATACAAATAATAGCAACATATCATGCTTGTATTCAATCATGCTCTTCATCTCGATGGACAGGTTATTCAAACATGCAAGCTTTCAAGTTACAAGATTATGCCATTATCTTAACCATGTCGATTCCGCAAAAGTATGACAGTGTATCAAAATCAAATACAGGTTGGAACAAAGTCTAGAACACCCATACGTATTCTTTCACTCACTTATTTGTATCACAACAAATCAACCACATTCAAATCACCAACACTACTTCAAGATTTAAAAACTAATTATAGGCGCAGTATTGTAATGCTTTCGGAATATAAAAGAAGAGCAAAAAGTACTTACTTGGTTGATGGCCTCGGAAGATGTTCTTGCAAAGTTAGAAGAGCAAAAAGAAAATTTTTGAGAGATTTTGGAGAGTAAAGGCGGCGCCTAGGTCTAGCAAACAATGTGATTTTGTCTTAAGGTTGGAGTTTTATTTATAGGACAAGGTGTGGGTCGGGTTTGACCCATTTAAAATCAATTTAGGAGTCCAAAAAGTAAGCATAGGCGGAGCCTAATGCTTTGCCTATGCTTGGCATAGGCGGCGCCTTTTGCAAAGCCTAGTTGGACATAGGCTTTGGCATAGGCGGCGTCTATGCTATGGCATTCTAGATTCAGAGACAAAAGGCTTTGGCATAGGCGGCGCCTATGCTATGGCATTGTTGGGCATAGGCGGCACCTATGCTATGGCATTGTAGATTCAGAGAGCTTAGGCCATAGCATAGGCCTTGGCTTGTTCGTTGCCTTGATTTACATAGGCCTTGCCTTGTTCATTGCCTAGATTTCCATAGGCAATGCCTAACCCATAGCCTTTGCTTCTTCATTCCTAACTTACTACCTTCAACATGAACCACTTCCAAATCATAATTTGAGACCAATCTCCTCCTTTATACATCTTGTACCTACACTTACTCAAAAACAACAAAAATGATTAGAACGATGGGTTGCCTCCCACCAAGCGCCTTAGTTTTGGTCGTGGCTCGACTACAAAAACAAACTCCTAGTAAAACAAAACAATTAAACACGATGGGTTGCCTCCCATCTAGCGCTTGATTTATTGTCACGGCAGGACATAGTTATCTCGATTATTTAGACTTCATCGAGATATATGGTGCATCATTTTATGAATGGATTCAGACGACGCTGATGCTTACTTGTAGGCATGCAATCTTCTTCAAGATGACCCTTGTGCATACATATCCCAGGATGGATACTAATTATATCATCAATAGTCCAACCCATAGCTCTCTTGTACCTTTTCAGAGCAGAGATGAGAGCCTCTACGTGTTGTTCACCTAAATCATCCACAACACTCACCGAAAGTGTATTTCCACTTCCCAAGAACGCATACCTTAGGTGACTGGAGAGCTCTTTCAATTCTAACACTGGTGGCTCTTCAATGGAATTCTTCACTGTTGGTGAAGGTCGATTCTTAAGATCAAGGTCCAGCTTCTTAGGGGCATGAGAATAGGACCTTATTCCTATTAGAGCGCAAGCGGTTTCTTCATATTCTTCAACCTCCTCACGCTCAAAATTCAACAGCACATCAGACAATGGCTCATCAATAAGCTGCTTCTCTGCAGATAATTCTTCCACATCTTCATAATAAACATCATCTACAGAGAACACATTCATATCGCTGGGCTGCTTCATTGCTTTTCATACATCAAAATGGACCACTTCGTCATTCAACCAAAATAAAAGCTCATTAGCTCTCAAATCAATAAGAACGCTCCCTGTTGCAAGGAAGAGACGCCCCAAGATTATGGGGACTTCAGAGTCCACCTCACAATCCAAAATAACAAAGTCTGTAGAAAAGATGAAGGTGGAAACCTTCACCAACACATCATTCAAGATACCCACAGGTCGTTTTACCGACCTATCTGCCATCACGAGCCGTATATTGGTTGGTGTAGGGTCGCCTAACCCCAACTTTCTATAAATGGATAGCGGCATCAAATTGATGCTAGCTCCCAAATCGCACAACGTCTTAGCAAAATCCAACGATCCAATCGTGCAAGGAATAGTGAAAGCACCAGGATCTGCCTTTTTCTGAACTAGCGATCTTGTAGAAATTGCACTGCAATTATGAACATTATCTGCCAGCTCATTGCTTACTGCCCAATTTTTTGTCAAAAGGTCCTTCATGAATTTAGTGTACCCAGGCATCTGTTCCAGCGCCTCCACCAAAGAAACATTAATAGTCAGCTGCTTCAACATTGTCATGAATTTATTGAACCTGGTATCATCAGCTTTCTTCTTCAGTCTCTACAGAAAAGGTGGTGGTGGAAGGGGAATTTTTTTCTCCATCACTTCCTTTTTATCTTGCTTCTGATTTTTAACCTTTTCAGGCTGCAGACGTCTAGGGGTGATGTCATGAACACACTCTTCAGCTTCTTTGGCCTCTTTACATTCTGCATCAATAACATTATCCGTTACATCATCAACTACCTACTTGCCTTTGGACAGACTTTCCAACACTTTACCACTCCTGGTAGTAATAGCCATACATGATCCATCATTCCTTAGATTTTGCACGGTGTTTCTAGGTAAAGTGCCAGCTTTTCGTTGATTGAATGCCGCTGAAAGTTGACTCAATTACTGCTCTAGTTGTTTTATTGCAGTAGAATGCGAGTCAACCAATTGATTTATTGAAGACAAATCATTCTTCACCTCTGTTTTATTGTAGTTGTTTTATTCCACTCCTTTCAACAGCTTAGCCATCATGTCCTCCATGGACATCTTTCCAGAACCAGATGCAGCGGCCTCACGGCTTCCAGGAGGAACATACAAACCACTCCTGTCAGTCTTATTCTTCTAACTACCTTGATTGCTGTCTTTGTATCCAGATTTATCATAATAGTTCCGACCTTGGTTTCCTTGGGCATTGCCTCGGAAACCCTCCTAATTATTCAAGTAGTTAGCTTCTTCCTCAGAATCAAGTTCATCTCTTCCTTGCGACACAACAGCCTTGACTTTTTTAGTCTTCCCTGATAATAAGTGCTTGGTAAGAAGATCCATCTGCGTTTTCATGTGCGCCATATCTTGATCACGTTCTTCCTCTCTTCGCCTTTGTTTTGCAGTCATGCCAATATATATGGTAGAGCTTGATACCTCAGAATCCCTGGTATGCCAGTGCCTACTCTGCTTTGTCATACGATCTAGCATATCACTTACCTGAATAAAAGTAAGGTCTATGAATGACCCTCCTGCAGCATTATCAACCACTAGCTTAGTCACCGAATTCAAAAACCTGTATAATATTTCCATCAAGTGTACATTGATCATATGATGATTTGGGCACCACATAAGCTTCGTATTGAACCTCTCCCATGTTTCATGGAGATCTTCAGTTGGAAGCTGTTGAAAATTGCTGATTTCATCTCTCAACTGTGCTCTCTTGGATGGTGAAAAGAATCTTTCTAGGAAAGCGTCTTTCAATTGACTCTAATTCGTAATAGAATCAAGAGTTAGCCCATTCAACCACAGAGTTGCCTCCCCAGACAGAGACAACGGAAATAAACGCAGCCGAATTGTATTCTGTCCAACGCCTGGGTTGTCGAATGACTTGCATGTAGAGATAAAGTTGATCAGATGCATATTCGGATCATCGCCTGCTAGTCCACCAAATAATCTAATGAGTTGCAAAAGCTGAATCATGGTGCTAGTGATATTGAACTTGGCTCTGGGTGCCAATGGCGGAGGAATAATAGCTCCTGTGGCACCAGCTCCGTCCAAATCATCATCATCATCATCAAAAGGGATCTGCATAACTTGGCGTTCAGGTCTAAATCAGGCTTGACGATCTCTTCTGTTAGTAGGTGTTGCCATATTAGCATCACGCCTAGGGTTTAGTAACTCGTCATCACCTAGGTCCTCATCGTCAGGATTTGTTGCTCACCTAGGGTTATCAATATTCTGTTGATGTACTTGGGCAGCGGCCAATGCAGCTAGTCTAGCCTGCTCCTATTGAGCAGCCCTTCTTTCAATGTCACGTTGCGCCTCCATTCTGCCAATACGATGTGGTTTAGGATTTATGGGTAATAATGGTTGTCCCAAACTTTGAGTATAGGGTATGCACTGAACAAAACCTGAATAAAACAAAAACAACAACTAAAAGTAAAATCTGAGAATCTTTGACCAAAGGGTCTAGTAACTATCACAAACTTAGTAGACAACCGTATTCCCCGGCAACGGCGGCAAAATTTGATAACGCTCAAACTACAGCTCTCGTAAGAGTGTAAGCGGTCGTTGTCAAATATAGAACCCAACTGGGTTGGGTGTCGAATCCCACAGGGAATACTCGGTTACTAAGTATGCAACTATTAGTAGACTGTTGATCAAAAATTCTATGGAAAGGGGGGATTTTTGGGTTTGGCGTGAATTAAGAATAGCAAAGTAAAAACAGAATGCTTTGTTTAGTAGGTTTTAATCAATGAGAAGAATAAGTTAGGGTTATGTCAACCTTATAAGTTCTACGTATCTATTAACTATGAGTTATACAGAATTCAGACATGCATGCACTTATAGAGGTTCGTACTCTAATGGTAAATCCTACCGTCTCTCGACCATCAAGGATTATCTCACTTTAACTCTCTTGAGCTTAAAGCGTGTAACTAATGGTATGAACTCTCCAAGAGGTTAATCCAGTTACGGCATTAACTTTTAAACAGTGGTTGGTAGCCCTATTTCCTTGTCACACTCTCTTTTTCAAACATGTAACTTTTCTCTCGAGCAAGTTAATGCTATATTGGCGTATTCCTATGTTTGCAACCATAAGAATTTAATTAAGATGAAGAGAGTAATGATATAAGTAGCATGCGCATCACAAATTCACAAACTCATAGTAATAGATAGTATCTCAAAAGGCTTCCATAACCCTAACAGAGAAGTTTAGCTACTCATGAGTGCAACGGATATCACAATAAACATCATCATCGTACCAAAGCTTGAACGATCTCACATTGGTTACAAGAGCCGTGCTTTCTCTTTCAGAAAGTAACGTGAATAGTACAAAATGTCGAATAAAAGAAAAATAGAATTGAATAGAAAATAGAATGACTAGAAAAGTCGGATAGAAAAAATAATGAATGCTGAAAAATTCAGCAAATAGGGTTTTTATAACATCCTTGTCCTAGTCCTACTGAAATAGGGTTTTATCCTTGTTCTACTGAAATAGGGTTTTTATCCTTGTCATATTCCTACTAGGTTACTGCTGATCCCCAAGTATTTAGAAATACTATTTTTTTCCTGAGACAAGTTTTTCTTGCATCCCTTTCAGTCCACAAGCTTCCAGAAGCTGTCTTCCTTCTTACATGAAGTTTCCTTTGCTGTCCAACGGTCCATAAAATGCTGAAATGTTCCTCATTTATACCTGAAAACATGCTAATCACGTTGGTTAGCTCACTTACAGGAAAAAGGACTAAAAGTACAGGAATTATATATTTTGTCCTTAAAACTTAGCTAAAATATGGGTAAATTATAGTGCTTTAGGCGTGTAAATATGCCCAACATCAATTACAGGGTAAGAGAAAAAGGTTTTCTGATTAGGTAGGTGTGCAGTCTCAGGGTTGGTCGGGATGGTGGCAAATGGCAGAAAAGAGGTGGGGAAGTTTTGGTTCCTTCTCTACTACTAGCGCTCCTTACCCGAGGTAGTCAGGTGATAGGCATCACCAAAGTGGTGATAATTTTCGGACACCGAATGCCCAATCACAGGTGAGTGGGGGTCAGTTAGTTTCTTCATGCCCTCTTTGTCGGTTCTGTAGTCTTCCTCATTGAGGTTATTAAGATGAAGGGAGGGACAAATGCTTCAAGTGTAGCCAACCAGGACAACGGCTCAGGGATTTTCTTGTTAATAAGATTGCTATGCAAATAAGGTGTTGGTGGCTTCATCTTTTGCTCTTGCAACCGGTGGTATCGCGTATACTTCTGTTACCGCTGCTAGTTCTAGTGTTAGTTGGAATAGGTTGTATGCTCAAGCATCTTGGTAGGAATCTGAGGCATCACCTGATGTCATTATTGGCATAATACAACTCTTTTCTCATGATGTCCATTGTCTACTTGATCCCAGATCCACTCTTTCCTATATTACCCCATATGTGGTTGTATGTATTTGTTTTGATCCTGAGGTTTTTTCTGATCCTTTTTATATTTCTACCCCAGTAGATGACTTGGTTATTGGTAAGAGAGTCTATAGGGGGTGTGGTATCTTTTAGTTGTAGGTAGACCTTGGTGAATTTTGATGTTATTCTAGGAATGGATTGGTTAAACACTTTTTACACGTCCTTCAATTTCCCATAAGGTTGTCTGTAGGTTCCCTGGTGAACCGGTTATAGAGTGGGATGGTGGTTCCCTATCTCCTAGAGGGAGGTTTATTTCTTATCTTAGAGCTCAAAGGATAATCTCTAAAGGTTATCTTTATCACTTGGTCTGAGTTAAAGATTCTAACTCAGAACGTCCTTCTTTACAATCAGTACTGGTGGAAAATATGTTTCCTGGGGTCTTTCTGAATGATCTTCCTGGTGTTACTTTGGATAGGGAAATAGAGTTAGGTATTGATTTGGTTTTGGACACCCATCCAATATCTATTCCTCCATATAGAATGGATCTGGATGAGTTGAGGGAACTCAAGGAACAACTTAAAGATATTCTAGATAAGGGGTTTATTCGTCCTAGTGTATCCTCATAGAGTGCACCAATTTTGTTTATATGCAAGAAGGATAGTTCCATTTGGATGTGCATTGACTATCGGCAGTTAAATATGGTAATAGTCAAGAACAAGTATCCTCTTCCAAGGATATATGACTTGTTTTATCAATTGTAAGGTGCCAAGTTCTTTTCTAAGATATATCTTCGGTCTGGGTATCATTAGCTAAAGATTAGGGTGGAGGATATCCCTAAGGTGCTTTTTTTCACTTAGTATGGGCACTTTGAATTCTTGGTGATTGTCATTTTGTTTGACTAATGCCGCAGCGGCATTTATGGATCTAATGAACAAGGTCTTCAAGAAAGTCATGGAACTCTTTTTAATTATGTTAATTGATGACATTCTGGTTTATTCTAAAAGTGAGATGGGTTATGCTAATTATCTCCATGTGGTATTGCAAACCTTGTAGGAATAACATTTCCATGCCAAGTTCTCCAAGCATGATTTTTTGTTGAACGTTGTAACTTTTCTTGGTCATATTATTTCTAGCAAGGGGATCATCATGGATCAGCGAAAGGTGGTTGTGGTTAAAAGGTGTCCTAGACCCACAACTCCAATTGACATTCTGAGCTTCTTAGGTTTTACTGGGTATTATTGGCAGTTTGTGGAGAGCTTTTCAATGATATTTTCTCCTTTGACAACGTTGACTCAAAAAAAGGTGAAGTTTTCTTGGTCGAATGCTTATGAGGGGAGTTTTGACATGTTGAAAGATAAGCTAACTTAAGCTCTTATTTTAACTTTTCTGAAAGGTAATGATGGGTTCATGGTCTATTGTGATGCATCTTGGGTGGGACTTGGTTGGTCTTAATGCATCATGGGAAGGTTATTGCATATACTTCTAAGCAGTTGAAGGTACATAAGAAGAACTATCCTACTCATTATTTGGAGTTGTTAGTGGTGGTTTTTCTTTGAAAATCTAGCGGCATTATTTGTATAGTGTACACATAGACATCTTTGTCCACAATATATGTTCACTCAGAAGGAGCTAAATCTTAGGCAAAGGAGATGGCTAGAGCTTCTCAAAGACTATGATATGTGTCTATACTACCACCCAGGTAAGGACAACATAATTGTTAATGCTCTTAACAAGTTGTACATGGGGAGTTTGGATCATGTGGAGAAAGGAAAATAAGAATTGGTGAAGGATATTCACTGCTTGGATAATCTTACATTTCATCGCTTAAACTCCAAGGATAGAGGTTTAATGGTATAATAAGTGGTTTCATCATCTCTTGGTGCAGATATTAAGGAGAAGCAAGTGTTGGATCCTGTCTTGATAAAAATCAAGGGTGATGTTGGTGGGAAAAAGGGGATGGTGTTTGAAATTAGTGGTGACGATACTTTATGATACAAAGAGAGGTTGTGTGTTCTCGATGTTGACAGTTTTTGTCAAAGGTTCTTGGCTGAGGCGTATGAATTGCGCTACGTCATAAATCCTAGCTCGACAAAGATCTATCATGATCTCAAGGAGATGTGTTGATGGAATGGTATGAAAAGGTATGTGGCTAATGATTTTGTGGCCAAGTGCTTAGTGTGTCAAAAAGTTAAAGTTGAGCACATGAGAACTGGTAGGTTGTATCAAGAGATTTTTTTGTCTGAATGGAAATGGGAGGTAATCAATATGGATTTTGTTATCGGTATTCCTTGATCTCGGAATCAATATGATTCAATTTGGGTCTTTGTAGATATAATGACAAAGTCTAGATACTTCTTGCCAGTGAGGAATACCTTTTTGGAGGAAGATTATGCGAAGCTATATCTTCAGGAGATTGTGAAGCTGCATGGGGTACCTATTTTGATTTTTTCTGATCGTGGTGCGCTGTTTTCAACTTAATTTTTGGTGGTCTTAATAAAGAGGGTTAGGAATAAATATGAGTTTGAGTACTGCTTTTTATCCCCAAATGGATAGAGAAGAAGAAAGAACTATTCAGACATTAGAGAATATGCTTCGGGCATGTTTGGTTGATTATGGTTGTAGTTGGTTTAAGCATCTACCTTTGGTAGAGTTTACTTACAATAATAACTATCATTTTAGTATTTGCATAGCCCCTTTTGAGGCACTATATGGTGGGAGGTGTAGATCTCCCATTGGTAGGTTTAAGCTAAGTGAGGCGAGTATGTTCGGTCCGAATTTGATCTATAAGGCTATGGAAAAGGTAAAGATGATTTGGGATAAGCTTAAGGCTGCCCAAAGTCGCCAAAAGTCCTATGCAGATGTTAAGTGTAGAGACTTAGAGTTTAAGGTTAGGGATAAGATGTTCATCACGGTATCTACCAAGAAGGGAGTAATGCAGTTTGGCAAACAAAGAAAGCTCATTACCCAGTATATTGGTCCATATGTGGTTTTACAGAGGGTTGAAAATGTTGCTTATGAATTGGAGTTGCCTCTGTATTGAGTAAGTATCTTGGTGATCCTTCTTCTATTATTTCTTTAGAGGGGTTGGGTATCTCGGACTCTCTGTCTTATGAAAAGGTCTCGGTTGAGATCTTGGATAGGCAGGTACATCAGTTGCGAACAAACATTGTGGTTTTGGTAAAGGTTCTATGGCGGGACCATAATGTGGAAGAAGCTACATGGGAAGCGGAGGAGGACATGAAGTCCAAGTATTCGCATCTATTTTCTGCTCCTGGTATTTGTTCTGAAGGTATGTGTCCTCAACACATCTTTATTTTCTATGTTTGTTAATGACAATATTAATATCTTTTTCTCTATGCTTTCAAACTTTGTTAAAGATAGAAATATATTTGATAATGCAAATGACTTGTACATGTGGTTACCCCTACCTTGTTCTCATTAGGGGATGAATATTCCAAGCGAAGTGGACTGAAACACACTAGTTTTTGGACATTAGAAAATTTACTGGAATTTTGATCTCTAGACCCAATACGACTCATGGGTTTGAGATGTATGTTGGGGTAAGAATGGTATGGTCCAGTCGTATGCTGACAAGTGTTAGTTGGTAGGATGGATTTTAGTCAATGAAGTGGGTACGACTTGAATGGTACGAAATATATGATTGGATACAGATCATTTGGTTTGGGTTTCCTTAGCTTAATCTTAGACTTGGTAATGTAAGTTGGATCTGAGTATGAGTGGCTCACCATGAGTTGTAAGTCAAGGTACAAGTTGTACCCAGGACCTGTATTGTGTTCAGTGTTCACAACCCCTGTGGATTCTATTCTGCTAGGGATGAAGGTGAAGGGTATAGATCATATGCTGTAAATATGACTTGGGTAATATGATTCATACATGGGACAATGTTGGGTATAAGGGTTGAGGCTTTAGATACGAGTGGTGAGTACCACTCGTATCATAGGGTATGACTCATGAGGGTCAGTCGTACCCCTATGGTGAGACTTTTATGCAACTAAAGTGGGGGTATTCTGGACATTTTTTCACTTACCCTAATAAGTCCCAACGACTTCTAACTTACTATGGAGGTTATTTACCCTATTATTATATTCATTAACACTTAGAAACTCTTCCTAAACACTATAACTCTCCCAAGAGCTTTTGGGCAAGAAAGCTAAAGTTTCAACTAGAGGACTAAATTGGGGATCTTGTTCGTGGTTTCTCTCCATCTACTTTGTCAATTAAGGCATTTTCTCTTCCCTCACTATTACTTCCAAATAAAGGCATGGTTTTTATGAATAGTTTTCATGATTTCATTATTGTATAATTGTGAAGTTGTATGGGGCACCTATTGTGATTATTTAGTATCATTATATGCAGTTTTGATTTTATTTTTGGTGGTCTTTATAGAGAGGGTTGGAGAGTAAGGTGAGTCTTTGTACTAATTCTCATTCTCAGACGGATAGACAAGCAGAAAGAACTATTCAGACATTGGAAGATATTTATCGGGCATGTGTGGTTGATTATGGTTGCAGTTGGGTTGAGCATCTACCTTTGATGGAGTTTACTTACAGAAATAACTATCATTCAAGTATTGGTAAGGCCACTTTTGAGGCATTATATAGTGGGAGATGTAGATCTCTTTTTGGTTGGTTTGAGCACAGTGAGGCGGATATGGTCGGTCCGAATTTGGTTTCTAAGACTATGGAAAATGTAAAGATGACTTGGGATAGGATTAAGGATTCCCAAATTCTCCAAAAGTCCTATGAAGATGTTAAGTGTAGAGACTTGGAGTTTGAGGTTGGGGATAAAATGTTCCTCAAGGTATCTCCCATGCAGGGAATAATGCAGTTTGGCAAAAAGGAGATGCTCAGTCACCAGTTTATTGGTCTATATGTGGTTTTGCAAAGGGTTGGAAATTTTGCTTATGAATTAGAGTTTCCTTCTATCTTAAGCTCGGTTCATCCGGTATTTCACATCTCCACGTTGAGAAAGTGTCTTAGTGATCCTTTTTCGATTGTTCATTTGGAGGGGTTGGGTATCTTAGGCTCTCTATCTTATGAAGAGGTCTTGATTGAGATCTTGGATAAGCAGGTTCGCCAATTGTGAACCAAGGTTGTGGCTTCAGTTAAGGTTCTATAGTGGAACCATAAGGTGAAAGAAGCTACATGGAAAGAAGAAAAGGACATGAAGTCAAGGTATCCACATCTTTTTTCTACTCCTAGTATTTGTTCGAAAGGTATGTATCTTTAACACATCTTTATTTTCTGATCTTGTTAAAGGAAAGATTAATATTATTGCCTCATTATTTTCGAACTATTTTAAAAATTGGAAATATATTTGATAATGCAAATGACTTGTGCGTGTGGTTACCCCTTTGTTGTCCATCATTCAGGGACGAATGTTCTTAGTGGGGGGAACTGAAACACCTTGGTTTCTGGACCTTAGAAAATTTCCTAAAATTTTAATATCTAGACATAATAGAATTTTAATTTTAATTCTATTCATTAACACTTAGAAACTCTTCCTAAACACTTTAGTTCTCTCAAGAGCTTTTGGACAAGGAAGCTAGGGTTTCAACTAGATGACTAAATTAGGGATCTTGTGGTGGTTTCTCTCTATTTACACTTTAAATTAAGGCATGTTTACTTCCCTCACTATTACTTCCAACTAAAGGCATGGTTTTTATGAATGATTTTCCTGAGTTCATTGTTGTATGATTGTGAAGCTGCATGGGGTACCTATTTTGGTTATCTCTAATCTTGGTATGCAGTTTTCATCTTATTTCTGGTGGTCTATATTGAGAGGGTTAGGGACTATGGTGAGTCTGAGTACTATTTTTCTTCCTCAGATAGATAGACAAGAAGACAGAACTATTTAGACATCGAAGGATATGCTTCGGGCATATGTGGTTGATTATGGTGGCAGTTTGGTTGAGCATCTACCTTTGGTAGAGTTTACTTACAAAAATAACTATAATTCAAGTATTGGTATGGACCCTTTTGAGGCACTATATGGTGGGAGGTGTAGATCTCCTATTGGTTGGATTGAGCTTAGTGAGGCGGATATGTTCGGTCCATCTTTGGTCTATAAGGCTATGGAAAAGGTAAAGATGATTCGGGATAGGCTTAAGGCTTCCCAAAGTCGCCATAAGTCCTATGCAGATGTTAGGCATAAGAACTTGGAGTTTGAGGTTAGGAATATAATGTTCCTCAAGGTATCTCCCATGAAGGAAGTAATACAGTTTTGTAAAAGGGGGAAGATCAGACCCTGGTATATTGGTCCATATGTGGTTTTGCAGAGGTTTGAAAATGTTGCTTACAAATTAGAGTTTCCTTATAGCTTTAGATTGGTTCATTCGGTATTTCATGTCTCCATGTAGGAAGTGTCTTGTTGATCCTTCTTTGATTGTTTCTTTGGAGGGGTTGGGTATCTTAGACTCTCTGTCTTATGAAGAGGTCTCGGTTGAGATCTTGGATAGGCAGGTTCGTCAGTTACAAACCAATGATGTGGCTTTGGTTAAGGTTCTATGGCGGAAGCGTAAGGTGGAAGAAGCTATATGGGAAGCAGAGGAGGACATGGAGTCCAAGTATCTGAATTTGTTTTTTGCTCCTGGTATTTGTTTTGAAGGTATGTGTCTTTAACACATCTTTTTCTAGGTTTGTTAAAGGCAATATTAATATCTTTGCCTCTTTGTTTTCAAACTTTGTTAAAGATTACAAATATATTTGATAATGCAAATGACTTGTGCGTGTGGTTACCCCAACCTTGTCCGTCATTCGGGAACGAATATTCCTAGTAGGAAAGACTGAAACACCCTACTTTCTGGACCTTAGAGAAAATTTCTTGGAATTTTGATCTCTAGACCCAATATGACTCATGGTTTTAAGCTGTATGTTAGGGTTAGAATAGTATGGTCTAGTCGTATCTTGACCAGTGATAGTTGGTGGGATGGATTTTGGTCAATAAAATGGGTATGACTTGAATGGTATGAGTCGTTTGATTAGATACAGATCATTTGGTATGGCTTTTCATTAGCCTAATCTTAGACTTGGTAACTTATGTTGGATGTGAGTATAAGTGGCTCACCATAAGCTGTAAGCCAAGGTACTAGTCGTAACAAGGACTTGTATTATGGTCAGTGTTCACAACTACTGTGGATTCTATTTTGCTAGGGATACAGGTGAAGGGTACGGATCGTATATTGTTAATATGACTTAGGTAGGATGAGTCATACATGGGCCAGTGTTAGGTCTAAGGGTTGAGGCTTTGGATACGAGTGGTGGGCACCACTCGTATCAAAGGGTATAACTCGTGAGGGTCAGTCGTACCCCTATTATGGTATTTTTATGCAACTAAAGTAGGGGTATTATGGACATTTCCCCACTTATCCTAATAAATCCCTACTACTTCTAACACACTTGGGAGGTTATTTACCCTATTATTCTATTCATTAACACTTTGAAACTCTTCCTAAACACTATAATTCTCTCAAGAGCATTTGGGCAAGAAAGCTAGGGTTTCAACTAGAGGACTAAATTGGGGATCTTGTGGGTGGTTTCTCTCTGTCTACTTTGTCAATTAAGGCATGTTCTCTTCCCTCACTATTACTTCTAACTAAAGGCATGGTTTTTATGAATGGTTCATGATTGTATTGTTGTATGATTTTGAGTTTACAATTATGATTTGAGGGTTTTGATTTTAACTGATTGGTTATGGTTTCCCATTGTTTTAATTATGTATTTACATTTTTAATTGGTGGTTTTGGATAATTGCAATGCATAGGAATGGAAAAATAGTAATTGGAATTGGTTTTTTTTATATTATGCCCCTATGTGTTTGACAAAATGCCTATAAGGATGTTTTCATAGCATTTCCTATTTTTAATGCAACTTTTGCTTGTTTTAAACGTGGTAAAGGAATTATACATGGTCTAAATGGTTTGGAAAGGTAAAATGTCTTAATGGCTATCTTGTGGTGTACATGGGAATCCCCCAAGTGGTTTAATATGGTTAATGAAAGGGTACAGGGAATCCCTTAAACATATATACAGTTAGCTATGGAAAAAACTTGCAAGTATAGTCAGTATGACGATACCACTACTAATGGCCTTGGTTAATAAATTGTTAATAGATTGGTTGGTGCTTGGTAATGGTTTTAATTCGGCAATAATGGCGGGGTATGTAGCAAAGTCGTAGAAAGTATAGGTCCTAGGGGGACCAAAACTTGAAACTCATATTTGTCGATGTGAAGTTTGGTCCAAGTGACCATGTGCATGATGTCACACTTCATATTTGGGAGATGTACTAGTCATCCTAGGTTTTCTTCCCTAGTCATACAGCTTCACGCACTAGGGCCCTTTCAGTAGGGGAAGCTGAACCCATATAGCCTATGGATGGGTTAGGATAGCAAAGCTATACAACTCAGTTAAAGATTTTAAAGGCATGCTAAACCCAGTTCCCTTTCCCGACAGATATATATATATATGGTTTGTATGCATTATGGATAGTTCTATTTTTTATAATGGCATTTTTTTATCCTTATCCTGAGTTTATGCTAGCGTTCACCCGCTAACCCGTCTTCGGACAGTTATATACCCATACTATGTTGGAACCGACTGTTTTACTCCTACATAGCGATTGACTCGATGACAACTTTTAGATTGAAGTGGTGAGTTTCTATATATCCAGAAGGCTCCATTTTATGCTATGGATATTTTTAGATATTTTGATTTATTTTTGGATATTGGTTTTTCCTATGGTTGAGGGCATGTCCCGAGCGGATATTCTTACTCTTATGGTTAGAGGCTTTATTGTACTGCTATGGGTTGGTGTGGGCGGGATTGGTATCGGTGTCAGCGTTAATACTGGCATTTGTATTGAGAATAACATCATTGGATATAATTTCTTATTATTCCATCGTATTTCATTTGTGGATTAATTATGTTATGATTTGGAACTCATTTTTTATGGCCTATTTTATGGACCTTGGTTCAGTATTAGTTTGGCTTGGTGGTTTGGCTGGTACATTTTGGTGGACAAGATGACTTCGTAGGGTTGGTTTTGGAATAGACCTATCCCAAAGTTAGTCCTTGTCCAATTATGCTATCTTGTTATATGTTCAAAATTCAGTCAACTAAAGGCAAGCGACTAGAGGCTGGGTTGGGTAATGGGGGTGGTCTTCGGCCCAAGTCGGACTTAGTACGCCTATTACAACAAGGCCTAGGGTAAGGTCGTGTCAGTATAAGTGGCTCACTATGAGCCATATGGATTTATTATAAGTCGTGGGGTGTAAATTGTAGGATGTCCAGTGTATACCCCAAATGGGTTCTGCGTTGATTATGATTGGGACCTACGATTCGTAGGGTCCTATTATGAGTCATGTGGTTGAGTCATAATGTTATAAGTATAAGGTGCCTTTGTGGTTCTGTCTTGGTTATGACTCGTGGTGATGAGCCGCCAGAAGTGGCTACGAGTCAGTAGTACATCTGTAGTCAAATGCGGCACGTTTTTAGCTAAAGGGCATTCTAGATATTTTCCCTCATACACAAATAAAAACTCACGTCTTATAACCCCCTTTAGGGTGTTATTAACACTCAGAAACCAATCCAAGTAACTTTTCAAACACTCCAAAAGGCTCTCTAAATTCCATCAAGAAAGTCAAGCTAGAGTTTCATCAAGTTGGTCATCCAAGTACTAACGAGTTAAATTCTCTTAGTGAAACTTGATATTTCAGGAATGTGACTCTACCCGTAAACTTAATATCTCTATTTTACGAAAGTTCATGGTTATTTACGTGATTAATAGTTTGGGTTTTGACATGATTGGGGGTTTTGACATGAATGGTCAATTAATTATTTTCCCATGGTTTTAATGTGCATTACTCATGTTTTAGCTATAGTTTTTAATCTCTGGGTGCATGGGTATGATGAATTGACTTGGGAATTGTTATATTCCCTAAACTTGTGACTTTTGTGGTTATTATGGTCCTAACCTCACCTTGTGTAATTGTTGGAGTTATGAGAAATATGGGAAATTAACTATTATTAAACTATTGCATTATGATGTTGAATTGAACCTTATGGGTTTGTGTTTTCAAAAGCTATTGCATAATTAAACTTAGGGGGTTGTGATTTACCCAAGTAATGACATTATTTTAGCATGTTAATGATACCTTACAAGTGAAGTTGGTATGATGATACCTACAATGTATGCCTAACTGTAATTTATGATTCAATGAAAAGAGTTGTATTTTAAATATTTTAATTAGGCTTTAAAGAAAACTGTATATCTGAGTCGTGAAAGTGAATGTCCTAAGGGACAAACAGTAGAAACCAAAGTTGTCGACTCGAGGTTCTATATGACTGGGTGGTTTGAGTGCCCCTTATTATTAATGTCTTATGATTGGGAGGTTCGAGTCCCCTATATCTTATTACATGATTTGGTGCTTGTGTCACCTTGATATGCAGGGAAATTCAAGTCCGCCATAGTACATATGTATACCCTCTGGTTCATGCGGCCATATGTGTTAGGGCCCTACCAGCTGTGGGAGAGTTGGGCCCATACAACCCATAGGTGCCTTGTATGTTATGACGGTTGAGCTACACAATTCAAACTAAGATTTTATAATGAATGTTAAGCCTTGTTCCCAATCCCAACATGTGATATATATATTTATATATATATATATATATGTATTGGATGATGTGGCATTATGTTATTCTGTATCCTTGAGTTACATGTTAGTGCTTCAACCATTAATCGTCTATGCACGTTGTATCCCTATACAATACAGGAATTGGTCATACTTCAGCCTCTCCTTCATAGTGATTCAGGTTTGATATTTGGCTTGTGAGTTGACATTAAAGTAGTGAGCTTTCATACATCGAAAGTCAACGTTTCATGATTTTGGTTCCTTGTTTTTTAGATTTCTAGACTTGTTTTGGCTATTATCGGGGGCACGTCCCGACATTTTATTGACATTCAGTTTTGGTTCTTGGTTTAGAAGGCTTTGTTCGGACTACTATAGATTTGGGTTATGTTGGTTGGATGTTTTGGCCGATTTTTGGTCGATTGATTATAGACATGTTTTAGTTAGCCTTGAGCTTTTCTTTATGTTATCTTGTTGTATGCTCGTAATTAATCCAACATTGGGGATGTCGTGTTGATTTAGTTAGATAAAGGGGTGATCTCCAATCCACGTGGGACTTGAGATACCCATTACGACTAGGCCCTAGTTTGGTTCATGACAAAGAAGGTATCAGAGCCTAGGTTTAGTGTCACTGGGTGTCCAACAAAGCTATGTCGAGTAGAGTCTCATTTCTGGGTGTGTAGCATGCCACCCTTATAATAAGGGAGCTACGAGGTATTTAGGAATGTTTCCCTTTATTGTTGTACTATTTTTAGCTGTAGAGTCTAAGATCTTGAATCCCTCTAATTCCTGTTTGTTGTCTTTCAGATCATGCCTCCAAGAAAATTTGATGGTCGTGGGAACTCTTCGGTCCAGACTGAGGATAATGTGGACAAAGGTCATCTTACTCTACGTGTTTAGACTAGTCTAGTGTCGGTGTTTCTGATTTCCCTAATGGAGCTCCACTGGTTCCCCCTGTTCCCTCTCAAGCACCTCGAGCTGATGTGTCTAATGTTGAGTTTTGCCAGTTGATTCACTTGCTTACCCAGTTGGTGGACTCTTAAACTGAGCGGGTTGCTTCTGTTGCTCCATCCTCCAAGGCCATTTGAGTTGGCCAATTCATGGGATTGAGTCCTCCTATTTTTACTGGCTCTAAAGTTGAGAAAGATCTTAATATTTCATTGATGAGATGGAAAAGATCTTTCGTATGATGCATGCCACTAATATGGAGGGTGTGGAGTTCGCCGCTTACCAATTGAAAGATTTGGCGTATCAGTGGTATGAGGAATAAGAATAGTCTAGGGGCGATGATGTTGATTCTGCTTTATAGTATTATTTCTCTAGTTCTTTTCTAAACTGCTTCTTTCCTCAAGGGTTGAGGGAGGCGATGGCAAAAGTAACCTGAATCAAGGCAAGATGTTAGTCGGGTAGTATGCCTTAATATTTCATCAGTTATCTTGGTATGCTCCCAAAGTTGGTGTCCAACATGAGGTATAGAATAAGGAACTTTACATTTGGGTTGTCTCGAGACTTGTTCTGGAATATAAGGTTGCCTAGTTAAACAATGATATGTCTATTTCTCGGCTTTTGGTTGATATGCAGCTAGTCGAAGAAGAGAGAAGAAGCAGGTTGAATTTGGGGAGAGGAAGAGTAAGAAGTTTAGCTACTCGAATCAGGGTGGAAGTCAGCAATAAAGTGGTAGAGATAGAGGAATATGGTCTAAGAATAAGTAGGGCAATTCTGGTTCCTACTGTACGGGTAGTGCTCCCTACCCGAAGCCATCAAGTGATCACCATTTGCAAAATTATGATGGCTTTAGGGCATAGGCTGGACAGTCTCAGGCTAGTGGTACTCAGTCAACTCTATCATATTCTTCTTGTAGATTTTGTGGTCAGGTGCATTGTGGCATTTGTGAAGAAAGGAGGAACAAGTGCTTCAAATATATTCAGATTGTTCATATGCAGAGAGACTTTCCTTCTATAGTTACTTCTGGGGAAAATAAGACTCATGTTGCTGCTACATTTTCTCCTGCACAAAAGGGTGCTACGTTGTTCAGACTCCGAGATTGGTCAAAACCGTCTCTATTCTCTCACTACCTGTCAAGAATTTGAGGCATCCCCTGATGTCGTTACTTGTATGTTGAAACTCCTTTCTCATGATGTGTATTGTTTGCTTGATCCCCGATCTGCGCTCTCTTATGTGACCTCATTTATTGTTGCATTTTGGATTTGGTCCTGAGTGCATTTCGTACCCTTTTTCTATTTCTACCCCAATAAATGACTCTGTGGTTGCTAGGAGAGTCCACAAGGGTTGTGTGGTGTCTGTTGGTGATAGAGAAACTTTGGTAGATCAAATAGAGTTAGATATGGTTGATATTGATATTATACTAGGATGGATTGGTTCCATTCGTGTTATGCTTCTTTAGACTTTGAACCTATAAGGTCATCTTCAAATTCCCAAATGAATTGATTATTGAGTGGGAAGATTGGTTTCCTCATGCCTAAATAAAGGTTTATTTCGTATCTTAGATCCCAAAAATTGGTTTCTAAAGGGTGCCTCTATCACTTATCGCATTTTAAGGATTCTAGATCCAAATGTCTTTCTTTGCAAAATGTCCCTGTGGTCTACGATTTTTCAGAGGTGCTCGCGGATGATCTTCCTGGTATTTCTCCTAATAGGAAGATTGGTTTAGGGATTGATTTCTTTTTGAACAATCGTCCTATTTTTATCCCTTTGTGCGACGACCTGAGCTGAGACCCTGGCCGCGATGAGTATCCCAAACGATGAAGGCCCGAGCGCCCCTCACTCTCTAGAAATCATGAACATGTTCATATACTATAAAGACAATGCGAAAATGCATATCAACACGAAATAATGGTCAATATTATAATCCGACTAAACAATTCAAAAAGAAATTCATAACCTTCTAACAACATCTAACATTAGTCTGCGAAATCTCTAATACATTAAAACAAACATCTTGTCGAGACTGGGACAAGGCCCTCAGCCGAACCAATAACACAAATGAAATAACAATGTTCTAAAAACAGGTCTTTCAAAATAGGAAAGGCTCACCAAGTGCACACTTCTGTCTGAAAAAATCTATGGTTAGCAAGACCCTTGGACTGAGCCTCAGACCCTGAAATATAGGGGGTCAATACAAATATACTAGTACGCAGATCAATCCAAAATAATGTACTTCTATATATAACATAAGTGAGAGCATTTCATAAAATGTTATGCATGAAATAATTTAAAACACATGGGCAACTTCAAATGATCATTCAAATAATTCTGTAGATGGAATACCATTCTTTATTTTACTTTTGAGCTAGGTGGTACAACCGACAATTCTAAAGTCCACGGGCTATAAGGAATCAGCCCTTCACTCGACGGCCAAGCCCCCAACCCAAGTTTGCCGCAAAGGTTAGAGTTTTTGCTCTGATACGCCACAGGGTACTAGGTCATCATTTAATCCCTCTTTGGGAACATAATAAACCCATATCAGCAAAACACAGTATCGGGCAATGAGTTTTCTGAACTCGTGCCTTTTTCGGGTAAGCACCTAACTCTCTTGTCCAATTTTAATCTTTTCTAAACATGCATCGTTCTAAGCTCAAAATCTAAAAATATGAATGAAAATTTGCATTTTGTTCTGTTCTGTGTTATAGAATTATCTGTATTGGTACCGTCATACCAAGACTTTCAAGTCATATTTCTCAGCCATACATTGTCAAATTACAACTCTTTTCAAGCAAAACAATGTTTAGATCACCAAATCAATCAAACAATGCAAGAGAGTTCTTATTTCCAAAACATATTTCAAACTATGTAGAGATTCTCTCTTTTCAACATTTCATCAAACATGTGGTGGTCAAGTATTTTGTGACAAACCATGCAACACTTTAAAATCATCACTTCTCCTTTATATAAACAAGAAACACTCTCTCTTTAATTCATAATTAAGATCAAGTCTTAAACAACATTAAAGGCATTTGTAACATGCTACTCAATTTGAAATTGATAATTCATAACATATAAAAACAAGGGGATTTATAACAAGAGAGGGATTATAATTCTTCTTGCTCTCAATTCAAATTCCAAACATCAAACCACATGCATACATATATATACATATATATATAAACAAAATCGAGTTTAAGGGGTAGACTTCAAGACCAAAACATTATTGTCAAGAAGGATTAATAATGCATAATTGTAAATGTACATTCAAAACGCTTTTGTAAATTAATGATTTCTCAACATTTAAACATAATTAAAACGATTTCACCACGCCCATTAGTTTAGGAAAACCCCACATACCTTATGTTGTTTAGTTTGAGGATTGGAACTCAATCTTGACCCTTTTCTTGAAAACTTGAACTTAGAGGAAAACTTTAGTTTGATATTGTTTTTTAGAGTGAAGATGATTTAAGATGTTGTAAAACTGATAAAAGTTGATTAATAATGCTTAAGTTGCAATTTAATTCGTGGGAAAGATTTTTTTGGAGTGATAAAAATACCAAAATACCCCTAAAGAAACCAAAGAAGTCACAAAATTTCATCTGTTAATGACTAAGGTTGATGGCCCGTCACTCAGGTGATGGCTCGTCACCTAGGTCGTCACTTTTGTGCTGAATTTAACAAATTATTGGCCTAGGATAACGACTAGGGCTGATGGTCCATCACTTAGTTGATGGCTCATCAACTTAGTCGTCACCTAGTTACAAGTCGTCAGCTTCGTCATCACTTTTTGGCAGTCAGACACTCCGAAGTAAAATGAGCATAACTTTCTACTTCGATATCGAATTAAGGTAAAATTGGTTGCCTTGGAAATAATACTAGGATACCTTTAATTTGGCACATACTAGGCACTCTACCTATTTATATACAAGAAGTTATGATTGATGGAAGTTGACCCAAGTTTAGACACTCACTAAAACTCAATTGATAGAAAAGTTTTCAACTCGTCATTGAATTAAGGGACCTATATTATCTCGATTCATACTCAACTAGATTCCCACACTACTTAATTGACTATAATACTTATATTTATATAGGATTCATTGTCTTTTGAGACCTTTACACGTAGGAATGACGATTTACGTTCTAGCCCAAAAATATGGGTTATTACACTCTGTATAGAATGGCTCCAGTTGAGTTGAATAAACTCAAGAACAAGTTCAAAGATCCTCTAGATAAGGGTTTTATCCATCCTAGTGTGTCCCCCATGAGGAGCACCTATTTTGTTCGTGCGTAAGAAGGATGGTTCCCTTTGAATATGTATTGATTACCGGCAATTGAATAAGGTAACTGTAAAGAATAAGTACCCTCTTCCAAAGATTGATGATCTCTTCAATCAGCTTCAAGGTGCTAAGTTCTTTTCTAAGATAGATATTCATTCTAGGTACCATCAGTTAAAGATTAGGGAGATAGATATCCCTAAGACTATTTTTTAAACTCGGTATCATCATTTTTAGTTTTTAGTGATGTCCTTAGGTTTGATTAATGCCTCGGCAGTATTTATGGATCTCATGAATTGAGTTTTTCGTCAGTTCTGGGATCTGTTCATGATTGTTTTCATTGATGATATTTTGGTGTACTCTAAGTGTGAGGCAGATCATGCCGATCAGCTTCACCTTATATTATAGACCCTAAAGAATCAGTGTCTGTATGCTAAGTTCTCCATATGAGAGTTTTGTTTGAATGTTGTAACTTATCTGGGTTATGTTGTTTCTAGTGAGGGGATTATGGTGGATCCACAAAAGGTGCTTGTGGTTAAGAAGTATCCTAGACCCACGACTCCAATTGATACCCAGAGCTTCTTGGGGATCTTCTTGGGTTTAGACGGTTATTAAAAAAGGTTTATGGAAAGCTTCTCATCGATTATTGCCCCTCTGACCAAGTTAACACGAAAGAAGGTGAAGGTCTTATGGTTTGATGCTTATGAGGGTAGTTTCGAGAAGTTAAAAGATAAGTTGACTTTGGCTCCAGTCTTGACCCTATCTTGTGTATTAATGCAACATGGCAAGGTAGTTGCATATGCTTCTAAAACGTTAAAGCACCCTGAGAAAAATTACCCAACACATGATTTGGAATTATTAACTATGTTGTTTGCATCAATGACCTGGCGGCATTATATGTATAGATTTCATGTTGATATTTATTCTAATCATAAGAGACTACAATGTGTTCACTCGGAAAGAGTTGAATCTCAGGCAAAGGAGGTATCTTGAGTTGCTCAAAGATTAAGACATGAGTCTTCACTGCCATCCAGGTAAAGCTAACGCGGTTACAGATACTCTTAGCAGGTTGTCTTTGGGAAACTTATATCCATATGGATAAGAGGAAATAGGGTTTGGTGAGGGATATTCACTATTTGTTTAATCTTGGAGTTCGTCTCTTAGATTTCGAGAATGGTGGCATGATTGTTCAAGAGATGGTGAAGTCATCTTTGGAGCTAAGGTGAAACAAAATCGAGTGATGGATCCTATCTTGATGCAAATCAAGGATAATGTAGGTAGGTAGGTAGGTAGAAGGTAATGGTCTTCGAGATTGGTGGTAATGGTATCTTGAGGTACCAAGGGAGGTTGTGAGATCCCAATATTGATGGGTTACGACAAAGAATTTTGTCCAAAGCTCATGAGTCGCATTATACTATTTATCCTGGTTTAACGAAAATGTATTGTGATATTAAGGATATTTATTGGTGGAATAAGATGAAGCGGGATGTGGCTAATTTTGTTGTTAAATGCATGATATGTCAACAAGTGAAGGTGGAGCACTTGAGGCCCACTGGTTTGTCTGAAGAGATTGAGTTGCCAATGTGGAAATGGGAGATAATTAATATAGATTTTGTTGTTGGTCTACTGCATCTCGCCACCAGTTTGATTTGATTTGGGTCATCGTGTACAGGATGACTTAGTCTGTTCACTTCTTTCTAATGAGGACAAATTTCTCTTCTGAGGATTATGCTAAGTTGTTCATTGAGACGATCGTGAAGTTTCATTGTGCTCCAGTTTCCATCATATCTGATTGGGGTACTTAGTTCTCCTCTTACTTTGGTAGATCGTATTAGAGAGGTTTGGGAACTATGGTGACACTTCGCACAGCTTTCCACCTGCAGATGGATAGGCAAGCAGAAAGGACAATCCAGGTCTTGGAAGACATGCTTCAGGCTTGTGTGTTCAATTTTTCTATTAGTTGGGTTGACCACCTGGCTCTTATAATGTTTGCTTATAACAACAGTTATCACTCAAGCATTGGTATCGCTCCTTTTGAAGCCTTGTTTGGTAGGAGGTATAGGTCTCCTATTTGGTGGTTTGATGTTGTTGAAAATAGGTTATTTGGTTCTGATTTAGTTCACCAATACAAGGAGAAGGTAAAGGTGATTTGAGATAGGCTTAAGGCAACCCAAAGTAGCCAAAAATCCTATACGGATACGAGGTAAAGGGACGCAAAATTTGATGTTGGAAATTGGGTTTTCCTAAAGGTGTCTCCCAAGAAGAGGAAGCTCAGTCCCTGTTATGTCGGTCCATACTTAGTTTTGAAGACGATTGGTAATGTTGCTTACGAGTTTAGGATGCCTTCAAGTTTGAGCTTCATTCATACGGTGCTTCACGTTTCGATGTTGAGAAGTGTGTGAGTGATCCTTCGACAGTTGTTCCTTTGGAAATCATGGACATTTCGGATTTCCTTTCTTATGAGCAAGTTCCAGTGGAAATCTTGGATTGGCAAGTCCATTGGTTGTGAATCAAACATGTGGCTTTAGTAAAGGTTCTTTGGAAGAACCACATGGTTGAGGAAGCAACATAGAAAGCGAGGAGGACATGAAGTCCAAGTACCGTTCTTATTTCCCGATTTGAAAAATCATGCTTAAGGTATGTGTAATTCCTTACCATTTTGTTTTCTATCTTTGCTAAATAAAGATTGCAAATTCCTTAGTATCTTTTTTTTTAGTCTTAAAGGTAAGAGTAGTGATGCTTGGGGTCTAATCGTGCTAGCAAATTCATCGTCCTGTTATTTGAGGACGAATGATCCTAAGGAGCGAGTATGTAATGCACTAGGTTTTTGGTCCTTACAATTTTTATTGAGTTTTATGCTCCCTACCTTGACAACGACTCTTCCAACGAGGCATAGGGTGTCTTAATGGGTCATGTGACCCTAGTTGTAAGGTATCCAGAAAGTGGTGTTGAAGTTATTGTCCTAGGTACGACTTGAGGGTACTGGTCATAAAGAATCATGACGTGTCATTGGGAAGGGTAGTAACCAAATCATGTAAGTTTATGGCATGATTCTTCTCTGAGTACGAGTTGCGCACTATGAGACATAAGGATTTTAATGAGTTGTAGGTAGAAATCGTATGGTGTACAGTGTATACCCCAAATAGGTTCTGTGTTGATTACGACAGGGACCTATGAGTTGTAGGGTCCTATTACTAGTCATGTGGTTGAGTCATTAGGTCAAAAGTATAAGGTGCCTTGGTTGTTCTACCATGGTTATGACTCATGGTGATGAGTCGTAAGGAGTGGCTACGAGTCAGTGGTAGACACGTAGTCACGGAAGGCACTTTTTTAGCTTTTAAGTTAAGAGCATTCTCGAAATTTCACCTCTTACCCAATTGAATCCACATCTTATAACCTTTTTAGGGTGTCATTAATGCTCAGAAACCAATCCAAGTAACTTCTCAAATACTCCAAAAGTCTCTCTAAATTTCCTCATTCAAGTCAAGTTAGTATTTAACCAAGTTGGTCATCCAAGTGCTGTAAAGTTAAATTCTCTTCGTGAAAATTGATATTTTAGGTATGTGACCCTACCCTTACACTTAATATCTCTATTGCATGAAATTTCATGGTTATTTATGTGATTAAAAGTCAGGGTTTTGACATGATTTAGGGGTTTTGATATGAATGGTCAATTATTTATTTTCCCGTGGTTTTATTGTGCATTACTCGTGTTTTAACTATGGTTTTCAACTTATGCGTGCATGGGTGTAATGAATGGAGTTGGGAATTGTGATTTTCCCCAAACTTGTTACTTTTGAGGTGACTATGTTCCCAACCCACCTTGTGAAATTATTGTAGTTATGAGAAATATGGGAATCTAACTATTCTTGAACTATTGTATTATGATATTGAATTGAACCTTATGGTTTGGTATTTCAAAAGCCATTGCGTAATTAATCCTTAGGGTTTGTGATTTCCCCAAGTAAAGATATTATTTCGGCATGATAAAGATATCTTGCAAGTGTAGTTGGTATGATGATACCAACAATGTGTGCCTAACTGTAAATTCTGGTTCAATGAATTGAATTGTGTGTTAAATTGTTTTAATTGGTCTTTAATGAGGACTGGGTAGCTGATTTGTGAAAGTGGAAGTCCTGAGGGACAAACACTGACTGTGGTTGACGATGCGGGGGTCTATATGACCGGGTGGTTTAAGTCCCCTTTATTATTAATATCTTATGATTTGTAGGTTCGAGTCCCTATATCTTATTACATGATTTGGTGCTTATGCTACCTTGATATGCAGGGAGGTTCGAGTCCCCCATAGAGCATATATATACCCTCAGGTTCGTGTAGCCACATGCATTGGGGCCCTACCAGCTGGGGAAGAGCTAGGTCCATATAGCCTATGGGTTCCTTGTATGTTATGATGGTTGAGCTACACAATCCAGACTAAGATTTGTAAGTGTTGTTCCCTATCTCGGCATGTGATATATACAAATATATATGTATATGCATTGGATGATATCAATGACATTTTTAATGATTTGAACTATTATTCATGGAATTTTTTTATTCTATATCCTTAAGTTACATGCTAGTGCTCCAACCGCTAACTGTCTACGTATATTGTATCCCCACGTAATGCAATAATTGGCCATATTTCTACCTCTCGTACTTAGTTATTCATGTGTGATATTTGGCTCGTGATTTGACGTTGAAGTATTGAGCTTCCACACATCGAAAGTTAACATTTCATGTTTTAAGTTCCTTGTGTTTCAGATTTCTAGATTTGTAATGGCTATTGTCGAAGGCATGTCCTGACACTTTATTGATATTCTATTTTAGTTCTTGGTTTAGAAGGCTTTCTTTGAACTACTGTGGATTTTTGGTACGTTGGTTGGATGTTTTGGCTAGTTTTATGTTAATAGATTATAGACATGTTTTAATTAGCTTTAAGCTTTTCTTTTTGTAATCTTGTTATATATTTGGAATTAATCCAATATTGGGGATGTTGTGTTGGTTTAGTAAGGTGAAGAGGGTGATCTCCGGTCCACGTGAGACTTGAGATACCCATCATGGCCAGGCCATATTCGGGGCGTGACACAGTACATTGCCACGGGTACTAACACTAGCTATGTGGATCCACTATACTGATGTCCCGAAGAACTAGGGAGTCACCCTAATCTAACTTGTGCCCCTGAGAGAGTATCAACCTTAAACTTTCAGGAAAACCTCTCATAACTTACATTGGCTACATAATTCTGGAACTTAGGAACTACTACTAAAGGTCTCACCCTAATCTGGCAGGTAATCCTTCATCCCTAGGTTCGCTCGATGCTAAGTTCTACTCCCTACTACACGGACTTTAATACTGGTGAAGGTTTAACATGATTTGGACTGATAAATTCTCAACATGTTAATAATCTGAGTATAACAACATAAACATGATCTGGATGACTCGTAACTTGGAACATGCATGACTATTTAGGTATTGGGTGTTCATAACCCGACAATATTATCTATTGCAAAAAATACTCTCGGGACTTATTGAACAATTTATGGTAAGGGAAAGTCACGAGCAATACCCTGTATTTCAATAACAAATCATAAAGTGAACATTTGCATTATCAAACATATGGAAACACACTTATCATGAGGGAATATATTTTCATGGTTTAAAATCAAGATAACTGAGAGAAAAATTATATATTTCATAATCTTTGTGAAATTTCACCAAATAAGGAAAATGGTGTATACTAGTAAAAATAGGAAATTCTAGAGACTCAATCTATGGAAGGGACCCAATGATGAAAATCCTACATAATTGAAGTAAAAGCTTGGATGAAACCCCTAGGGTCGGTCTTGCTCTTAAGGAAGCCCTAATTGCTTGAGGAAGAAGGGAAAACAGTCTCTCTTGATTCTCTTTGGTGAAATTGAAGATTATGTTATGAATTGGGGCTTTTGGCCTTTTTATACAACCCCTTGGAAAGCAAAAATGACATGGGTTTGGCTTTTAAGGGAGTGGTAAAAGACATAAAATCCCCTAGAAAGACATGCAGTAAAACACATTCCCAATCGTTACGACTCTCCTCATGACTCATTACGATTGGTTATGAGTCATAGTCTAAGTCGCAACTTAGGATTTTAGGATTCTACATATATTTTTGTGTGACTACGGCTTGCCACGTAATAACTCGTTACAACTGACTATGAGTCATTGGCTGAAGTCGTAGTCTGAGGCTTGATTCTTGGCTGAACACTTTTATGACTACAAGTCCCACCCAATAAGTCGTAATGTCAGATTACGAATCATGGAGTGGAGTCATGGTCATGGGTCTGAAACTTAGGGCATTCACTGGATGACTATGAAACACTCGTGACGACTCATCACGAGTGTTTATGACTCGTTTCCTGAGTGGTAGCCATGGCAGTGTACTAGATCCTTAGGGGAAACCTTCCACAACTCTTTGCCATGACATCGGATTGAGATGAGTCTTGAAGCATTGGAAAGCTAACTTCTTGGCCTATCTCTTAAGATGTCTAGAGCTTTAAGATTCAAGGTACTACACCTGACAACTTGCAAGAATTTTCTCCTCCTTTTGTTACCCCTCCATTCCTTCTTCTAGCAGGCCCATATATGTCTAACACATTATATATGCTCAACATTTAGCAGTAGATCAGTAAGTGCTATATGAAGACCCTATCAAACAAAAAATAGTAGTAAGATAACAGTATTAAATATCAATTGTTATAGCAAATTGAAAAATAAATATAACTAAAGATGTGATGTTATAGCATCCGCAAATAGACATCATTATCAGTCCTTCATCTTTAGGTCTTGTAATCCCCAAATCATGTTTAATGCACCTAAAAAAACAAATACCATGTGTCCTTGGTTTCTTTATCAACTATTTCCCATGTTTAAGGGTTCATCTGATTATTTCCATCTATGGAAATGTAAGACAATAAAATACCTTTATATATACCCTTGAGAAATGCACCATCTAAACCAAATATCCTTTTCCACCCCTCTATCCATCCATTTTTTAGAGATTCATGACAAATATAGATTCCCATAAACACCTCTTTTACTAGAATTGTGTTCTTAGATGTCCTAATAGATATAGTGGTTCCAGGATTATGATCTTCAACACTGCAGCATAATCATACAACCTAGCAAATTCTTCTATGAAATCACCCAATGTTTATTCATAACTGAGTTTTTCCTTTCTATAGGTTATTGTACTAACTTATAACCCATATTCCTTCCTTGAAAGATCTTAAATCTAATCTAATTTGATCGAAGGCTCATAATTTTGACCTTGTAATACTCAATAATCCACATTGTGTCGCACATCTTGTTTCTAATCCTTTGACAATATTTGTGAATAGGAATGCATGTCTTCACACCAAAATTTTTAATGCTACTATCAACACTTCCAAGAATTACCCAAGGACAATCCTTATTCTTACACGTTGACCTTAATCTTTCTTTTTCATTAGATTTCAACTTAAGATTCCCCCCATTCTGAATTGAGTAAGTGTGCAGTGCCTCCTTAAACTCAATATATATCAAAAAGACCATACACAACTAAAATAAGATCTTTTTTATAGTTGGTTCGAAGTAAATCTTAGTAGTTAAATTTCTAGGTAGTAGATCTACCACTTCATCATTATCAATAGGATCTCCTTCATCTTCACTACTGTCACTACTAGGATTTGAGCTACCAAAATAAGGGTCATTCCCATCCAATATACTTTCATATATTCCCCTCTTATTCTATAATGTCTTCAAAACCATTATATATACTTATAGGACCAGACATTATCTCATCTAGATTCACCTTATTATCCTTTTATTTATTATGTTAGATGTTGAATTGTCTAACTTAAAGCAACTCCTACAAATCACTTAAATCATTAACATTTCCATTAACATCATAGAGTGAATAAGAATCAGAATCATAGTTATCTAGATCTACATTAGAATCAAAAGTTTGAAAGTGATTTGAAGAGAAGTCAATACCTTGACCCTCATCTAAGTCTTCTAAAGAAACACACTTAACAGAAACCTTCTCTTACCGTTTATCTAACCTAGGAGGGTGATATTTATAAAAATTAAAATTTTTATTTTCATCAAATAGTTGAGGTAAAACACATCATCTCTATAATTTCAATTACAGGTGCAGGGGCTAATGGATCACCATTATAAATTAGAAATAAGGGTCGGGGTGTCACATCAGACTTAGACTTGTGGACACTTGGCTATCCTATTTTTAAGGATAATTTTTTGGCAAGTATTACTTTATTTTTATCCATCAAAACTAAAGGTACACTAATTTGATGTACCGCACATACATCAAAAAGTCTCCACCCTTCAGATTATTAAGAAACCTTAAAACATAAACATCGGTATTTAACATGCAATAACTACCCTTTTAGTTAACTCTACACCCAAACATTTCAATCTTTTCAATATCAAATCCCAGTACTAATTTCTAGAACAACATTATATGCTACTCACCTACATCTATTCAAATCTTTTCAATATTATAAATCCCATTGGCATACATTTTCTCAGGTTCTGACAAAAACCAACCCCCATAGTGAAATGGAAGTGTCATTATTATTGAAGTTATTACTTAGCATGCTTGTAAAGTGACAAGAAAACACATACAATTAGTCAATTTGTACAAAATGCATACATAAAGTCCTAATTTTTAAAGTTAGAATTAAAAAGTCATAATTTTAAAGCAAAAAGGTGTCAAGATTCTTCTCCATATGTTTGATATGTCTCTACAGACCACTGATGCATACAATACCCAAGACATTTTTAAAAAAATAATAATTTCAGTCAAAATTGTGATTTTACAAAAGGATTCTAGAATATAATAAAAATAAAAAAATATGTCATTAAAGGATAACATTACTATCATTAGACACGAAATAAAGAAAAATCCCAAAAATTCCAACAAAAATAGTTTTAACAGATAAAACCATACATGTGACAAAATAACACGAACAAAAACTAATAAACGAACTCGAACATACAATAATTAGTATAATAAGTTGATAAACTTACATAAATAGCTTGGAAATCGAATAAAAACAACAAGAACAGTCGAAGAATTAAGTGGGAACAATGGTGAAAGTGTAAAAGTGTAAAGTATGGGTGCCTATATGAAAAAATAAGAATAAGAAAATGAAAAGTTCTCTAAGATTTTTAACACTATTCCATGTCACTTTTTAGGTGTTATTTAGGCATTAATTTTTAAATTATGTGTTATCATTTGGGCAACAGGCTCAACGAAGTATTCAAAAAAGGATTTAAAATTTTGTGTTTTGATGGGTTGAATGATTTAGATGACAGAGGGCTAAGTAGAGGTGTCTACATTACAAACTCAAACAAGTACAAGGGTCCAATAATTCATTTTGTCATAATTTAATTGAGATAGTATTAATGTGATCTGAAATTCAGGGAATATAAAGTCAACAAAAGAATGTTTAGAGTGTTTTTTGAGTGTAGGACTCTCCAACTATATACTTATCCATTTTCCAGTAGCCTTATCTTCAAATTTTCTCAATGCCCAACTAAGAGAGGGGGAGAAAAGGGGGGGTTAAGGGATAGAGGAGAGAGTGGTGAGAGAGGCAAAAGAGGGAGAGAGTGAGAAAGGAAAATTGACTTTAAGTTGTTATTATTTGGGGTCTAAACTACATACCTTGGTATATGGGTAAAACTTGGGGCATTATCTAGGATGAATCTGAAAAATAGATCCAAATTGGGGTGGCTTTCAAATTTTAGCCTCAAATTAAAAAGCTTCCTTAAAATAATTTTTACCTATTAACTAATATTTTTTCGGACAAAATTACCCCTGATCAATGGAGTAAATTACATAAATAATCCTCATAATGGATAACGATATCATATTTATATCTTTCAACTTTTATTTTTCTCTTTTTAATTTTACTTTGATTTTTATTTTTTTATTCTCTTTTTATTTTTAATTTTCTCAACCCTTACTTTTTTCTTTCAACTTTTTTTTTCTTTTTTCTATTTTTATTTTTTATGTTTTCTTTCCTCTTTTTTTTTTGTTCTTTTTAGTTTTTCTCAACCTTTACTTTTTTTTCTTTACACCTTTCAACGTCTACTTTTATGAAAAGAAAAACTTTTTAAAATTTTTCTTTGATTTTTTTCTTTTTAAATTTTTCTCAACCTTTATTTTTATTTAGTCTTTCTTTTTTTATCAACCTTTATTTTTTTCCTATTCTCTCTCAACTTCTACATTTTCTTTGATTTTTATTTTTTTAATATTTTTTTTCATTTTCTTCCTTTTCCGCAATTTTTATTATTTTTGTTCTTTTCTTCTATTTCTTCCATTCAAGTTACATCTCATGAGCAAGAGTTGACACTATCACATTATAAAGACAAGACTTACGACTTTCGAACAATAAGCTACGTTTCATGGGTAAGAGTTGACACTACTACATTGTACAGGCATGACTTATTACTTTCAACCAACAAGTTATGTTTCATGGGCAAGAGTCGATACTACCACATTGAATTTTGATTTATGAGATGTTTTATAACTTTTACCTCAGAGAAAAGACTTAGCTCAGGCACTTTCAAACAATAAATTAAATCCCACGGGCAAGAGTTGACTCTACCACGTTATGTTTTAATTTAAGAGATGTTCTACAACTATTGCCTTAGAGGCAAGACTTAGCTCAAGGACTTTCAAACAACAAGCTATGTTTCAAGGGCAAGAGTCGATACTACCACATTGTATTTTGATTTATGAGATGTTTTACAACTATTGTCTTAGAGACAAGACTTAGCGCAGAGAATTTCAAATCAAAAATTATGTTCCACGGGAAAGAGTTGACTCTACCACGTTACGTTTCCATTTATGAGATGTTCTACAACTATAGTCTTAGAGGAAAGACTTAGGTCAAGGACTTTCAAATAATAAATTATGTCCCACGGGCAAGAGTTGACTCTACATATTATATTTTTATTTATGAGATATTCTACAACTATTGCCTTAGAGGCAATACTTAGCTCAAGGACTTTCAAATAACAAATTATGCCCCACGAGCAAGAGTTGACTCTACCGCATTATGTTTTCATTTATGAGATGTTCTACAATTCTTGCCATTGAGGACACGTTATATTTTCATTTATAAGATGTTCTACAACTATTACCTTAGAGGCAAGACTTGGCTCAAATATTTTCAAACTATAAATTATGCCCCACGGACAAGAGTTGACTTTACCACGTTATGTTTTCATTTATGACATGTTCTACAACTATTGACTTAGAGGAAAGACTTAATTAGCTCAAGGATTTTCAAACTACAAATTATGCCCCATGGGCAAGACTTGACTCTGTCACGTTATGTTTTCATTTATGAGATGTTCTACAACTATTGTCTTAGAGGCAAGACTTAGTTCAAGGACTCTCAAACTACAAATTATGTCCCGCGGGCAAGAGTTGATACTACCACGTTATGTTTTAATTTATGATTTGTTCTACAACTCTTGCCTTAGAGGCAAGACTTAATTAGCTCAAGGACTTTCAAACTATAAATTCTGCCCCACGAGCAAGAGTTGACTCTACCATGTTATGTTGTCATTTATGAGATGTTCTACAACTATTGTCTTAGAGATAAGACTTAGCTCAAGGACTTTCAAACTATAAATTATGCCCCACGGGAAAGAGTTGAAACTACCACATTATGTCTTCATTTATGAGATGTTCTACAACTATTGCCTTAGAGTCAAGACTTAGCTCAGACTTTCAAATTACAAATTATTCTCCACGGGAAAAAGTTGACACTACACCGTTATGTCTTCATTTATGGGATGTTCTAGAACTCTTGCCTCCCACGGACAAGAGTTGACACTGTCACATTATGCTTTTATTTATGAGATATTCTACAACTCTCTCCTTAGAGACACGACTTATCTCAAGAATTTTTAATGAACTTCGTAACAACAATTCATGCCCTTAAATTTTCTTTGATGTCAAAAAAAGAAGATAAAATTGCGGATTATCCAATTTTTTATTTATTAGCAAAATATAATAGATGTTGAGAAAGAAAAAAGCAATCAGACAAAATAGAAAACTAAAAAAAAGATTGAGAAAAAAAGGAAAGAAAAAAAATAAAGATCAAGAAAAAAGCAAAGAATTAAAAAAATTGAGAAAAATAAAAATAAGAGGAAAAATAAAAATAAAGTTTGAAAAAAATGAGGGAAAAAAGGAGAACTGAAAAAAGAAAAAGATGATCAAAAAAATAGACAAATAAAAAAAAGAGTGAGAAAAAAAGGCAGTAAAAATAATGATTAAGAAAAGAGTGAAGAACTAAAAAAATTGAGAAAATAAAAAATGAGACGAAAAAATAAAAATAAAGTTTGAGAAAAATGGGGAAAAAAAAGAACTGATAAAAATCAAAAATAAAAGAAAAATAAAGGTTAAAGACAAATGAATTAAAGAAAGGAAAAAAAAGAAATAGATAATACTTGAGGAAAAAAAAAAGAGAAAAAAATAAAGGTTAAGACAAATTAATTAAAACATGAAATTAAAATTAAAGGAAAAAATTAATAGTGAAAATAATAAGAAATAGAATAATAAATTAAAGAAAAAAATAAAAAGTGAAAATAATAAAAAATAAAATTTGAGAGACAAATAAGTATGAAAAGTTTAAAAAATATATTTGAGGTGTATACGGGCAAAATGATACTTGTACTATACTTAAAAATTAAGAAAGGTCATTTTTTAAAGAGATTTCTTATTAGGGTCAAATATCTAAAGCCACCCATATTTGAATTTATGACATGCAATTTCCTGCATTATTTTTCCTATGGGCCACCCAATGTCCTATCCCTTAATATAAGTTTTACTCAAAAATAACTCATATTCAATATAGCCCATGCCCAACCCAATAAAATTTGATCGGATCAAATTAATTTGGCTTAATTTACAATCCCTAATTAAAAGAATTATATATTTGAATATGTATATTTTAGTTATCTAGTCTGTGTGAACGTGTGCTTCATATTTATCCCAAGTCATGTAATACAAAACTTGAATTGCTAATGATCAAAATCTAAATCAAAGCAAGACAAACTATGAAACAAATAGGTTCTTTTACCAACTACTCGAGAAATAATTACTTTAGAATTGGGAGTCGAAGGTTCTCAATTGTAGACACATACAACTAAAATTCTCAATATTTTCTTGAAACAATATTTAAATTCGAGCCTAACAAAACCTCTTAGAAAGAGGAGAAACCTAGCACACAAGACCTCCATACCTTTATATCAAAAAAATTATCTAAAGTAACTTGGCCTTAAAGTAACTAAACGGCCTAAAAAAAATAAAGTAGACATTCATTATAACACATCAAACATATTTATAATGGTGTTACTATATTTTTTTCTTTCAGATTATAAAAGATTTAAAAAAAAAAAAAATCAACGTGGAGTATACCTGAGATGGAAGAATTTTTTTCCCAATTATACAATTCTTTATTTAGAAAAATAAAAGGGATCCACTTTGCTATATTTAGAGAAAGATTTTTTGTTCGGATTATAAAAGCTTTATTTTTTAAAAAAGAAAAATAGAAAAACGTGGAGTATATTTAAGATGAAAAAATTTTAGGAATTTTTTCCCAATTATAAAATTTTAAAGGGATTTTTTATATTTAGGGAAAGCTAAGGACTATTAATTACTTTTAAGAAGGACTAAAATTGTTTAAGGTTATTTTAAGTTTTAACTTTTCATATAAATAGGAGTTTACTTCCCTATATGTTTAGGAAGATCAATTTTTTATATATATTTATTATAGTAAATATTCTCTTCCCATATATTGTAGGAGTCCTTAATTTAATAAAATAATAACGAAAGAAAATAGTAAAAAAGATGATTTTTATCTAAAGCGAAAACTTTAAATAAAGAATAAAAATTTAAATAATATTTTTAAGTCACTTGACTCTTTTGATATATTAAAGATTAAATATTAGAGATAATTACTAGTTATGAATATAAACAAGAATAATTCATGAATAATACATTTATAATACATACTGCAGACCATATTATAAATGTATGGTATCTGTATTATAAGAAAGGAGTAAAGTGGTGTCAGCAATATGTATTATATTTTATTCATAAATTGTGCTTGTATATATATCTTATGAATTGTTCTCGAAGGCATCATTAAAAATATAATGATGTCTGCAATATGTATTATAATTTATTGAGTATTATAGAAGCATTATAAGTGCTATAAACTATCGCAATAATTTTCTTGCTTAAAGTCAATAGTAAAATATGGCAATGCGAAAAGTATGTGAGTATGAATGGAGGTGGAATTGTTTTGGTTGGTATCACTAATAAAGGACTGACGTCTCCAATATGTATAATAAATGTATTGTCCATGAATTCAATACGATTCTAATACAATTATGAAACAAGTCTAAAACAATTTTTATACAAATCTACTACAATCGTGAAATAATTATGAGACTTTGTCTTCTTCAAACTTTAATATTTACTCCTAAAATCAATTCTAAACTTGCCGATCTCCCTCAAAATGGAAATATGAGTTTTGAACGATATTTTAATTATTTCCAAAAAGGACCAATCCAAATAAAACCACAAATTCGTAAAACCTGCATAATGAATTCAAAGCTCGAAGCTTTTAATGGACATCAATGGTGGACCCTTTTACAACTTCAATTTTGGAAATTTGGAATCCTTATTTGCACACATAAATTTATACAAACTTATGGTATTTGATTCTTCTCGTCGTTCTTTGGGCGAAAATTTTGAAACATCAACAAAAATTGATCTGAAGATATGAACATTAAAAGATATTCCCATCGTCCCATATTAGTTGGTTATTTTTCTCCTTACACACATGTTAATAAATCATAAATAAAAAGATAAGTTTACTAATTTCTCCATAAAAAACTTCTTAAAAACTTTATAAAAAAAGATGAGCACTTTTAAAAAAAATTAATTGCAACAGTAATAATACAAGGTTCTCATTTCTAGCTGCTCCTTCTCGTAAGAACCTACTAAATACTAACTTCTATCACTGTCATGGCTGGTCCAGCCACTAGTCAGCCTGACGGAACTAGGCAGAAATTTTCTCTCACTTCACCAACAATCTTTCCAGAGCTATACCACCCAAATTCCCCTAAGAATCCTACTTTGCCTGTAATACCTAGTGTTTTGCCTAGGAGGATTTAAAGGATTTGGAGGATGTGAATGCAAATAAGTTAAAATTTGTAGACTTAATAAAGCCTAATAATAATGTGCAACAAGGTAAGGAGAAACTGCTACATTCAATTACCATGAAACTTGTAGAATAAAACAATAGTGTTCCAAAAGTTAAGCGGGCAGAAGAAGAGGTGCAAAAGATGAATGTAATTGAAGAATTGCAACTTGCAGTAATTGAAAATTTTTCATATGGATGGCCAGAATTGAAGGATCTTAAAGTTCAAATCCCTAAACAATGCAAGGTCAAAGGTGATTGTTAAATTGGACTTTAAAGAAACAGGCATATATTGATGAGGTTCAGCTTAATGAAGGATTATGTAAATATATTAATACAAAAGATGGAGTGGCCTATGAAATGAGACCGCTCATATATGATGCCAGTTTTAAACATGATATGAAGATCACACAAGAAATGACTTAAATTTTCTTTCCGTGTTTTTTGTAAAGGGTTTATTTTATCACTGGCATCTATAGTTGGGAAACCAATTCAAATTGATATGGCTACCATCAATAAAACAAACCCTAGTTATGCGAGAGTAAAAGTACAAGTTGACCTAACAGCAACGTTGTCGAATTGTGCGGAGGTTGAAGTAGTAAACAATAAGACTAATGAAACAATGGTGCAATCAATAAAGATTCAATATGACATGATGCCCAAATATTGTAACACTAGTAAACTCAAGGACATGAAGAGACGAAATATAGGAGTTTACACCCACAGCTAAAAAAACGGGTGATAGAAATGTAAAAGAAAGTAAACTGCAAGGAGGAAAGCAATAATTTTCTAGTTCAAAGAAGGTATATAAATGGGAAGGTGGCTCTAGCAAGGTGTAATCCTACAAATAGAAGGTTCAGGATAGATAAATACAAAGTAATGAGTGAATCTACAGTGAAGGCAACTTCACCTGTAAAGGACTCAATTCTACGAATCCCTTTGATGTGTTGCAAGAAAAAGGGAATGATAGTAGGGGAACAAATGATACAAATGACCAGAAAAACATCAAAAAAGAGGCAGATAAAGAAACGGATGAACAAGTTAATAAGGCTTCACAGCAAACACAAAGTCAAAAAGAATAGAAAGGCATTGATCAAGACCAAATAAAACATATAGGAGATGAAACAAATAAGCATAGCAATGAAAATAGTACAAGTTTTGAGCCATCATAACACGAAAAATGAGAAGATAAATCAACAGAAACCAAGGAAGCATCAAGTATGGAATTGTGCATTATATAAGATGATTAACAATTGGCACATCAGTAGGATGATGGAGTATAGTAGTCACCTTAAATAAACATAACCACTGAATAAAAAAATGTGAATAATTCTCTCATTTAGACTAATCAAGATCTACAAGATTGGTAAAGGCTATGTATCAGGAACCTTTGAAAATTGGTAGTTCAAATACTTCTGAAACTACGGAGGAAGCAAAGGAATGTTAGCCAAAATTACCTTTTAAAAATTTGTTGGAGCATCCACTAGGTAGGATGTAGCAGTGGTATCTAAAGCAACTAAGTCATGTAAAATAATTTCTCTTGTTAAGACATTGCATGATTTAATGTCTCATCAGATTAAGTATGGAGTAGGTAATGCTAAGATTGTCCAACATATAGATAGATCCAGTAGAAAATAAGGAAGAAGATATTTTTTAAAAAAAAAGGAAAATCAGGTTATGAATAGTATTGATGTGTCACCATAATCAATTTCTAAATCTGACAACACTAAGAATGATAGAAGCCTACAAGGGATAACTATTTAAGAAATGTGTAATCAATTTACAAATGAAGATGAAAGTATTGGTTTGGAATGTAAGCTCTATGAGGACCTAAAATTCATTTCGTTGAGTTCAAATATACAAAATATCACAAGGTCTCATTTATCGCATTAATGAAATATTTTCAAGATTTTAAGAGAAGGTAGGGGATGAATTATGCTAATTATAATTAGAATAGAAAGATTTGAGTATTTGTTCAAGAGCACGTATAGGTGGGTATGTTATTAGATTTAGAGTAGCAGTTGTCACTAAAATTGGATTATTAGAAATCTACGTAGTCTCTAATCACTACCTTAGTGTATAAATTTGATGCGTAAGAGAAGGTTAGTCTTTTGGATGACATATACAATCTTAGCATGAATATAAGACTTCCCTTATTGGTGGTAGGTATTTTAATATCATTCTGAGTGATGAATAACAATTTTGTTTGTTTAGTATATCCATAAGAATACGAGAACTTGGAATTTTGTGTAAACTCTTGTGAGCTTTTTGACATCAACTTCAAGGGTAGTTATTTACTTGGTGAAATGGAAGAGCTGATAGTGAGTGCATTTTTCAAAAGATTAGACAGACTGACGGTGAATCAAGACTTTTTAGGTATTAATGTTTTTGTGGAAAATGAGAATTTGGCTAGGAGTGGCTCTTACCATGCCTCATTATTGCTTTCTCATGACAATCAATCGACTTGTGTCAGAAAACCTTTAAGATTTTAAAATTTTAAGCTTAAAAGGAAGATTTTCAAAAAATGGTGAGGTCAAGCTAGATATATATCAGAGAGCTCTAACATATTTATTAGCGTAAAGGAAAAGTTTAAAAGAACTAAGACTACTTTGACTATCTTGAGTAGAGAAAGTTTTGGTTATATATTTAGGTAGATTATCATTAGAGTAATTAAGGAAGATCTTTTAGAAGAAGAATCATCTGCAGAAATTAGAGTGGTTTTTTACAGAGGGCATAGGCAAAATTGAAGAAATATATTCATTATGAAGAAGAATTTTAAAGATAAAAAGTAGGTATTTAGTAGTTTTCAGAAGGAGAGAATAATCTAAAATTTTTCATAGTCTAGTAAACAGGAGGGAGAGAATATTTGTAAGCAAAATTATGAAGGTGATGGACATTAGGTTGAGGGTGATGAACAGGTGGCTACTGAGGTAGCTTCTTTCGTCCAGGATTAGTTTACAAACAATATTGGTAATGCAGAGCTCTCATTGCTGCCACATTACATTCTTTGATTATTGGAGATGAATATTTCCATAAATACCAACTCAATTATGGAGGAGGTCAAGAAAGTGGTGTTTGAACTTTAAAAATATAGTTCTAGTAGTCAACATGGATATACTGTCACGTTTTTCAGAGTTGCTGGCAAATAGGACGAGGGGACATTTTTAAAGTAGTGGATTTTTGTAAAAGGCAATACTATTCCCAAAGTAGTTACTCATACACACCCGGTTTTATTGCCTAAACAGACATTATACAAACTATCTAAGAAATAAGAACAATAAGTTTGATTAATTTTCTTAATAGATTCAAGAGTGAAGCATGATAGGTTAGAAGATCTATTACCTATTCTCATTTCAAGGAATCAGTTAGGGTTTGAAAAGGGCAAGAGTATCATAGAAAATGTTATGTTTCTTAAGAGATGATTTTAGATATTAAAATAAGGGGAAATTCAACAACTATTGTTATTAAACCTTATATGATAAAGGCCTATGATAGCGTTAGCTGACAATTCTTAATCAAGGTATTTGAGAATATGGAGTTTGATTCTTGAGTTGTTGATATGATTTGGAGATTGGTTGCTAACAACTGATATTTTATTCTTATTAATAGGCAAGCATATGAATTTTTCATTTTGCAAGATGGTAGAAACAAGGATACCCATCGTCCCCTGCTATTTTTTATTTTATCAGTAGAAATGCTAACTAGATTCTTAAACTCTTTATATAATTACATTGATTTTAACAATTTTGTTTTACCAAAGTAGAGTGATGATATTGTCCATTTAGCCTATGTTTATGATACTATTATTTTTACCTCTGCTAAAAAAGATTGCTTATAGATGATTATGGATATTCCTTGGGATAATGAGGCACAACCTTTTTAGTTGATTAATAAGGAGAAGGGTGCTTTTATTATGTATCATAAAACTACTCATGCTCTAATTAGGAAGGTGGAAGAAATTACTAGATTTAGTAGAGGTAAATTCACTTTAATATATCTAAGATGCCTAATTGGACATGCAAATAAGAAAAGGTTCATTTTTTTGAAATAATAAAAAAGTACACAATAAACTACAAGCTTGGAAAGGGAAGATGCTCTCATTTGGTGGTAAGGTTATCTTAATCAATAATATGTTGAATAGTATCCTTGTATATCTTTTATCTATCATAAATTCTCCAAAGTGTGTTCTATATAATTTATATAGATTTTTTACAAGATTCTTACAAAATTTTACAAAGACATGGAGAAACAAGCATTACGTGGTCGGATAAGATATATGCATTACTAAATAAGATGAAGGTTTGTATTTTAGATCCTTAATTGATGTTTTTAAAGTCTTACTTGTAAAATTATGGAGGATTTTTAGAAATCAAGAAACTTTATGGAGTAACTTTATGTGGAGTAAATACTACAAAAACAGAGACCTCAAATGGTTGAATGGAAGGAAAGATCAAAGAATTGGAAGTACATGCTTGAAGCTAGGGACATAATTGATCAAGATATATGGTGGGATCCTAAAATCTGGTGCATCTAGTGTGTAGTATGCTAATTTGACACACTTAGGTGCACTTCACTATGTAGTGCCTATTAACAAGGAATATGATTATCAGTTGGAGGAGGTGGGTTAATTATTTAGTAATGGAGAATGGAATATGGAAGTAATGTAGAATATTTTCACAGAAGAGGTATGTAATCACTTAATCAAGAATATAAATTGTGTTATGCAGAATGAGGAATAGGATAAGCCTTGGTGGATGTTGACAAGTTCAAAAAACTTGCCATTAGTTCTTCCCGAGAATTCTTGAGACAAAGGGGAGTGACTCAAGAGCTTTTCAAATAAATATTTTATGGAGATTGTTTAAGAATTGACTTCCAGTTGGAGAAGTTCTAATCAACAGTAGAATTACAGAATATTGTTTGTTGTGTTGTGCTGAGGGTGTACAGAAATCCGTTGAACATTTATTCATGTCATACAGAATATCTAGTAACATTTGGAATTAGTTTGTTGCAGGTGCAGGGATGGATGGACCATTTCTTCAAGTAAAAGATACTATTTACAAATGGTGGAATAAGGAAGTAGCACCAAAATTGAAACCAATATGTAAAGTTGCTCCCACGTTCATTCTTTGGTAGATTGGGAAAAAAAAGAAACTCTATTAAACATGCAAGAAGGATGTCATATACTAGCATGAGATAGGAGATAAGCAAAAATATTTTTATATGGCTAGATGTACTTTTCCATGGCTTAAGAATCTTCCTTCCTCGTGGATACATTTGGTGAAATTTTTGGAGGATTATACCCTTAGAATTTTGTGTAAGATGGTTTACTAGAAATTTTCTTCACTAAGATCTTTCAAAAATAATTCTGATGGAGCATCTAAGGGAAACCAGGACCTAGCTCAAGAGAATTTGTATAAAGGATGATTTTGGGAACCTAAATTATAATGAGGGAATTAAATTTGGAGAGAATACCAACTTAGTTGCTGAAGTTTTAGCACTAAGACACAGATTGGAGTATTGTGTTCAACAAAATTACTTCCGTATTATAGACTCATTTCTTATTAATAAGAAGAATTTTGGATGCAATATAGGAGGTACCTTGGTGTATTGTTGTGGAAATAAAGAGAATCATGGCTCTAATAAGGAATGTAGATGTAGCGGTGGAGCATATATATAGGGAGGGCAAGAAGCTTGTAGATTTTCTTGCTAACTAGGTTTTTATTTACAGGTACAAATAGAATAATTTACCTAACAATGCAGGATATTCCAGAAGATGAAAAGACAATCTAAATATGACCAAGTCAGGTGCCAAATCTTAGAATCAGAAGGTTTCTAAATAAAGGTTTCAACAACATGAGATGTCATGAGCGATGATACTAGGAAAAAAGATAAAGCATATAGGATTAAGAAAATCAAAAAATCAATGTAGGAAAATAGGCAAGGAAAAATCATCATGTTGAGAATTACTTTTAGAAATAACGAAACATTAACACATCATGAAGAGGAAACATAACATGAGTGCAAAAGGGAAAATACCTTATAGAAGAGTCGTGGTTCCTTGTAGACAAATGGAGATGTTGGGAATGAGTTCAACCTAACAAAATAAAAATTCACATTAGAAAGCTCAGGGAATCTATGAGACTAAAATAGTGCAATATTGGGGCTTTAACAAAAGAAACAGACCTGATAAGGTTGGTGATAGATCTTTAGCTTTATTAATCTTAGGTAGTGGTATTAGCTTCTTTGTGAGATCAACTTGTTATGATATAAAGTAAGGGAAAAAATACCAAAATTAGAGACTGAATATAAAGAGCTGGTGAAGAGTAGCTGATACTGGGTCAAAGAAACATAGACCTGTGGAGAGAGGAGTTGAAGATGTCTTTTCTTGGAATAATTTCATGGCACTTATGAGACTTGAAAATGCCTTGTATGATGAAATCATCCAAAATATATGCTTCTTATAGATCTTGAGTTTCTTCATACCATGACAAACCTATCTTTAGCTCGACTTGACACTAAGAGTAGCTTTAGGTTCCGATCGATAATGATGAAAAAGAGAAGACTTATGTAGCTGTTGTTTGTGTTTTGTTAATTTACTTTCAAGCTTCTATGTTTTGTTTTTTTCTAGTTTTGGACACAATTTTTGTATTTACTATTGGCTTGGTTTGGGCTATTGTTTTTACTAGATCAAGCAATGGGCTTATTTTATTTCTAATAAATGGCCTTTTTCTTAAAGAAAATGATAACATATAAAAAATTTAATTAATATTTTCTTGATTTAGTAAGGTGGCCAACTAATATGGATAACTATTTTTAGTAAGATAATCAACTAATACAGGATAGAGGAAGTAGTTTTTTGAGTGAAAATTTTAAAGAATGAAATCATGTTTATTAGAAAAATGGCATGAAAAGAGAGTGTGGTGACCCTCCAAATTATTTTCTTGATTTCTATATGATTCCAGTATTTTGAGCCTTCTCATAGCAGCTATAGGTAATTTATGACTTATTGGAACTGTCAATTTCATTATCAGACAGCTTGATTGGATTTTATGTTCATTTTTATATTTTGGAGCTTAAGTTGTTAAGGAATTGGTCTTGGACAAAAAATCCTAGTAAACAATCTTGGATGAGAATTCTGATAGTGCCATCGTTTTTGAAACATTGATTTTAGGTTAGGGAGATCCTTCGTCAAGTTTTGAGGCATTTGGACTCGTTTTGGGATATTGGGTAGAATTTTATTCAAATAGAACTATGTGTGGGACTCATATTTAATCAAAATGATATCGAATAAATGTTTTGATAGATTGATTGAGTTCAAAATATTGAATTTGGTAAGGTATAATTGTTTATTTTCATGCACGAGATTCCAACCAAATCTCGAGCACTCGATCTGAGTTCATTTGGACTTAGAAAAATTTGAGGCCTCAGTTGATCATGCAGTCGCTTAAGAGGATTGGGGGTCACTTAAGCAATAGTCACTTTACTGACCTTGCGACACTTAGAAACTATGACAGTTTAGTGGCCTTGGCTGCCAGCTGAGGGTCGTGTTAGTGGTCCCAATTTGCCTAAGCAGACGTCGCTTTAGTGACCACGGTGTTGCTTAAGCAGTTCCTTCTCTCTTGACCCATCGCTTTAGCATTCAAGTGTTGCTTAAGAGGTTGGCACTTAAGCGGCCCAGTTGTTGCTTAAGCGAACACTGTTGGTACTAGATTCTCTTTTTCACCCAATTTTATTTCATTTCCTAGGGCTTTTTCCTCTATTTTATTGGAGCTTGAAGTGTGGAAAATTGTGGGGAGTCATCCATTAAAGCTAAGATAAGTTATTTTGACACTCGTTGGTTATTTTTCATTATTTTCTCCGTTGAATTCCACTCTTTTCAATGTAAATTTCTAGAAATTATGTCTTAAATTCCTATACATAAAGGGATAATTTGAGCCTTGGTTTGTGCACCATTTGTGCTCATTTTTTTAGCACACGTTCCTCATTCTTCGCGGGACCTCGTGAGCATTTTGTGGAGAAAAGATGACTTTGAATTTTTACGAATTTAAATACTTTTAAAAAGTTTTTAAAATCAATTTTTTTTAGAACAAAGTCACCACTTAATTTATTTAGGAAAATCAAGAAAATCTTAAAAATTACTTAAATGATTCAAAACATAAAAATTTATTTAAGTTTGGAAATTTCAAGTAAGTGGTTCCTATTAATACTCTTGGAAGGTTGTTAAGGCACCAAGAGTATCCGCTAATTTGAGGTTATGCAGACTATTTGAAAATAACTTTTTGACTAACTTTAAAAAGGAAAGTTGGATTTTGAAAAAAAAATCGATTAAGGAAAAAATTTGATTTCAAGATTTGTGCAAAACAAGTTTTGACGACTTAGCGGAAATTTTAACTAAAGTCTAAGAAAATTAATAAAAACTAGAATATAAAGGGGAAAGAGAGAAACTAAAAGACTTAGACCATTATGCCCAAATCCATAAACTATGTCCTAAACTAATTTGGGATTTTGGCCCACCTGCACCTATCTAATCTAATCAATTTTGTTTTTTAAGGCCCAAAACCTGTCCTAAACTAATTTTTGGACCTTTAAAACCCAAAATCTGCTTCACCTGTACTAAATTACAAATTTGGATTCGAAGCCAAAATGAATGAATGAATGAATATATAAAAATAAAACAATAATAAAAATTGAAACTTTTCAAGTCTCTTAGCCGCATCAACAATGGGTTTTGACCTATTTTTCCTTCTTCCATCTTCTTGCACCAATATGCCATAAAATAACTTTAGGACTTTCTTTCGAAATTGACTCGGGATTAAATGGGCCTCACTGGCCCATAATGGACATGAAAACGGAAAAGAGTCCATGTAAGACTTGAACGTATCCATATGCAAAAGAAAATAAAAAAAATTAATTTATATTGTATCATTAGTATCTAAAATAATACAAAAATACCATGCGTCTTACTTAATAATAGGCAATAAAAAATATGTCATGTTAATTTAGGGAAGGTAAATTCACATTCAATAGCATATTTCATGGAAATTCAGTTCTTTTTTTTTTATCATGGGAACACCACGAGCAAACATCTAAACCTACGAGTGTATGAATGCAAAGGTGGACATGAATTTTAAGGTTACATAAAGAGAAATTAGTACCGATCCAAATGATTAACATCAAGTTCAAGAAGTGAGAAGTAGAAATTTAACATTTAAATCAACATTAAAACACACATAGAAATCTTAACAGGTCAACTAAACAAAAAGATCAAAACTTCATGGTTAACTGCCATTTGGACAGTCGCCCATGATACACCCAAATGACACCTCTCTTATGAGAGAGTAAGCGGTCATTGTCAAATATATAACCCAACTAGGTTGGGGTCGAATCCCACAGGGAATATGGTGCTAATTAAGTTGAATGCAGATTAGTTGACTTTTAATCGTTTGTTTTCTTAAAATAACTAGGGGGGATTTGATTCAGTTCACAAATTAATGGTTTCAGTTTAACAAGATAAAATACGTGTATTAGTATTCAAATTCAGAGAAATAGCAAGTTAGGGTTATGTCCACCTTGTAGTTTTCAATACTTTCTAACTATGGGCTTTACGAATTCATACATGCATCGTGTTTACATAGAAACATATTGTATTTAATAACATAATCCTAGTGTTTCTCAATCATCAAGGACTAATTCACTTCAGTTCTTTCGAATCAAAAGCGTTTACCAAAAATAATACGAAATCTTCATGTAGTTAATCTTGTTAAGGCATTAACATATGAAATAGGGGTTGGAAATCCTATTTTTTTTCACTACTCTCATATCTGAACATCAACCTTTCTTTCAAACAATTTGTGTTTTAAGGCATATCCTCTATGTTTGCAACCATGAGAATTCAAGATAAGCGAAGAGAATATGATGTAAATAAATTAATGCATAATGAATTCAAAATCCAAAGTGATAGATTGTATGCTTCAAGGCTTTCATAACTCTAACTAATAAACTTAGCTACTCATGGGTAAAACGGAAATCACAATAGAAATATTCATCATACCAAAAACTAGAACGATCTTGGTGGAGAAGATGAATAGCGTTTCTCCCTTGGTGTAAGCCGCCTCTCTCTTCTCTAAAAATAATACAGAGTAATGAATTATGAATAAAAATTCAGCATTAAGCCTTTTAATAATTTTTTCTCTCATAATTACCGTCTAAGTCCCTGAACTAATTATAAATGATAAACTAGTCTTGGACATAGTTTCTAGGTGCCACATTTGGTCCAGACTACTACTCTCTCTTATGTCATATGTCATTCACATTCCATAGTCCCATTATGTCTTCATCTACTTCATTAATACCTGCAATCATGATAATCACATCGGTTAGCTCAATTACATAGAAGCAGAGTGAAAACATAAGAAACTAGGCACTTTGTTCTCTAAACTTAGCTAAAATATGAATAAGTTATGGTGCTTAGACGTATAAATACACCCAAGATCAACCCACAACCTTAAAATAGTGACTTGTGCAAAGATAACTATTTTTTAAAGATCCTATCTAACTCGTTTTAGCTAAACCTGTCCTTATTAAAAGAAGAGACACAACTCTTACTAGAAATTTGAAATAAGAAATTCAACTAAATCCAATTGATACATTGGTGTCATAATGAGATACTATATTATCGTAGGTCCTAGGTTAGCGAATTTAAGCTACAAGACTATTTAAATGCCTAAAGGGTTGCATTTACACCATACGTAATTTCCAGATAATCACATTATCGGACAAGATGCTTTTATGACGTGTAGAATTCAAGGAAACCAAATTTTAATCATGAATTAATGAATCATCCATAAGAAATTAAAGATTCAATTTTTAATAAAATGGAACACATGAAGAAAATCTAGTAGTACCTCATTTTAAAATAAAGGAGGCCGATTCCATCTTTAAGATTTGCAAGAAAACAAAAGTAAATCATACATTTATTAAAAACAGAAAGCAAGAATTAGACCATTCTAAACTTATTATCATCATAGGCTATGGAAAAGAAATGAGACAACAAAATTAGTTTTTGGACAAACAAATCGTTACAGATTCGAGGCAGCCTTAAATCCAAAAAAGAAAACTAATTTGAATGCGAAGGGAAAAAACAATCACCAGTTTACTCAACCCTCAAACAGGAAAAGATAAACATGAAAGACTATGCTAGTTGTAAAGTAATCTCCAATGAGGAAAATTAACTCATCATACTCTGCATCTAACTTCTGACCTGAATTTGATTTTTAAAACCGAGTAAAATAAAAATAGATACGTCATGATATGAGTGTTTTTAAAAAATTGTGAAGGAGTTTAATAATTGTAACGCCCCGAATCTGGTACCCAGAATGCAACATGGTGCTCATAACCCCAAAGGACCACAAGTTAACCCATGACTGATATCTGTAACTAAGTCTTGAATAATAATGGTAATATCGTAAATGTGGAAACATGAACTGAAAGGCCATAAGGTTCAATACTGATACATAACTGAAAATATGGTATAACAATACCAACACAACTGAAATAACTGTCTGAACATGTTGTAGTATGAAAACCTTTAAAACTAAACTGTCTGAATAAGGAGTTGATGGGACCATCCCCCAACTAACACCATCTACTAAAGTAAACTAAGTACTGAAAGAATGAATTAATCAAATAATAATATCCTCAAATGAGGACTCACTGCTGAAACTAGAATGTTACTGATACTCTGGAGCGCGTGTTTCTGAACCTATGGTATAAACCACCATAGCACAAATGCGTCAGTATGATTGAATGTACTGGTATGAAAGTGAGGTAGGCTGAATACAATGGTTCATATGCATGAACAATACTAACTAACTGAATAACATGAACGTAAGAATACATCATGAATATATAGTTGTATCTGAGATCGTGATAACACTGACTAATAAATTCTGATAATGTGTATTTGCTGATATCTGGGTACTAATATTAGGATACTGAAAGACTAAATCTATTGAGTACTGAGGAACTAATGTCATATTACTGATAAAGGAATGGCTATTTCTGACAGATCTGATTATGAAAAACTTGTCTTATTGACTGTATCTGACAGTCTTGAAATCTGAATACTAGTAACATAAATTTCGTATAATTAGTATACTATTAACTGGGTGACTGTGTCAGACAGTCCTGATTCTGATGGAACTAGTTGAGTTCCATATTGAGCTGAGAGACTGTATCTGACAGTCCTGAAACTATAGAACTGAACTGAGTGTTATTACTGAGACTAGATACGAAACAGAGACTGTGGAAGGTAATCATCTAACCTACATACCCCAGAACTAAACTGGTGCGGTTCAACCTGTGACCCCAGCTGGAAGGGTGTCATTACCGTGCCACGGGTAAAGACAAGCAGTGAGTAAACCCTTTCTAACAGGGAGCTCTTTTGTCAACCTCTTCTAGTAGGAAAACCTCAAATGAGGTGTATAATCCCTAAACTGGTAGGGTATATCTCAACATACGCTGGATATGTAGTTCTAGAATGAAAAGATTGCTTCTAAGATCACACCCTCTACTGACTAACAGGTGAGTCTCCATCCTTGGGTTCACTCAGTGCTGAATCCTACTCTCAACTGAAGAGACACTGAACTGATTTAAACTAAATTGAACTGTTACTGTTAGTATCTTTTAGCTTATTTGAACAAGTTTGCTAAATTTCATTGACTGATGGAGTACTACTGAGATCAGATAACTGACTGAGATTACTGAGAGTACTGAGTTTTCCTAAGTCATGTAACTGACTGAATTCTAATGATCATGGCTTAAATCAGAGTATAGTGAAAATTGAAACTAGCTCTAGGCACATAGATAAATTATCGGATACAAGTACCCCCAAAACACAATAGTATGAATCTGACAAGACTTGACACTTCGCGAGCATATAACCAATATCAATAATTCATAATACAATTAGTTTGGGATTTCATGAAATGCATGGTTGTCATAATGTTGTACATGGATGAAATTGCATATAGACATGTCATAATTTCATCAACCTAATCTCATGAACATTCCATCAAATACTCATAATGCACACAATATCATGAAAGTTAGTCTTGTTCATAAGGGTAAAACATGCATTTTTTATTTGAGTCACAGTTGAGCTAAATACCCAATTTCTATCCTCCTAGCCATTTTTTCAAACACCCTACATGAACAACTTAGGGCATAGGTAAAATCATCAAATTACATATCATAAATAACTCAATTCATGGATTTCATCTTGCATGCTAACGTAGTTTTATGGAAACACATAAAGAATCCAACTTGGGAAACATACAATAAGATAAACATGGTTACAAAAAATCCACAAAATAAATATCATGTTTTATAATTTGAAAGAGGGTTCTTGGACTTCATGGATTAAAGGAATCCATAAATCAACACTTGACATACCTTAGTTCATGATTTTACTAAGATTGATGGAGAGATTCTTCAATTTGAGTATTGAATTTGAATCCTTAATTAAAAACCCTAACTTGTTCTTGAGAGAAACTCTATATTTTTGGTAAAATATAGCTGAATCACGTGTTATAGAATTTATCTAAGGATGGGAAATTGACCCTTTTTCCCTTAAAAATACGAACATTTAATGACTAAAAACTAGGTGCCGACGCTACAAATGATGCAGCGTGTTGATGCCTGCGATGCAATATTTTATGCGTCGTGTCGATCCTCAGAAGTTTTGGCTCTGGTAGCCTACACAAATGTTGACCAATGAGATTGGCAACGCGGCGCACCATGATCGCGTTGGTCCACTATTTTGGGACTCCAAACATGATCTAAATGTGTTCTAAAAAATCTAAAACTTATCTGGGAACACCTATTGACCCTCCTGATCATGAACTAATAAAAATATGGACCATTAAAGGATGTTAAGGTGGTGAAATGAGGTTTCCAACTTTTGAAGGCCAATAATAGGCTAAGTCTGCGAACCTAGCTAGAATTTTCTAAGTCTGGAACCCCTTGGCAAGCTTAAAGAATTGAATTAAGCTTTTGGATTTTACAGGGTCTTACAATATATCCTCCTTGAGAATATTCATCCTCGAATAAGGCTGAATGAGAGGGAATAAAAGATAAACTAACGTACATACTGAATATGAACAATTGGAACATGATTCCATGACTGACATGATCGATAAACTGAATGTATCATACCGAACATGAATATCTGATGCATGGTTATCTGGTTCATGAATGCATGACTGAATATGCAATGGTAATTGATACCAAGTTTATCATGGAAATTTGAGCATGAAACTAGATAAGTTCAAGGAAGACTGTTTCCTTAAATTGAAAATGCTAATGAGCCTGAAATTAATTACTAATATGCACGAGCAGAAACACGTAAATGTAACTATGTATGGAATATGATACATGATCTAGATATCGTGATTTGAATTGAGTACCTTCAATACGTGGCTTACGGATGAGGTCGGAGTTTGAGGGTCTACTTATAAGTACCCTCTTACTCCAAACTGGATTCATTATGAGAAGAGCTAATATCATGTTTTATGTCATGAGAGTTCTGAGAATTATTGTGTATCTCCCCCTTGGGACACTAGGTCCCTCAAAGAATACTAATTTTACTAAGATACTGAGAAAAACTATGCATAAGGCACCTACGAACTGAATCGCGGCTAGATATCTGGGATCTGAAGCTAAGACAAAGTATTTAGACCTTACGCACTACAACTGAGACTACTAAAAAGATTTATGTGGGTGCTGAGAACGAATGTATAAATATATACCAACTTTATCTGATTAATTGAATAACTTATATCTGAATACTGGGCATGTAAGACTGAACTATACTTGGTCTGGGTAGCTGGACTGAGACTATAGCGTATTATACATAGGAGGTAATGACTGACTGGGCAATATGAGGTAACTGAGCATGAGTGAGGGAAAACTGTATTACTTTAGGAACGCAAGACCAGGAGTCTAATCATGATTTGGAAACATTCTGTAAACTGAGGTATTATAAGACTAATAACTGAGTAACTGATGGCCATATGCTATGGTCGGGTAATCTTAAAATTGGACTGAGTTTCTGACCTGACTACTAGACTAGGACTGGGACTAAGATTGTAGCTAAGATGGTAATTGAGACTATAACCATAACTAAGACTGTAACTGAGACTGCATACTGATAACTGAGGGTTAGACAAGTACTGGAGTACTGAATTCTGATGTCTAAGTAACTGATAGCTGAAAGCCATGGTTCTGTAAGACAATCTGAGTCCTTTACTGAACTGACACTGTAACTGAGGCCTATGGGATGGAACATTAACACTAACGATTCACCGAGAGATTAAAACTGAGGGTATATGTGGCATAATTTGAGTTTAACTGAACACTAGGAGTGAAGTCATGAATCGTGTGGGCATGACTCATGATCTGCACGAACTGGGTTTGGAATTTCTGAATTTATGGAGCATGATCCACAATATTTCATTAACTTGGACTCCTCATATGAGGAACTTAAAACACACACTATTTTATGAAAAACGCATGGATATAAGCTGTATTCATGGGACTAAAACGAAAAGCATGTGTAAGTATCATGATGGTTGAAGTATAAAACTTTTCACTGAGATAGGAATTGGTCAGGAATCATCTTCCCTTATGGATTTCCTACACATATTAGTATTACTACTGGAACCTGAAGGCCTGATTTTCAGAGATTTCATAACCAGACAGTTTCTGTATACCTGTCAGGCTATGTTAGACTGACTCACTGGAGTCGGGACTGGAAAAAGGTCATTTTAACATTTGGTTTGACCTTAAAGTTTACTGCTATACAAAGATTTACAAAAGAAAAAGGAAGCTCCTGAATCTGAAGAAACGTGAATATGTAAATGAGGGATCTGTAACATACCAGTGGCTTTATCAAGAGGACTTTCCTGATCCTGTTGGGACTGAAGTGCCTAAAGTCTGTTTGGTGTTGCCCATTTATAGCGCTGGAATTGGCACCCTACTGATTCGGGGAACCAAACTGAGTTGAAGGACGACCGTTCTTACTTCTAGGGCCAGACCTAGGATAATCTCGGACCTTGTGATCTGTCTCTCCATATACAAAACACATATCACTACCGGCTCTACATATATCCTTATGATGCTTACCACACTCTTCACAAAGTAGATGAGTAAAAACCCTACTCTCACTACCTTGAGCCTTAGAGCCTGGTGCCCCATCTCTACGGACATTTCTGAACTTTGGTACTGGTGCACTACCTGAAGATGGAACTAGGGATATAAACTTCTATCTATCCTAAGAACGGATACCACCTTGCGACCCTGGCTAAAAAAACTATAACTACCAGTTTTGGCCCTCTTATTTTCCCTCTCCTTCTTCTTAAGTTTCTGCTCCTCAATCTGTTGAGCATGAACCATAAGCCTAGATATATCTATCTCCTTAATCAACATCGTAGTCCTGCACTCCTTAACTACTCTACCTGATATCCCAGACACAAACTTATTCATTCTAGATCTACTGCCTGCTACTATATGAGGAGCGTACCGGGCTAACTGAGTAAACTTAAGGAAGTATTCTTTTACACTCATGCTACCTTATCTGAGGTTGATGAATTCTAACACTTTGGCTTCTTTCTGATCGAGGGGAAAGAATCTACCTAAGAAATCCATAGAAAACTCTTCCTATTCTATGGGCTTTGCATCTGTACCCCTGTCTACTTTCTACTTCTTAAACCACGTATGGGCTACATCTTATAGCTGATAGGCAACTAACTCTACACTCTTACTGAAAGTCACTCCTATGATATCTGTGACTTTCTGAACCTAGTCAAGAAACTTATATGGATCCTCTTCAGACTTAGAATCAGAGAATAGAGGAGGATTTACTTGGGTGAAGTCCCAAATCCTGGGTACAATAGAATTGGCCACTGGTTTTGTCAGAACAGCAGTTGGCCAGTCATTCTGACATGTAACTAAATTGGCTAGAGTAGTGAATACTGTTTTGAATTCTGCATGAGAGACATGCTCATCTAGAGGATCTGCCTAGATAGGCTGAGCTGATGACTTATTCTATGTCCCTCTGTCATTAGCCCTTTTTGGAGGCATGTTCTGTAAACAAAAGAGAAAAAAAGATTAAACTGAGAGTTTGAGTAGAGTTCATACTCAGTCACACGACATGAATACTGAAAGAAGGGAAACTGTTCCTAAAATATCTCATAGCCTCGTGCACATAATTATGGCGCACAACACACCTATGTACAAAACTCTACTAGATGCGGCTTTTCAGACTTCCTAGGATGCTAAAATGAACCTTAGTCTCTGATACCAAGTTTGTAACACCCTGAATCTGGTACTCGAAATGCTACATGTTGCACATAATCCTGAAGGACCATAATCTAACCCATGATTGATATCTATAACTAAGCCCTGAATAATAATGGTAATATCGTAAATGTTGAAACATGAACTAGAAATCCATAAGGTTCAATACTGATACATAATTGAAAATATGGTATAACAATACCAAAATAACTAAAATAACTATTTGATCATGTTGTAGTATGAAAGCCTCAAAAACTAAACTATCTAAATAAGGAGCTGAGGGGACAATACCCCAACTAACCCCATCTGCTAAAATAAACTAAGGACTGAAAGAATGAAATAATTAAATAATAACATCCTCGAATAATGAGGACACACTCTTGACTATGACTACTGAAATTGGAATGCTACTGAACTCTTGAGTGCGTGCTTCTGAACCTATGATATAAAACACCATTAGCACAAATGCGTCAGTATGATTGAATGTACTAGTATGCAAGTGAGGTAGGATGAATGCAATGACTCATATGCATGAATAATATTAACTGACTAAATAAAATAAACGTGAGAATCTATGCATGAATACATAACTGTACCTTAGATCATGATAACACTGACTCATTAATTTGAATAACGTGGATTTACTGGTATCTGGGTACTAATACTAGGATACTGAAAGACTGATTCTATTCAGTATTGAGGAACTAATGTCATCCTACTGATAAAGGAATGACTATTTCTGATAACTCTGATTATGAAGAACTTGTCTGATTGACTGTATCTGATAGTCTTGAAATCTGAATACTAGTAACATAAATTTTGTATAATTAGTATACTATTAACTGGGTGACTGTGTTTGACAGTCCTGATTCTGATGGAACAAGTTGAGTTCCGTACTGAGCTGAGCGATTGTATCTGACTGTCCTAAAATTATAGAATTGAACTGAGTTTTATTACTGAGACTAGATACGAAACATAGACTGTGCGAGGTAATCATCTAACCGATATGCCTCAAAACTGAACTGGTGGGGTCCAACCTATAACCTCGGCTGGAAGGGTGTCAGTACTATGCCACGGGTAAAGACAATCTATGAGTAAACCCTCTCTAACAGAGAGCTCTTCCATCAACCCCTTCTAGTAGGAAAAACTCAAATGAGGTATATAATCCCTAAAATTGTAGGGTACATCTCAACCTACGCTGGATACGTAGTTTTGGAATTCAAGGATTACTTCTAAGGATCACACCCTGTACTGACTAACAGGTGAGTCCTCATCCTTGGGTTCACTCAGTGTTGAATCTTACTCCCAATTGAAGAGACACTGAACTGATTTAAATTGAACTGAATTGTTACTGATAGTATCTTTTAGCTAATTTGAATAGAGTTCACTAAATTCCATTGACTGACGTAATACTACTGAGATCGGATAATTGACTAAGATTACTGAGAGTACTGAGTTTTCTTGAGTCATGTAACTGACTGAATTCTAATGATCACGGCTTGAATGGGAGTATCGTAAAAATTGAAACTGGCTGTAGGCACACAGCTAAATTGTCGGGTACAAGTACCCCCCGGACTCGATAGCATAAAACTAACAAGACTTGACACAACGTGAATATGTAACCAATATCAATAATTCATAATACAATAAGTTAGGAATTTCATGAAACACATGGTTGTCATAATGTTATACATGGATGGAATTTCATATAGACATATCATACTTTCATTAACCTAATCTCGTGAACATTCCATCAAATATTCATAATGCACACAATATCGTGAAAGTCAGTCTTGGTCATAAGGGTAAAGCATGCATTTATTATTTGCATCACAATTGAGCTATAATACCTAATTTCTATCCTCTTAGCCATTTTGTCAGACACCCTACATGCACAACTTAGGGCATTGATGAAATCATCAAAATACACATCATAAACAACTCAATTCATGGATTTCATCTTGCATGCTAACGTAGTTTCATGAAAACAAATAAAGATTCCAACATGAGAATCATACAACAAGATAAACATGGTTACAAACAACCCACAACTTAAATGTCATGTTTTATTATTTTAAAGAGGGTTCTTGAACTTCATGGATGAAAGGAATCCATAAATTAACACTTGACATACCTTAGTTCCTAATTTTACATAGATTGACGAGGAGATGCTTGAATTTGAGTATTGAATTTGAATCCTTAATTGAAAACTCTAACTTGTTCTTGAGAGAAACTCTATATTTTGGGTGAAATATGGTTGAATCACGTGTTATTAGATTTATCTAAGGATGGAAAATTAACCCTTTTGCCCTTAAAAATATGGACATTTAGTGACTAAAAATTGGGTGCCGACGCTACAAGCGGCGCGACGCGTTGATGGCTGTGACACAATACTCGACACGTCACACCATGATCTCATTGAGCCTCAAATGTTTTGGCTCTGGCAGCCTGCACAAATGTTGACCAACGCGATTAGCGATGCGGCGCGCCATGATTGCGTTGGTCCACTATTTTAGGACTCCAAACATGATCTAAACGTGTTCCAAAAATTTAAAACTTGTCCAAGAACACCTATTGACATTCCTTATCATGAACAAATAAAAATACGGACTATTAAAGGATGTTAAGGTAGCAAAATGATATTGCCAACTATTGAAGGTCAATAATAGGCTAAGTCTGGGAACCTAACTAGAATTTTCTAAGTCTGGGACCCCTTGACAAGCTTAAAGGACTGAATTAAGCTTTAGGATTTTATGGGGTCTTACAATAATGGTTTTGCAGAATTGGTAACAAGCATGATCATACCAACAATAAACAAAGACAGTATATAGGACTGAATTTTAGTATTGTTGTTATAGAAATTCACTACCAGTTGCGTATTCGATCAACAAAACAACCACACATTCGACCAGCATAACAACCCTAAAAATAGATACTATAATAGCAATACCATATTTAAATGTTATCAATGAAATGGTTAAATTACTATAGAATGATGACAACGAGAAAAGACAAGAAGAAAATGGCACAAAACCTATGGCCTTCGAGGCATTCTACAGCGAATAATCCCAGCAACTACGATTAACAATACAATGAAAGACTAAAACACTACTACGACTACAGAATGATTAAAAGAAGAAGATGAAAATACCAAAATAAAGGGGATGAAGTATTACCTCTTTGGAGCAGCAAAACAAGACTTCAAGCTTTCATAGGAGCGTTTTTGCAACCACCAGAAGCTAGGAATTTAAGGAAAAAAACTGACAAAGAGAAATTTCAATTGTAATTTCCTTTTTTATGAATATTTGAAGATTTTTGCTCAAGGGATTCTTTTGACCCTTAAGATTTGATCAATTTTTCTCTACAATGAGCTTTATATAGAAGAAAAATCTAGGAACAGAAAATTGGCTCCACCGTTGTGGATAAAAAAAATTGGGTGTAATAAAGGAAAAATGAATTGAGAGTTTTGAATTTCAAAAATAAGATAAGATTTTTTATTTTTCTAGATTTAGCCATGGATAAATTTGGACAAAAAATGGTTAGGTTCGTAGTTAATTTTTGAGAATTTTAGGGTGAAAACTGAATTCGTCTATAGTTAATAGAAAATTTACAAGTACATACTGTGATAGTTTGAAACCAACAAATTTCAGCTGGATTTTGGGAATTTGTACCTCAACTTGATTAGGTGTCGATTTCTAGAAGTTCCTTAAAGTTGTGTTGTTCCTTCACTTGAATGGGTTGATAGTTCGGTACAAAAAATGGGTTAGATTTATGGCTGAGCTATTGATGTACTGCTACTTTTTGAAGTCACTCGCATTTCTATTTCTATTGTTTGTTGAAAGGTATGTTAAAAAAGATAAGCAAAAATGGGTCGGTTGATGTATTTTGGGCTTGGGTCGGTGATTGGAGCAGTTAGGCTGCTATTAGTGTTTTGTTGTGTTGGTTATGGTCCAAATGTAAAATAAGGAGGAAAATTATAGAAAGTGACAAACTTAAGACTATAATAACAATAAATAGCAACACTTTGTTAATATTACAGTTTATAGCAAAAGTAACATTATTTTGCCCAATAATTAGTTAACCGCGTGTTTTACTCCCACTACTTTACCTTTTTCTATTTTCACTTCACTTTTTTACTTCCCTCTAATCTAACCATATATTCCCCCTTATTGTTTAATTTACGCCTTTTTTCCTCAAATTGTTGATAAACATTATGCTCTATCAAATAAGGTAAGTTGATATTTACAGTTATTGCATGTTATCTCTTCTATATAAATTATATATTTTATATTTTTTATATTTTTTTCTTCATTCTTCTTCTTTGGTTTTATTTAGATATTTTATGAATTTTTTTGTTGAATGATTGTAGAGGTATGCTATAATAGTCAAACACACATATCGTAGAAGTTCAAATAGAGGTATACCACAAATGAATTTAGTTTCTGATGAGCTATCATTATGTAGTCTTGGTATAACACAAGATAAAGATCTCAAATTGATTTCTACCCCCTATTTAGTCGAAGAGGAATTTCAACAAAGAAGAGGTGAGATCTAAGTATCGTAACAATCTGGAGAAGATTATGAAAATCATAAAATGGAAAGCATTGAGAAAACCTTCATTTCCAAAATCCCCAAAAGTGTAAAAATCTGTGAAAAAGAGGAAGTCAAACTAAATGAAAGTCAAGTAAAATATCAAGTCTTGTTGATCCAAAATCATCTGATGATGAATCCGAAAAAAGATAAAGTGGAAGAGTTATCTTGTATTTGTATTTGTCTAGATTATGAATAATCTGTAGATATATCTATTTGGTATATACATTTGATTATGCTTAAATTTATTTTTCAATTACTATTAAGATATGTATTGGTTAATGTTAAGATATGTAATTTATATTTTTATTAATGTTAAGATATGTATTTGGTACCGTTTAGATATGTAATTGTATTTGTTAATGCTAAAATATGTATTTAATATGCAGTTGTATTTATTATTCAATATGTATATGAAATGTGTTTTGTAAATACATATGATATTATTTATTTATTATTTTATTATTTTATTTAATAACATACAGTTTGGACCATACATATATTTTAAAGATACATATCAAGTGATATATATCTACTGTAATGTAATATGTATGAAAATACATATGATTTATTTAGAAAACACATATGCAACACTGTTTACATAATGTAATTGTATTTGTTAATGTTAAGATATCTATTTGATAAGCTATTGTATTTTCTACTCAATATAAATATGATATGTATTTTATAAATACAAATGAGTTTATTTTGTATTTTGTTGTAATGTAATATGTATGATGTAATAAAAAAATATGCCTACTATGTATTTTAATAATATAGATTTCAATTTTTTTTCTTTACAGGTGTTGCGTGATCAAATATTTATGGCAAGAGTACTTTCAAAGTTTGCACCATATATAGGACGTCACACAGTCAATAACATTAAAGAACGTATTAAGACAATGTTATCGAAGGAGCAGTACAAGATTTTTTTGCCTTAAGAGTATATTTGGTGTCTATATGCAGAAGAAGCAATGTGTAGTTCAAGAACAATTAGGCAGATGTAATATGTAACTTGAGACTAAGAAAAGTTATACAAAGGTATTAGTCATCCGAACAAATGGCACAGTTCTTCATTTCAGTCTAAGAGAATTTATTGTGATTACTGGTTTGAAATGTATTTCAAATAAGGATAATTTTATTTTTGATGACGAAGTACCAAATAGATTAATTTTGAAATATTTTAATGGTGCTAGTCATATACAGAAAAGAGACTTATTTACGGCTATGTCGGGCAAAATATGGAGGAAGAAAAATGATGAAGATGTTGTGAAGTTTGCTATTCTGTATTTTATTCACACATTTTTATTTTTGCCGATTGATGCTATAGTTATTCCATACCTTCATTTCAATTTGATTGAGAGTGATAGCTATAAGAATTATCCGTAGGAAACTGTTGCATTTGAGAAATTAGCTAATAGTTTAAACAAAAAGTTGAAAGCAAAAAGAAAATTTTATTTGCTCCATGGAATGCCAAAGTTTTATTTGCTCCATGGAATGCCACTTACCATGCAAGTGTGGTTGTACGAGTGTTGTTCTAATGTTCCTTGGAATGTTTCTTCAAGGTGGATAGTAAAATTACATGACTTTTAAAAAAATATTTATGAAGTTTATTGGTTTGTAAATACATATATTGATATTGAATATGTTCATATACAAATACATAACGTCACTCCATATGTATTCTTTTAAATGTAAATCTGTTCATAATGTCATTCTACTTTAACATCTAAATTAGTTTTCAGTTTTTGAAATATACATCTTATGTATTATAGGTTGTTTTTAAGAATATTGGGCCAATATGAAAGGATCTTTCATCCTTTCAAATACCCAAGAATGTTGGAGCTAAGGTAGCTGGACCTCAAAAAGAAGTTTTTGTTAATTCAGATGATGATTTCAGGAACCCCCACTTCCACAAAAGTATTCAAGCAGAAAATAAAAATATTAGGGTGATTCATCAAATTCACCAGTCAAGAAAAAATTGAAGTAACAACCTAAAGTTGTAGATGAGCAAACACCAAAAAGGACTCCTCCACCTCGTGCTACAAAGTTTCGTACTATGAATACACAAATTTTTAAACCAATTCAAACTCAAGATATCTTAGATTTAAATAGAAAATACATAAAGCAGGCAACAAGTTAAAAGTCCATTCCAGTTCAGTCAGATGTTCCATCTTCTTTCAGTTCTAAAGATGAAAATGTTTTTTCTATTTGAAATGTTTCATGATGAGGTAATTTATAATAAATACAAGTGTATTTTTTCCTTTCTAATTATTTTTATTTGAAAATAGGTTCGTCAAGTGTTGTAAGCCATTAGTTACCTAGTATCAATAAAGTTGATCTGATAATGAATGCATTCAAAGAAAACAAGGTACAATATTTTTTAATTAAAATAATAATTATTAAATACATATGTTGTGTTCATATGTATTTTTGTATTTGAATATATATATATGCAGTATGCAGTGTCTGTATGTAGTGTAAATATGTATTTTTTCACATGTCAATTTGTATAATCATATATACATATGCACTGCCAGTATGTATACGCTAGTAAACTCTTGACGAGGTCAATTAGAAGTGACAGTATATATTTTACATGATAAGATATGTATTTATATTTTTGTATGTGAATCAACAAGCTCAAGATAAAGAATCTGACAAGCCACAACTGGATGATGCTAAAGTAAATACATCATCCCAACAATCCACTTCCACTCTGGTGCATGATTTTGATAAGAATATTGAAGGCACATTGAAAAATATTTGTGTACATACATATATAATTTATTTTGTGTATACATTTGTAATTTATCTTGTTCTGATAAAATTATACATGTGGTAAATGTTTGTCTTTCAAAACAGGTTCACAATGAGTTTAAAGAAAATTGCAATCCCATTTTAATGAATGTGTCTAACAAGAAGATTGATGTTGTTTTGAAATACTTTTGATTTTTTATATTTGTGATGTATATAGATATAGTTGAATATTATTTTATTTATTTGCTTGTTTATGTGTATGGAAGGACAAAATCAATATTTGTATGGATGAATCAAAAGATGTACTTGATTCACCAGTGTGCTAAATATATATACGTATATTTTAGTTTATTTAAAAATGTTGCAACAATATAATTTTTTGCAACATGTTTTATAGACCACAAAACATGTTGTAGATATGGGTGCAAATACATCATGATATGATGTTGAGAAAACATACTTGGATGAGCACAATAAGACACCAGTATGCAAAATCACGCAATAAACACTAATGAAAGAAAGGGCGAGCCACATATATCAGCTTCTCAAATTATAATTTTTGATGATTTGCTTCAAAGCATTAATCTAGATTACATACACCCCAATTCGGATGTTCAAGACGAGTCCACGATATGCCAAACACATGTGTGTTGTAATTTATTTCATTTACAAATGTTGCAACATTATCAGTTGTTTATACATTTTTATAGATCATAAAAGAGGCTGCAGAATTGAGTCCAAATACATCAGTACAAAATGTGGAGAAAACATACTTGGATGAGCAAAATAAGACTCTAGTGCATAGTCATACAACAGTCACTGATGAAAGAAAGGGTGAACAAGATTTACTAAAATCTCAATTCACAATTTCCGATGATTTTTTACCTAGTCTCAATGCATATGTGAATGATGAAAGAAGCATCATTATACAACCATCGATCAATATTGAAGAATAGACCCCTATTTATGTTTTAAGGATTAGGAGACCACCTAGATTCAAGGAGTCACCATACACAATAAAATTTGGTTCAGCAACTGGTAAGTACTCTTACTATTTTTTTTATATTTAAATCTATTTGATTTATGTGTTTAAAATATAATATCTGTTTTTTTATTCTGGCTAATGCCGACTGTTTTTGTATGTATAATTCTAAGAATTTAGATTTTATTTATATTTCATATAATATATTATTCATATATATTTGTTTATTTATCTTTACATATTTTTGTATGTTGTAATAATAAGGTAGCTCATCAACATAATGGAAAACATTCACTCAGAAGCATCCTTTTGTATCTCATCCAATTCATGATGTAAAAGACACTAATATCACTAAAAAGTTCTTGCAGTGGCTTTCAGAGGACCTTTTTAAATATCATGCAAAGAGGTATATAGGCTCAACTGAATTGTATTATTTCCTTATTTTTTCATTCATGACAAAGCATTGTATTTAACAAATATATAAAAATAGAAAAGAGGAACATTACAGGGGGAACAAGTCAAGTATACCAATTATGCATTTGGAAGTTTAATCAGTTGAAGAAAAAAATTAATTCTACATTATGGGTGGTCCTGGTCAGTCATGGACAAACTCTGTAAGTGTCGTACTATTCTATTTTGTTCACTATCTTATAATATTTTTAAATTTATTTTGCTTAGTTTCAATCCTACTTACGCAGTCTGTAGATGTATTTTTGTATATACATATATTCATAAGCAATCATATGTATATAAGTATATACATATTGCAGTGTTACATATGTATTTTAGTACATACATATACTCATATGCAATCATATGTATATGACTATATATATATAGTGTATTATATGTTCATGATACATATGTATATGAGTATATACATATGAAATTTTAGAGATGCAGTGTTTCATATATTTATGTTACATTTACACATGTATTTTTTCTAATGCAATAAATTGATGTTTGCTTTTACTATTTACGAAAGATGTCCAAGTATGATCCCTATAACACTTATAAGTACAACATAGTAGATCGTAACTTCATTAATATAGTCAGCAGTATGTTAGTAGTTTATGTGTTGGATGATTCAACCTTTAATGCCGGTGAAAAGGAGCACTGTGTGAAGGAGTACATAAGTAAATTCCACATGCATGCTACAGTGTCATGATATACAGTTGATCATATTTTCATTTCTGTCAAAGCAAAGGACAAACATCATTGGGCTCTTGGTATTTTTTCTTTCACTGATAGGTACATATGTATATATATATGATTCATTGTCATCTGTTGGTCATAATATTATTTTGCTTGTCAAAATTGAAAAGTTATCCGAGGTTATACCTTTATATCTCATGGTCTGTGATTTTTATGAAAAGAAGGATATTGATATTGACAATCATCCAAATTATAAAGATAAGATAAGTTGGATCTATTTGATATTTTTTATGCGAATGATTTACCTCAACAACCAAGTTGCATCTTGTATGTATTGAATATACGTATTACATGCATATATGTATATATCTTTTTTTTTAATGAATACTTATTTTTCACTAAATGTATTTTCAAGAATTGTGGATTGTATATGGTGACATATGCTGAGTGCGATACTTGTGTTTCTTATGTTACTTCTATTCATACCTTCTTCGAACAAGATATACTTCACTATTGTGGCATTATGGTTCGAGAAAAGAAGAAGATAAGGTACAAAGTGATGACGAAGCATAAATAAGGCTTGCTAGGAAAATTGAGATAACAGAAAACACTAAAATTCTTGAACTTTGATGTTTATTTTTAATATTTTATATTTGACAACAGTTAACTTTAGGTAGACAAATATGTAGTTGGATAGTTCTTAAGTTTCACATATTACTTTCATGTTGAATGCCAAAAGTTTTGTAATACTTGTCAGTTATATTTTGATTATTGATGTTGAATCAACTTAAATTGAATGTTTCATGGTTAGCTTTATGTTTGTTTTGGACATATGCAGTTCTACATACGTATTTTCTGCATATGTATTTTCCAATTCTGCATATGTATTTAATATAGCTACATATGTATTTATAGATCAGCATATGTATTTTCAGTTCTACATATATTTTTATAGATGTGCACATGTATTTTATAGGTCTTTATGTGTATTTTTAAGATTTTTAATGTTTTACATATGTATTATACATAGAATTATACATATACAAAACTAAATATACATATATGTATTTTTAGATTCTGTATATGTATATTTTAGATTTTGTATTTTTTTTTGTTAGTTTTGTTGGTTTATTTATTGATTACATATATAATGACATTGAAACAATTTAAAATGAATGCTTTGAATTTTTGTTTTATGTTTAATATCACATTTGTTGTACATATAGTTGATTTTGTTCATATTGTATATATGTATTATTTCATACAATAAGTATATATTTTTATCTATATATTTAATCAGAATCAGTTACATTCATTCATTCATAATAAAATAAAATAACTTGCAAGTTCAGTAACATAAATGCAACAATTTTACGATTTAATAAATTCAAATACATGAAACATAATTGTTAATGAAAAAATTCAAGAATTGTTTTTTGACTAAATACATCAACAAACATATCATTTATTATATTTCCTACATGAACGTCTATTGTGACCCTTAAATTTACATGTACTACAAGAATTTATTTTCTTCTTTCCGAACATATTCCTCCCAAATTTTTTACGCTCTTTCTTTGGAGGTCTGCCATGGGTTCGCTTGTATTTTGGGGCAGCACTACCTCATTCAATGTGCTTTTTGGAATTACCCAGTAATCTTTGTGTGGTAAAGGATTAATTGAAACATCATATATTCTTATACTAGTTTTGGCTTGTATAGATCAGAGCAATATGGTCTTTTCTTAAAATTCTTGTTATCCAGGACTGTACAAGCATGCACACATGGTAGCTTGTCCAATTGAAATACATGACAAAAATTTTTTTTTCTTAAGGCAAACAATAAAATGCTTCTCTTTATCATGTACTATGTAGACATATTTTGTGATTGATACAAATTAAAATTTTTTAAAGAAAATTAATTAAGAAAAACTCAAAATTATTTCGACATTTCTAATATCCAGTTCAACAAATGTATTTTTTAATTTTGCATATGTATTTACAGTTCAATATATGTATTTTCCTATTCTGCATATGTATTTAGATGTCTTTATGTATTTTTATAAATACATTATCTTTCATAACACATATGCAAATATATTTTTTACTGAATCAAATATACTTATATATAAGATAATTAAATATATTTTGTCATACCGTCACACGTGTACAATCTGATTCGTTTTGTTGGAGTATTTATTAAAATTTTTCAATAAGATCTGTAAATGTATATAAAGCCTTCTTTCTATTTTCATAGTTTTACCTACCAAACAACAATCTAACTTCCTCCAGAAAGTCATATATATGTAGCTCTCTAGCTGATACAAGTGCAATATTTACTGACTCAGCAATATTTGATGTCAAAGTCCATTCCCTATGAACTATTGCATAGGTCCTAACCCACTTTTCATAACCCACCAATTCCAAGTAATTATTAACTCTAATATCAACTGCCTCTATCCTTTTCATTAACTTATAATATTCAGACTTTGAATATAATTTTATCATTGTGTAAAAGATCTCCGATAACGTATTATGTGACTTTCTATAATTTATTTCACATTTCTCCATAGATGCCACATACATGCATAATGTGGTACATCTTTGTACACATCACCAATAGACTTTATGATGCTTTCATTCTGATCTTAACAACACATATGTATTTTCTTTCACCGTATGCTTTCTTCAGTTTTTCAAAAAACTAGGTCCAAGTGTGTTATTTTCTGAATCAAGCACACCATATTACAAAAGAAGTATATGTCCTACATATGAAAATAAATGCATATAAATAAATAATCTAAATGATATACAAACATTCTCATATAATATATTTTAAGAAAATGTATATGACACATTACAATAACTAAATATGTTTCACATATATAAATTCAGTTAACATGTTGATCATATATATTTATAGAGTAAAACATGATTTCTAATACATATTATACTATATATGAATTTTTCATGAATTGTAGTTCAATACACACACATGTTGTATGTATATTAAAGGACATTACAGTTAAACACATATACATACTGTATATGTATTTTATATATATGTATAAATAAAAATACATAACACAAAAATTAATTTTTGTATAACTTACCGTCTCCATACATGGTACAGACAACTTAAAATGTACCAGTGTACATTCTCCTGAGATGACTAGCATCAACAATTATAACGGGTCTATAATACTCGAACCCTTTGATGAATGAATGAAGAGGTACAAATAGATACAAAAATTCATTATCATCATTTTTTTTCATTCATATATGTGAACCTGGATAACTAGTGTTCAAGACATGTAAGTATGCAGGTAGTTTGCCGTATGATGCTGATGGTTTCCCCTTTAAGTCTTTAAGTGCTTTTTTCTTTGCTCGCCAACATATAATGTATGTCAAATCTATACCCAAGTCTTTTTTTCATATCATATTTTTATTTTAGGTGCACTGTATTTTTGCTTGTGTCTTGTATGTTTTTATTTGACCATACAATTGATCAACCTACTTATAGTATGCAACTTAGGATAAATCTTATCTTTGATCGGATATGTGTGTGCTGGATTAAATTTTCTAACTCTAGACATTCCAAATTGCATTATAGCAGAGGCACGAAATAAAAAACTACAATTACAGAATTTGTACAATAAGGTATAACTACATACAAAAAATTAAATATGATCAAATATAATTAATGAATCTGAATAACAAAAACTCAATACATGATAGAATTACCAGGTCTTACTTATCTTTCAGATTGTGAATGAAATTTCTCCCTAATTGTATAATACTTCATGACTGACTTTAAAATATATTTCGAGAAATAAACCTGGTCGATCTTAATATGTTTATGGGTCTAAGATAATCACTTTAGTCGTATTAATCTCAAATACAAGTATAGATTCCTCAGTAGCAGGAACTATTAATGCGATTTCAGTAATGTATTTACCCCTTTACATGAAGAACAATATAGATTTATACTTTAAGCATTACACAATGATGAACTTACAAATGTGCTGAAAGTATCTTTATCCAAAACACTTACATACAAAGGCAAACTACTCATATCCTTTATCTTCTTTCTTTGTAAAATATAGACCTTCAAACTCATGTCATTATGTATATGTATTTGACCTACACTATCTGTTAATTGATATTCTATTTGGATACATTTGTAGGTCAGATCTACATTAATATGAAATGCGAGTAGTGAGTATAGTTGGTTATATGAGGCGTTTGTACTCAACAATATAACATCAGTGATGTAATCATCATAATTTTATTCATATGTCCATCTACCAGAGTGCTTAACAAGAATAAGTATGCTTCACATTTTCAATCTCCAAAACATAAAAAAATATTTTTAAAAAATAAATTATCAAATACATACTATTTCCTGTCAAATGTGTAAAAAAATCATAATATACAGCTGTCAAAACAAAATACAGTTATACAAATGAAACTACAACATACAATTAAACTCATAATTGCATATACTATGAGCAATAATTACATTATTAATATCACAAGTTCTTTAAAAATATACCACTACATTCACTACAGAATTGAATGACACTACAACTAATAACTCATAATAAAATATATAATTTCATATAATATACACAAATCAAATAATCTGGTTCAAATAAACTCATAAGTTTTCACTATATTTATTTCAGACATAATTACACTGTTTTGAATATATAAATACAATTCAAAAAAAATTACGCAACTGCTAAATGTATATAAATAAAAATCATCTTTTTGATCAAATACGAATTAAGCGCGAATAGCTTTTAAATTCAATGAATAATAGATTTAGATCAATTTTCAAATTAGATATCGAGAAGAAAATTTTTTACTTTGAAAAAAAATATTGCGCACAAAAAAATGGTTTATAAATTTGATGAAATCCATATACGAACTCAAATTTTGAATTATATATCGCATTATTATTTTTTCTTTTTTTTTTTTGAAATATAGAAGCTACTCAACTATTGCACACAAAATTTATTAAAATTCAGATATAAAATCCAATTCGTTTTTCAATACCTAGAGTCGCAGTGTCGTTTTTTTGTTTTTTTTTGTTTTAATTTAGAAGCTCATCAACTATAGATTCTTCAATCTATTTTTTCATATTGTTTTGGGTTGCTTATCATAAAAAACACATTTGAATTTTTAATATACTAGCTGTAAAATAACGACAAATGTTAAAAGAGAGTCATATAAGGGAAATGAATCCTCAGAATTAAATATAGCATGAATTAAGGACTATTTATTCCTTATTTAATTCTAACTGATTTGAGTTAAAAAGAAACTGTTATTTAGTTTGTATATATATTTATATAGTAAATTTTACTTAAATAAAAAATACAACTTGTTAACTTTCATAATTATGAAACTGTTGCTATAAAAGTCCTAATTATAGCTATATATTTGCTACTTATAAAATATTTCCTAAAATATTTCCTATTAAGAGGCTTTAAGTTTATTGAAATGCAATTAATAAGTTGTTTAAAATTGGAAGTCAGTAAGTTAGAATGTTTTTTCACAACAAATAATTATTTTCTTTTGCATCATATAATAAAAAACTTTAAACTAATACTCCCAAGTTTATCATTTCATCAGTACATGAACCATTCAAGTAAACATAACCAATAACATTTTCATCTATCAGTTAAACAACATTAAGCAGAAACAAAATCATTACCACAAACTCATCTCCCACAAAAATATTAATCATTAATACCTTATCAATCTCAAATTAAAATTTCACCAAACTTTTTAAATTATTCTCACAAACATCAAGTTGATTCAAATAATATTGCCTCTGTACCGCCACAATAAATACAATTACTTCATATGTGAGTATAATAAGACAAATTTTTCATTCTAAGAACTTGGGTAGTTGTAGAATTACCAATATATAAAAATTATTCTTCTTCAACTTTGATGTAAAACACAAATTTAACTTTGTTAGCATAATCATGCTTATTACCTCTCAAGCTTAACACCCAATCTTACTCACAAGATTTGTTCGAGAAATGACCACTATAATTATAGCATCCACTTAAATAAATTTATTTTAAATTAATTGGACTATCATTTTTCCTAATCTTCTTATGCATTGAGGGTATATAATTTTTCACACATAAAATAATAATTCTCATTAAAGATTCTCTAATTGATTTTGGATTTACGATAAGTATTTCTTCCTGTATTAGTTATCGCAGAAAAATTAAGCAAACAAATATAGTTCATGGACAAAATTACATGTCAAAACTTATATCTGATGAAAAATTTCCATCAAGGGGTAGCGCTGCTTTGGAAAGCATCCGACAATGTACACTTTACTAAACTTATCTCACCTATGATTCCTTTCTTCTTGAAGTGCTCTGTATTCCTTTTGGGTCTACCACGTATGAACAAATGCTATCCATACAAACAACAGAAACATACTAAAACAACACATACATAACTAGTGAAAGCAAAAGGCTTCTATATGCATCCCTACTTTGATAACAACGATGATTTCCTCCATTGAAAAAAAATACCAGCAAGCCTCACAGATACTGTCACGATCCAATTTCTAAGTCATGATGACATTTACTTTACTTCACCAGTAGGTAAGCCAAATAGCAACCCAAAGCTATAAATAATGGGTTGATTTGATGAAAAATGACATAAATGTCGAAAAGGTACTAGTAAAGTAATCTCAAGCCACAAATCATAGAATAATAGATACACGGGCGAGAAATAAAGAGAAATAGCAATATCCCATGACCTAATAATGTCGGTACAAAAACCTCTAATCCAAAAGAATACAAATACTATCAAGTCAATATAAAATAGTCTAAAAAATGGAAAGACTAGCAAAAACAGAAGAGGGAGAAAAGGTCAATTTCGGCTCTAAGAGCTCACCCTGTCTCCATACTCTGGCCAACACAAATCCCAACATCAACGATAACAGCTAGTACTCGAATCACACTAAAAAGGAAACAAAAGTGTAGTATAAGTACCAAAGACATGGGTACTCGGTAGGCATCATCGATCGACTGAGTTAAATCATGATATAAGCATAATAATATGCGAGTTAAAAAAGTTAAGTCAAGACAAAAGGACAAACCTGAAATAATACTCCAAATGCTAAAAGTAAACTGCTGTAGTAATAATGATAAATAAAAGTATAACTATCTCTACATAACTGGCCTCCATAAGCCAGAAGGTGCGAATAAAGTGAATAACCCAATGCGGGCTTCCATAAGCTCAGATGGAGTAATCAAGGTGACCTAATAACATAAATTACAATAATCAATCATATATCAAAATCATAAACATGGAACCTTCTATATTGTAAAAAACCAGACTCGAACTATTTCCTTACCCATCATAGTCAACACCTCGTTACTTGACTTGAATTGAAATTCATATCATTATTTGTCGGACTTGAACTGAAACCCATATCATGAATAATGTCAAAATTAAATCGGCCTTAATGTCATAAATCGCCGAACTTGAATCAAAACTAATATCATCTCTTAAGTGTCATTATAGAATAAATCATCATAAATCTAAACCTCCTTAGAATCAAGAATATAATTAAAATAATGTGCAATCCTTATAGATCCTACAAGAAATTAATAATAATCTTGGGCTAAGATGGGCCAAAAGAGCCCAATTTTATCCTTGACATTTGTTCTAAGATAAATTCTACCCTGAATTAGGCTAAGATATATAATTTCACTTAAATAATTTAGTCCTAAGATAGTAAATCTACTTAAAGAACAAGTGATTAAGTAAATTATGCCTAATTACAGACCCTTAATCGACTAAAAGAGCCAATTCATGCTATATATATACCTTCAAGACCTAAATCCTATCCTAAAACTAGTATAATACTATATTCATACTATAATTAAGCTCAATCTAGGAGAATGGTAAACCTAGCCTACCTTGACGCCGAACAAAGCCAAGTGAAATTTGCTAAATCATCAATTTTCCTTTCTAAGAAGATTTCGCTCGATGCCACGCTATAAAAATGGTAATCTACTCATTAGTATGAGTACAATGGTACCCATGTGGACCCACTAGCCAAATCACACTTTAACTTAAGGATCATTTACACTCAAGAGTGAATAAATTTAAAGCCATATGACACTAAAATCAACACATAAATAATATAGAAATTTTAGTTATAAATCAAAGAATTAACCAAGAATTTAACATGAAATCCATTAATCCAAGCTCATAATTATTCCACAATCTTTGAACAATTACTCCACCAATTTTCCACACTCTCTAGGGTATTAACTCTTGACACTTATGAGAAAATAGGGTGAAAATCAGGCAAAAGAGACATTTAATAGCCTCCCAGGTGCTACTTAAGCGGGTCTTGCTGGGGTATACCCCTTCTGCTAAAGCGAACAAAGAATCGCTTAAGCGGTCTTCGCTTTTAGCGGACATGACTTTGCTTTAACGACCCAGCTGGGAAGCTTGGTATCTTAAGAAATAGGATGGCCCGCTTAAGCAGACTCCAGTAAAGTGATCCAAAGTTTACTTTAGCGGATACACCAATTGAGTGATGCACCAGGTGAGTCTTGAAAAATTTCAAGTCTCCACAGAAGCCTCGGGATTCATTCAAGATTCTGTAAACGAAAACAAACTATGCTACCCTACTAATTTCAACATCTTAGACTCAATGGCACACTCAAATTTTTTATTCGGGTCATTTTTTCAACAAAATGTAAGCCCCACAACAAGTGCCATTTTTATTAATTTCTTGACAATAGCTCAGAATGAATCCAAAAGCCTTTGGACCCAAACTAAAGGTCCCCTAGCCTAAATTCAATGTTTTGGAGCTGAAACTATCAAAATTTCGTACGAGGTCATTTACCTGAAGCTTATGCACAATAGCTTCTTACATTGAAGACTTTAAAGCTAGGGAATTAGCTCTAAAAATCAAATAAATTATCCAACTATCAACTCAAGAAAGTCATAAATGACTTGGGGACCTATAGGAAAGCTCAAAATGGAGAAAATGCATTGAAATCCAAAAACTAACCTGGAGGGTCATTACAATATACACTAGTAAAAGAACTTTTATCTGCGAATGTAAGGGGTTAGAATGTACCTGAAGTCTCAAACAGGTGATGATACTGGGCATGCATCTCACTCTCGATCTCCTAAGTAGCCTCCTCTACAAGATGGTGTCTCCACAAAACCTTAAATACTGGAATCTCATTAGAGAGCAACCGTCTGACATCTAGCTAATATGAATATCAGCCCCTCTACGAAAGTCAGTCTCTCATCCAAGCTAAACCAAGTCCCACCGAAGCACATGAGACTCATCAAGAATATTCCTTCGTAACATAAAAACATGAAAAACTAGATGAACAACAACAAAATATGGGGTTAAGTCTAACTCATATGCCATCTCTCCAACTGAGTGAAGCATCTCAAAAGCTCTAATATATCTGAGGCTAAACTTGCCTTTCCTCCTAAACCTCATCACACCCTTCATAGATGATACTTACAGTAATATTCAGTATTCAACTCCAAATCTCAAGTCATAAATTATGTGATCATCATAACCATTCGACCAACTCTAAGCCTCTCTCAATCTATTCTGAATTACCCTGACTCTATCCAATGACTCTTGAAGCTGTCAGTACTATGGGGTCTAATCTCAGAGGTCTCGAATCATCTAATTAGAGATTAATAATGTTTATCATATAATGCCTCAAATGTTTTCATCTCTATACTTGAATGGTAGATATTATTATAAGTGAACTCCACTAAACCTAAGTGTTGCTCCTCCCACTAATCTCCAAAATTCATAACAAAGCCTCAAAGCATATCCTCAAGAACTTGAAGAGTTTGATCTGATTGCCTCACAATCTATTTTGATCCCTAAAGGGTCTAAGGGCACTTTGGTTACTTCCCCTGACCCAAATCTGCCTATAACACATAATTTCAGCCCCTAAAAGCATTAGATACATGATTTCTCATCTTTTTCTCTCCAAAAAAATCCTAGCCCCCTCAAAAAAACCAAGAACTTCATCATAGTTTCTTCAATAAAATCATGAAATTAAGGTTCCTAAACCAAGAAGTTCAAGAAAAAGTTTTCAATAATATTTCCACAGCACCCAAGTCAAGCTTTCAATTTCAAAGTCAAGCTTTCTACATCAAATTCATGATTTCTTCAAGAATCCATCTAATTAAGGTATGTGGGAGTTCATCCATGAGTTCCTTTTTACCCATGGAGCTCAAACTCTCATTTTCAAGTTCAAATTTATGATCTTTACATGTTACTATGAATTATATCCATGAAATTTCTCGAAATTTGATTACGTATCATGTTTACAAATAGTTTTTATTGAGATTGGCTTGATATGTTTGAATTATGATTTTGACATGCTAAAGCCTTAACCCACATTTCTAATATTGAAAGTTATGTGAATTTCATGGTTTAACAACTCCCTTGTTTAACTCATGATCCCTATGTGTTGGATTTCAAATTAATAGTATATGTATTGTCAAGTGGAATGAGCCAATACATATTTTGAATATTATGATCTTCATATCAAATCTTAAAGTTGTTAATTTATTCATGTAACCAAGATAATTTTGCATGCTTGCTTATTCCTATGCACAAGTTTATGGTCCCTATGTGTGTAAGATCCCGCAAAATTCTAAGCTTAATTTAGTCCTTTAAAGCTTGTTAAGGGGTCCCAGACTTAGAAAATTTTAGCTAAGTATTCATACTTAGAGTTATTCTAGCCTTCATTGTTGGCGATCTTATTTCACTATCCTTACGACCATTAAATGTCGATCTTTAAGTGGGTTCATGATCAGGAATGTTAGTAGGTGTTCTCGGACGAGTTTCAAATTTTCCGAACATTGTTTGAAGCACGTTTAGGAGTCCAAACCAGTGTATTAATTCTATCTCAATGCGCCTCATTGCCTATCGCATCGGTTAATATTTCCCCCAGCTCCCAGTATAATTTCCAGTGAACCGACGCAGACTCGACGCGGTGCATCGCCTATCGCGTCAATCCGATCGACATAGAGTGTCGCTAGGATAATTCAATCATTAAAAAGTCATGTCCTTAGGGGTATTTGGGTCATTTTTCCACGTCTATCAGCCCTTAAAATACGAATTTAGCCACTTTAGAGGCAAAATCCATTCACTATTCTTAAAATTACTCAAGAACAAAACCCTAGGGATTTTAATTCAAGGTTCAAGATTTAAGAAATCACCATCAAACTTCATTAATTCAAGTACTCAGGTATGTGAAGTGTTCATCTGAGGGTTTCTTTCACCCTTGGTGTCCAAGAAACTTTTTTAAACTTCAAGTAGATTGATTTCATGATTTTCATAATTAGATTTAAGTGTATTCATAATTATAATGTTAATTGGGTTTCTAATCCATTGTTTATTACTAGTTTCATTTAGAAATGATTATCATGTATGTAGTATCATGTGAATTTATGTTAAAGCCATCGAATTTGTGAATTTTGGGAATTGATGTCATGATGCCTATATGTTGTTTAGTATCATGTGTTTATTGGTGCTCTCCAAGATTTTGTTAAAGTGCTCATGTGAACTAAATGGGAAAGAATCATGACATGCTAATATATGCGTAAACTTATGTTTTACAAGTGTTTGATAAAATATCTCTATGGATGAGTTATGAACAAATGTACAGTGTTATGCTTTTCAAGTTTACTCTATGCTTTACTTTTCATGCTATCGAGTCCTGGGGGTATTCAATACCCAAAAATTTAGTTGTTTACCTAGAGCTACAATATTTACAGAACAATCTCCGTAGTGTTACAAGAAGTAGTACTCAGTAATCAGTCACAGTCTCGGTTCAGTAATCAGTTCAGAACTCAGTGGACTTAGTAAGTTAACTAGATTCAGTAGTACTTTGTCAGTTAGCAGAACCTAGTGAACTCAGTTCAGTTCAGTTAGACAGTACAATCAGTAACAGTTCATTCAAGCCTAGAATGGACTAGAAATCAATTCAGTTTCTATTCAGTTGGAAGTTGGATTCAGCACCGAGCATACCCAGAGATGGGGGCATTTCTGCCAGCATAGGGTTTGACCCTTAGTACCAATCCCTATATTACAAAACTACATATCCAGCGTAGGTTGAGATATCTTCCTACTAGAATAGGTTTGATACATCTCATATGAGTTTTCCTGCCAGCGAGGTTTGACGAAAAAGATTCATGTCAGAGAGGGTTAACTCACAACTTGTCTTTACCTGTGGCACGATATTGACACCCTTCCAATTAGGGTTATACATTGGACCGTAATCTATTCAGAGAGGGGCATGGCAGTTAGATGATTACCTCCCATAGTTTAAGTTTTATTTTTAGTCTCAGTATAGAACTCAGTTCAGTTCTACAGAATCAGAACTGTCAAAAACAGTCACCTAGTTATCAATTAGGACTATCAAAACAGTCACTCAATTATCAGTATTATAATATTAGTAAACTCAGATATCAGTTAATCAGTATTATGAACCCAATAACTAGTGTTAACATAATCTCAGTTATAGTTTATGTATTCATGTATGTTCTCTTATTCAGTTATGTTTATGTTACTTAGTCTGCTATTGTTCATGCACATGAACTCGTGCATATCATCCTACGTCACTTAGCATACCATTATATTCAAAGTACTAACACATACCCTTTTTGCCGCTATGTTGTCTTATATCATAGGTTCAGATGCACGGACTCCTGACCGTACTTAACAATCTTGCCTATTAGCAGCAAACTTAGTGGTGAGTACTCATAGTTCGAGGATATAGTATTATTTTAGTATTTTAGTGTAGTTTTCAATAGTCAGAGTTAGTTTGGGGCTTGACCCATCAACTCCATAATTTAGATAGTTAGAGGCATTCAGAATAGAGTATTTCAGACATGTGTTTCAGTATTCAGTTATCAATATTTAGTATTGGTTTTTAGTTATGAACCTTATGGCATTTATAGACTCACATCTATATTTATTTCAGATAGGTTGCTATTACAGTATTATTATTATACAGTGCTCATAGCAGGTATCAGTCATGGGTTAGCTGGTGGTCTGCCAGGGTCGCTAGCACCATATAGTATCCAGGTTACAGACTTGGGGCATTACAAACTTGGTATCAGAGTCAAGGTTCAACAGAGTCCTAGGAAGTCTAAAAGCCGCATCTAGTAGAGTCTTGTGCATGAGTGTACAACGCGCCACACTTATGGACAGATGGCTATGATATATTTTAGGAAAGTTTCCCTTCTTTCAGTATTCATGTTGTGCGAGTGAGAATAAGCTCAAACTAAACTCTCAGTCTAATCTTTTTCTCCCTTTCATTTATAGAACATGCATCCAAAGAAGAATGGAAGAAGAAAATGAAATTAGTCAGTACTCAGCCCGTCTAACCAGATCATCTGGACGAGCATGTCTCCCATAAGGAATTCAGAGCAACTTTCACTACTCAAGCCCATTTTGTAGCAACCCAAAATGAACGCCCAACTGCCATTCTGGCTAACCCAGTGGCCAATAATGTTGAATCCAGGATTTGCGACTTTACCTGAATGAACCCTCCCTATTTTATCAAATGAAGTCAGATAAGAACCCACAGAAATTTCTTGATCAGGTACAGAAAGTTACAGATATTATGGGGGTGAATGCTAGTAAGAGTGCTGAGTTGGCTGCATATCAGTTACAGGATATGGCTCACTCGTGGTTCAAATAGTGGAAAGTAGAGAGAGATGCAGATACTGGGCCCATGGAATGGAAGAAGTTTTCTATTGCTTTTTTGGATAGGTTCTTACCGCTAGAGTTAAGGGAAGCGAAAGTTTTAGAATTTATTAATTTGAAGAAGGGCAACATGACAGTACAAGAGCATTCTCTCAAGTTTACTCAGTTAGCCAGACATGCCCCTCATATGGTTACAGATAGCATATCTAGGATGAGTAAGTTTATTTCAGGTGTGTCTAACAGTATGGTTAAGGAATGTAGGACTGCAATCCTGATTAGAAAGATGGACATATCCAGGATGATGGTTTACGCTCAGCAGATATAGGAGGCTAAGAATAAAGAAAAGGACAAGGAGAATAATAGAGCTAAAACAGGTAGCATTAACTTCATTCAGCCTAAGTCAGAGGGTAGGAATTGTTTTCAGTTCTGCCCAAAATCTTCAGTTCTAGCTCCGTCCTATGCCAATGCTCTAGTCAAAATTCAGAGGTAGTAATAGAGATAGGGCATCAGGCCATAAACCCCAGGGTAGTGTTAGCAGTTCTCGAACAAATCCTCTCGTCCAGAAGTGTGGATGAAACCATCAGGGTATCTACAGAGCTAACCGGGATGTATGTTTTAGATATGGCAAGTTGGGCTACAGGGTCAGGCAGTTCTCTCTGGTGGGTTCGCAGAGTCAGCATAATCATCCCTCAACAAGGTGCCACTTCTAGTGCCATCAGTAGGCAACGTCCAAATAGACTCTATGCACTTCAGTCTCGATAGGATCAGGAAAGTTCTCCTGATGTGGTCACTAGTATGTTACAAGTTTATCATTTTCATATTTATGCTTTGCTAGATCCAAGAGCTTCTTTGTCCTTTATAACCCCTTATATAGATGTTGACTTTGGAGTCAATCCCAAAATCCTAGCTAAGCCTTTCTCAGTCTCTACCCCAGTGGGTAAATCTATCATAGCCCGACGGGTATACAGGAACTGTCTAGTCATGGTATCTCAGAAAGTCACTTCAGCAGATTTAGTAGAATTAGAGATGAAAGATTTTAATGTCATTCTCGGAATGGATTGGATTCAATCACGCTATGCCTCAATTGACTGCATAAATAGAATTTTCCAATTTTAGTTTCCATATGAACTTATCCTAGAATAGAGGGGTAGTACCTCAGCACTTAGGGGTCAGTTTGTTTCTTACCTAAGGGCGAGAAAAATGATATCTAGGGGGTGTGTCTAACATATTGTTCGGGTCAAGAATTCTAATTCCGATACTCCCAATCTTGAGTAAGTTCTAGTAGTATGTGAATCTCAGATATGTTTCTCGTAGATCTTCCTAGAGTTCCTCACGAGAGGGAAATTGATTTCAAAATAGACCTTCTTCCAGATACTTAGCCCATATCTATTCCGCCATATAGAATGGCTCCAGTAGAACTCAAAGAATTAAAAGAATAGTTGAACGATCTCCTAGAGAAGGGATTCATCAGACACAGGGTATCCCCTTGGGGTGCACAAATTCTATTCATGCGTAAAAAAAATGGTTCTATTAAATTTGTATAGACTATCATCAGTTGAATAAAGTCATGGTCAAGAACAAGTATCTACTTCCCAGAATCGATGACTTATTTGACCAACTTTAGGGTGCTAGTTACTTTTCTAAGATAGACCTCAGATCAGGCTATCATCATCTCAAAGTCAGAGAATGTGACATTTCGAAAATAGCTTTCAGAACTTGGTATGGTCACTTCAAATTCCTAGTCATGTCATTTGTTCTCACCAATGCCCCAACAAATTTTATGAACTTGATGAATCGTGTGTTCAAGCAGTAATTGGACATGTTATTCATAGTCTTCATTGATGATATTCTTGTCTACTTCCGTAGTGAACATGATCATACAGACCATCTTAGAATAGTGTTACAAACTCTTAAAAACCATTAGCTGTTCACCAAATTGAGTAAGTGCGAATTTTAGATAAGGTTAGTAGCTTTCCTTGGCCATATAGTTTTCGGTGATGGAATTAGAGTGGACTTCAAAAGACCAAAGTAGTGAGAAACTGGCCTACATCCATCTCTCCATCAGATATCCAGAGTTTCTTGGGCTTGGCTGACTATTACTGATGGTTTGTTGAAGTATTTTCATATATTATGTCCCCTATGTCCAGATTGACTCAGAATAAACTCAAGTTCTAGTTGTCAGATTCTTGTGAGAAGAGTTTTCAGGATTTGAACACTCGACTCACTACAACTCTAGTTTTGACTCTGCCAGATGGTTTAGATGGGTTTGTGGTATATTATGATGCCTCCAGAGTTGGTTTAGGGTGTGCTTTGATATAAAGAGTTAAGGTCATACCTTATGCCTCTAAACAGCTTAAGCCCCATGAAAAGAACTATCCCACTCATAATCTTGAGTTAGCTGCTATAGTATTTGCCTTAAATACTTAGAGGCACTATCTGTATGGGGTCCATGTTTATGTATTCATAGACCATAAGAGCCTCTAGTATGTATTCTCTCAGAAAAACCTAAACCTCCATCAAAAAAGGTGGTTGGAGTTGTTAAAAGACTACGACATGAGTGTCTTGTATTATTCCGACAAGGCTAATATAGTAGATGATGCTCTTAGAAGGATGTCTATAGGTAGTGTTGCTCATGTGGAAGATGATAAGAATAAGTTAGTTCAGAAAGTTCATCAGCATGACCGATGAGGTGGCCGCTTAGTCTATTTAGTAGAAGGTAGTGTATGGGTATAGATTAGTTCAGAATCATCTTTGGTTTTTGAGGTGAAGGAAAAGAAGGACAGAGATCCCAGTCTAGTTAAGTTTAAAAAGTTAGTCAGAGATAAAAAATAAAGGTTTTCTCCCAAGGGGGAGACGGTGTATTATATTGCCAAGGTCGGCTATGTGTGTCAGATATAGATGACTTGAGGCAGTGGATTCTTGCTAAAGAGCTTTGTACACACTACTATATTCATAAAGGGGCCTCTAAGATGTACCATGACTTGGGGGAAGTCTATTGGTGGAGTGGGTTAAAAAGAGATATTGGACAGTTTGTAGCTAAATGCTCAACGTGTTAGTAGGTTAAGATTGAACATTAGAAGCATAGTGGGTCCATACAGGAGTTCTGTATTCCCACATGGAAATGGGAAGAAGTGAACATAGACCTTATGACGGGTTTGCTCCTTACTCATTGTCAGCATGATTCAGTTTGGGTTATCGTAGATAGGATGACCAAGTCAGATCATTTCTTAGCAGTTCATACCTCGTATTCACCCAAGGATTATGACAAGATCTATTTCAAAGAATTGTTCAGATTACACGGAGTTCTGTTATCTATCATCTTAGATAGAGGAACCCAATTTAATTTTTATTTTTAGAAAGCCTTCCAAAGGGGTCTTGGTACCAAGTTTACCTCAGTACAGCCTTTCACCTTCAGAAAGATGGTCAAGAAGAAAGGACCATCCAGATTCTATAAAATATGCTAAGAGAATGTGCCATTAACTTTAAAGGCAATTGGGATGACCATTTTTCATTGATTGAGTTTGTATATAATAACAGTTACTATTCCACCACTCGGATGGCTTCGTTTGAGGGAAATTATGGGAGGAGATGTAGATCTCCCATTGGTTGGTTTGAAGTGGGTGAGGATGCAATGGTAAGGCCTGACATGGTATTTGATACCTTAGAAAAAGTTTAGTTGATCAAGAAAGGCTTAAGACAGCTTAGAGTCCACAGAAATCATATGCTGACATGCGCAGAAAGGATCTTGAGTTTGAGAGTGGTGACTATCTGTATTTGAAAACCTCTCTTATAAAAGGAGTAAAGAGGTTTGGCAAGATGGGGAAGCTCAGTCCTAGATATGTCTGTCCTTACCGAATTCTTAGTCATATCAGAAAGGTAGCTTACGAGCTTGAGTTGCCTTCAGACTTAGCTTCAGTGCACCCAGTATTTCATGTCTCCTTGCTAAAGAAATGCATATATGACCCAGCAGTTATAGTCCATCTAGAGGATATAGATGTTCAGAATAGCCTCTATTATGAGGAAATTCCATAAGAAATCCTTGATTTTTAAATTCACAAATTGAGGAACAAAGAAGTTCCTCTAGTCAAAGTTCTTTGGCGGAATCAGTCCGTTGAGGGAGCTACTTTGGAAGCAGAAGCAGAAATACGGACCAAGTATCCTCACCTCTTCTCCGCAAACTCAGACTCAACTCAAGGTAACAATTTTCTTATATTTACTCAGTTTCATGTTCATATGTAGTTACCAACTTTGTATCAAGTAATGTTGCATACTCAGTCATGTATTCATGAATTAGTTCAGTCATGTACTCACACATCAGATATGCATGTTCAGTATACAAACTCAGCTTATCAGTAATATCAGTTGTGAAATCATGCATCAGTTATGCATATTCAGTATGATAATTCAGTATATCAGTAGTCTCAGCTATGAAATCATGCTTCAGTTATGCATGTCCATTATGTACTTTCTGTCTATCAGTTCTTCCATCTTAGTCAGTCTCATTCGAGAATGAATGTTCCCAAGAAGGAGATATTATAAGACCCCACAAAATTGTAAGCTTAATTTAGTCCTTTAAAACTTGTTAAGGGGTCCCAGACTTCAAAAATTTTAGCTAAATATTCATACTTAGAGTTATTCTAGCCTTCATAGTTGGCGATCTTAATTTGTGACCCTTACGACCATTAGATGTCAATCTTTAAGTTGCTTCATGATTAGGAATGTAAGTAGGTATTCTCGAACAAGTTTTAAATTTTTTGAACATCGTTTGAAGAATGTTTGGGAATATTTTCCCCTAGCTCATAGTATAATTTCCATTGAACCAACATGGACTCAATGTGGTGCGTCACCCATCGCTTCAATCTCATTAACGGGGTGCGTCGGTCTGCGCATTGTTAGGCCAATTTTTAGTCATTTAAAAGCCGCATCCTCAGGGGTATTTGGGTCATTTTTTCACATCTATCAGCCCCAAAAACACGAGATTTAGCCACTTTAGAGGCAAAATCCATTCACTATTCTCAAAATTACTCCAGAAAAAATCCTAGGGCTTCTAATTCAATGTTTAAGATTCTAGAATTTACCATCAAACTTCATTAGTTCAAGTACTCAGGTATGTGAAGTGTTCATCCAAGGGTTTCTTTCACCCTTGGAGTCTAAGAAACCTTTTTAAACTTTAAGTAGATTGATTTCATGATTTCTATGATTGGATTTAAGTGCATTTATTATTATAATTTTAATTGGGTTTCTAATCTATGGTTTATTACAAGTTTCATGTGGAATTGATTATTATTTGTGTAGTATCATGTGAATTTAAGTTGAAGCCATTGAATTTGTGAATTTGGGAATTGATGTTATGATGCCTACATATTGTTTAGTATCATATGCATATTGGTGCTCCCCAAGTGTTTGTTAAAGTGCTCATGTGAACTAAATGGTGAAAAATTATGACATGCTAGTATATTTGTAAACTTATGCCTTTCAAGTGTTTGATAAAATATCTCTATGGATGAGTTATGAACAAGTGCACAGTGTTATGCTTTTAAAGTTTACCCTATGCTTTACTTTTCATGCTTTCGAGTCATGAGGGTATTTAATACCCAAAAAATTAGTTGTTTACCTGGAGCTACAGTAGTTATAGAACAATCTCAGTAGTGTTATAAGTATAGTACTCAGTAATAAATCACAGTCTCAGTTTAGAACTTAGCAGACTCAGTTAGTTATCCAGATTCAGTAGTACTCCGTCAGTTAGCAGAACCTAGTGAACTCAATACAGTTCAGTTAGAAAATACGATTAGTAATAGTTCAATCAAGCCTAGTATGGACTAGAAATTAGTTCAGTGTCTATTCAGTTAGGAGTAGTATTCAGCACCGAGCGAACCCAGGGATAGGGGCATTCCTGCCAGCATAAGGTTTGACCCTTAGAAGCAATCCCTGCATTACAGGACTACGTATCCAGTGTAGTTTGAGATATCTTCCTACTAGACTACAGTTGATACATCTCAGACGAGATTTCTTGGTAGTGAAGGTTGACAAAAGATCTTTCTGTCAGAGAGGGTTAACTCAAAGCTTGTCTTTACCCGTGGTATGGTATTGACACCCTTCTAACTGGGGTTACAAGTTGGAACCCAATCCACTCAGAGAGGGGTATATCGGTTAGTTAATTACCTCCCATAATTTTAGTTTTAGTTTCAGTCTCAATATAGAATCAGTTCAGTTCTACAGAATTAAGACTGTCAGATACGTCACCCAACTCTGTATAGAACTCAGTTCAGTTCTACAAAATCAGGACTGTACAAAATAATCACCCAATTATCTATTAGGACTGTAAGAAAAGTCACTTAGTTATCAGTATTGCAGTATGAGTAAACTCAGATATCAGTTAATTAGTATTCAAAACTTAGTAACTTGTGTTAACATGATCTCAGTTATAGTTTATGTATTCATGCATATTCTTTCATTCAGTTATGTTCATGTTACTTAGTCAGTTATTATTCATGCACATGAACCCATGCATATTAGCCTACCTCACTTATCATACCAGTACATTCAAAGTACTTACGCATACCCTTCTTATCTACTATGATGTCTTATATCATATGTTCAGACGCACGAGATCATGACCGTACTTAGCAGTCCAACCTATCAGCAACAGACTTCGTAGTGAGTCCTTATAGTTTCAAGACAGAGTGTTATTTCAGTATAGTTTTCAGTAGTCGGAGTTAGTTGGGGGCTTGTCCTATCAACTCCATAATTTAGACAGTTAGAGGCTTTTAGACTAGAGCATTTTAGACATCTATTTTAGAATTCAGTATTAGTTTTTAGTTGTTAACTTTATGGCATTTGCAGCCTCACTTCCACATTTATTTTAGACAGATTGCTATTATAGTATTATTATATTTTTTTGCTCTATCTATAAAGGCCCAGAAATACCCTGTTTACGTATCATTGGAAAGTGCATTAACATAAATACGACAGTAAGAAGTGGCAATACAAAAGTGTGTAAACTATAAAAATGAGTCAAAGTAGATTGTCCCACACTAGCGCTTCGGCGCAATAATTCGACCAAAGGTGATCCTATTACAGGAATAGCGTCAGGGACACCTGTTACTATTTTCACTGCCCAATAACCAATTTGGTCCCGAGGTAAGGAATAACCAGTCATGGGTTTGCTGGTGGTCATTTGGGGTCGCTAGCACCGTGTAGCATCTGGGGTAAAAAATTGGGGTGTTATAATGTGTTTGATGAATTATCCAATGTTAAACCCTTAATTGCTTAATTGTCAATTTTAATAATGAATCCATGCTATGGCTATATATCTAAAACTATCCCCATGCTTAGCTTAAACTATGAATTGTAAGTGTTTGATGAAATGCCCAAGCGATGGGTTTCTTTAAGTAATGACTGTTTATCATGTTCTCAAAGCCTTAGTATGGTCATGTTTCATTATTATCGAGTCTTGGAATTATGAATACCCAAAATTTAGTTGTTGTCTAGTTTTCCAGAATCTACAGAATAATTTTAGTTAATCTATAGAAAATATCATTTAGTCGGTAATATCATCAGTTGTGAGTTCAATTAAGTTAGCTCGGATTGGTTTTAGTCCCAGTATCGATTTATAAGTTAATAATTACCTCAGAATTTGTATGAGCCGTTATTTTGAGAATACCATGCCTTGAGCTTATAAGTTATCAGTTAACAGTGCATGAACCAGTTAGTATTCCTGTGTCATTCAATTTGGAGTAGGATTCAGCATCGAGCAAACCCAGGGATAGGGGCATTCTTGCCAATTTAAGGTTTGACCCTTAGTAGCAATCCCTGAGTTACAAAACTATATAGCCAGCATAGGTTATAGATGTTTTCCTACTAGGTTATGGTTGATATATATCTCATGAGTTTCCTACTAGTATAGAGTTACTCCTTAGTCCTTTGGGACACCAGTTTTGTGGATCCACATAGCCAGTGATAGTACTCGTGGCACAGTACTGGCACCCTTTCAACTGGGGTTACAGGTTGGACCCCGATTAGCTCAGATTGGGGCATGTCGGATACATGATAAGCTCCACCATCTCAATTATAGTCTAAGGTCAATATTAAGTTCAGAGTTTTGTTTCAGGTTTGCTTAACCATAGCATATAGTAATAAGTTATTCTGTAATAACCTGGGACTACCCCTAGTCGTTACAAGGTGCTTACGATCTTGAGAGACCACAAGCTAATCTATGAGCTGGTACCTGCTGTGAGAACTCAAAAATATAATCATAAATGTGGAATAATACTGACATGCCATAAGGTTTTAATAACTAAATTTAAAACTAAAATATGAGTCAATAGAAATAACTGGCAGAATCTAAATAAAAAGTTCATAAACTGGATTACTACTATAGTATCTGAATACTGAATAACTGACTCTAATGTCCAAAAAGCCTCTATAACAGACTGACTGAATATGATTTGATGGGACAAGTCTTAACTAATCCAACTAACTACTAGCTGAGATATGAAATAACGTAAGCCTGTCCTCGATGTATAAGCACTCACCATTGCTACTGCTGAGGTTCTGATAAGTTTACTCATGAGCCAGGAATTAAACATCAGAACCTATGATATAATACATCATAGTGCAAAAGAAAACGTATGCCGTCAGTACTTTGAATGTACTAGTATGCTAAATGAGGTAGGATGATATGCATAGTTTCATGAACAAAACTAATGATTAACTGGAGATGCATGTAAAGCATGGAGTACTTAGTAGAGAACATGGAATCTGTAGATACTGATAATGCATGGAAATATGTAAATACTGAGTATGCATGACCAAACATATAACATAACTGAGTAAAATATGTAAACTAAAATACTGAGATAGCCAAAATCTATAAGCTTTGTTAAAACAACACTAAGACTAAATAATTGAACTGGGACTGTAACTGAGACCATATCTGAGTCTATGAGAGGTATTATCTTTCTGATATTCCCTAATTTGAGATAATCGGGGTCCAACCTATAACACCAGCTGGAAGGGTGTTAATGCCATACCACGGGTACTAACAATGGTTTTTTAGATCAACTAAACTGATATAATATCCAAAGGACTAAGGGTATCAAGCCTGAACTGACGAGTGACCCCTGCGAGATAGTCAAGCCTAATCTGATGGGTGACTACTTATATCCTATGCTGGATACGTAGTTCTGGAGTATAGGGACTTCTACTAATAACTCTGCCTTACTGATGGGGAAACCTCCATCTGTACACTCGATCAGTGCTATATCCTACTCCCAACTGAAAGACATGAGATACTAGATTGTTCTGAGTTTAACTAACTGGTATTTGGCTATTCTGGAGTGCTCATAGTTATTCTGTAATGTACTGAGACTAGACTAAGTAAATATCTATGGATTTTGGGTGTTCGATACCCCCAGAACTCAAAACAACAATACTGAAAGGACACTAAAGCACAAAGGCCAAAACATGAAGGCTCTTAATAAATAAATCACTCTTGTAGGCATTTTATCAAACACTTGTAGTTCATGGTTTAAAACAATCATATAAATGTCAGGGAGCTTGTAGAAATAGCATGAATTCATCTTAATAGAATTAAAGCATGGTTTAATTCAGTAAATCATAATATTAAAACATGGAAGATTGAATAATAACATTAATTTCATGGTAACATAGTATAGAATCATAGTTCATGGAGATTTATGGACGAAATCATAATTTAAAACATGATAACTTGAAAATATCACAACTTTATACTTTAAAAAGGTTTCTTGGGTTCCATGGATGGAAGGGATCCATGGATGAACATCTAACATACCTGGGTTAATGAATTTGAAGAGATAAATGGAGAGTTCTTGGGAAATTGCCTTGAATTTGAGGGCTAGGGTTTCTTGTTCTTGAAAGAGGGATCTTTAATTTTGAAGAAGAATGGAATAATGATGACTACTTAGGGTGTTTAAGAGTTAAATTTCATATTTTAGGTTAATTAGCGCCATGGAAAAAGACCCAAATACCCTTAATCGAATGTAAAAACGAAAGCTGAAAACTGACCATCCCGATTTTTTGCCTTGGCGCGACGTGCCACTATCATGCCAAGCCACTAGAAAAAGGACAACTGGGACCTGGAGAGATGGCGTGATGCGCCACCATCGCGGTAAGACTATAGATGCCATTTTAGCCACCTCCGCGATACGCCATGATCGCGGAGGCCCACTTAAAATTGACAAACAACAAACTGGCCTGCTCCGCAATGTGCCATGATCGTGGAGTCACACTGTAAATCGAAAATTTTCATTTGTACTATCTACGCGATGCGCTAAGTGTTAAAATTGCTGTGTTTACCAAATGAAACTTAAAATCGGCATAACTTCTTACTTAGTTATTGGATTTAGGAAAATTTTATATCGTTGGAAAGCTAATTGAATTTCCTACGCAATGGTAGGCTCTAAAATTAAAATAATGAGTGTTTAAAAAATTTCATATATGAATACTCATGTATTGGGACTTAGATTATGCTAAGAAAATATGGGGTGTTATAATATCTCCCCCTTGGGATTATTCGTCCCCGAATTAAAATAGTTTAGTTGAGGAAAACTGCTGGACTGAGTTTACACACAGAATATGCATGTCTGATGCATGGAATGCATGACTAAACTGATTTATGAATGCACGACTGACATGAACTTGATTTACCGCTGAAACTAAGCATGACCAAGAAAAAAATCTTAAGAAGATTAGTACCTTATACTGAATTTGGATTCGCAGAGAAAAGATGAGGGTACTTAGTCCGTGTATCTGCTTTTGCTTGCCAAGTGGCTAACTCAACGGACTTATTTCGTCAAAGAACTTTGACTAGTGGAACTTCTTTGTTACATAGTCTACCAACTTGATGATCAAGAATTTCGAATGGAACTTCCTCAAAGGAAAGACTGTTCTGGATATCTACACTTTCTCAGGGAAGAACTACTGCTGGATCACCAATACACTTTTTCAACATTGAGACATAGAACACTGGATATACTGAGGCTAAATATGAAGGCAACTCAAGATCGTAAGCTACCTTTCCAAAACAACTGAGAATTTTGAAGGGACCAACATATCAGGGATTGAGTTTCCCTTTCTTGTCGAATCTCCTCACTCCCTTCATGGGAGAGATTTTTAAGAACACAAGATCATCGACCTCAAACTCGAGATCCTTTATCCTCATATCAGTGTATGATTTCGGTTGTCTTTGGGCAACCTTAAGCCTTTCTCTGATCAACTAAACCTTTTCTAACATATCAAACACCAAGTTAGGCCCTCTACTGCAGCCTCACCTATTTTAAACCAACAAATTAGAGATCTACTTCTCCTTCCATAGAGAGCCTCAAATGGAGCCATACAAATAATGGAATGATAGTTGTTATTGTATGCGAATTTAATCAAAGGTAAATGGTCATCCCAACTACCCTTGAAATCAACAACGTACGCTCTCAGCATATCCTCAAGAGTCTAAATGGTCCTTTCTGCTTGATCATCTATCTGAGGGTGGAAGGTTGTATTGAGTTGGACTTGGGTACCAATAACCTTTTGGAACACTTTCTAGAAGTGAAAGGTAAACTGAGTACCTCTATCTGAGTTGATAGATAAGGGAACACCGTACAACCTAACCAACTCTCCGAGATAGAGATTGGCATAGTTCTTGGCTGAGTAAGAGGTATGGAATGGCAACAATTAAGCTGATTTGGTCATCTTATCTATGATAATCCAAATAGAGTCATGCTGACGACGAGTACAAGGCAAACTTATCACAAAGTCCATGTTCACTTTCTCTCATTTCCACATGGGAATACTGAACTCCTATATGGACCCACTTGGTTTCTGGTGCTCAACCTTAACTTGCTGATATGTAGAGCACTTTGCTACAAACTCTGCAATATCTTTCTTCATCCCACTCCACCAATAGATCTTCTACAAATCGCGGTACATCTTAGTGGCCCCTGGATGAATAGAGTAACGCGCACCATACACTTCTACAAGAATTCATTGCCTAACTTATCTACACCAAGCACACACAATCTACCTTGACAACACAAAACACCATCTCCCCCTTGGGAGAAAACCTCTACTTTCTGATCTCTGATTGATTCTTTTAACTTAACTAGACTGGGATCTCTATCCAGTGTTTCCTTTACCTCGGAAACTAGAGATGATTTTGAACTACTATGCACCCTACACTACCTTCTACAAAATAGAGTAAACGGACACCTAGTCGGGCAAGCTGATGAACTTGCTAAGCTAACTTCTTCTTACAATCCTTAACATAGACTACACTAGCCATAAACATTCTACAAAGAGCATCAACTACTACATTGGCCTTGCCCTGATGAGACAGAACGCTTATGTCATAATCCTTCAATAACTCTAGCCATATTCTCTGACGCAAATTCAAATCTTTTTGAGATAACACATACTGAAGGCTTTTGTGATCTGTGAACACAACCACATGTACCCCATACAAATAATTCCTCTAAATCTTTAATAAAAATACCACAGCTACTAGGTCAAGATCATGAGTTGGATAATTCTTCTCATGAGGCTTAAGCTGTCTGGTGGCATAGGCTATGACCTTACCTCTCTGCATGAATACATAACCCAAAACTACTTTAGATACATCACAGTACACAACAAAACTATCTGAACCGTCTGGTAGAGTTAAGAGTGGTGCTGAGGTGAGTCGAGTCTTCAACTCCTGAAAATTCTTCTCGCATAAATCTGATCACTGAAACTTAACTTTATTTAACAAACCGATGGTAATAGCCAGCTAAACTCAAGAAACTTCTGATATCTAATAGAGAGATGGGTCTAGGCTAGTTTCTCACCGCTTTGGTCTTTTGAGGATCCACTCTAATGCCATAACCAAAAATAATATGGCCAAGGAAATGTACTTATCTTAGCTAGAATTCACACTTACTGAATATAGCGCACAACTGATGGTTTCTAATAGTCTGAAGCACTATGCTGAGATGGTCTGCATGATTGCTTTCGCTACGAGAATAGACAAGAATGTCATCAATGAAGACTATAAAGAACATGTCTAAGTACTTCTTGAACACTCGATTCATTAAGTCCATAGGGCTGCTGGGGTATTTGTGAAACCAAATGACATGACTAAAAATTCGAAGTAACCATATCGAGTTTGGAAAGCTTATTTTGGAATGTTACATTCTCTAACTCTAAGCTAATGATAGCCTGATCTGAGGTCTATCTTGGAAAAATAACTGGAACCCTGAAGTTGGTCTAACAAGTCATCGATTCTAGGAAGTAGATATTTAATCTTGATTGTGACCTTGTTCAACTGACAGTAGTCTATGCATATTCTTAGAGAACTTTCTTTCTTATGCATGAATAGAATAGGTGTGCCCAAGAGGGAGATGTTGGGTCTGATGAATCCCTTATCTAAGAGATCCTTCAACTATTCTTTTAGTTCTTTGAGTTCAGCTAGATCCATTCTATATGGCGGAATAGATAGAGGCTGAGTATCTGGGAGAAGGTCTATTTCAAAGTTAATTTCCCTTTCGGGAGAAACTCCAGGAAGATCTTCAGGAAATATATCTGAGAATTCTTTTACTACTAGAACTAAATCAAGGATCTCTAGTTGTGGATCTCTAGTTGTGGACTCGGAGTCCTCATCTCGCCACAAACTCCGTACCATGCCCACCCCTATCCTTGACTTGGCCATCCACGTACTCTATTAGGACCTGTAGTTGTGGACTTGGATTCCCCATCTCGTGTAGGAGTAGCATGCATTCTAGATATATCCAAAAGAGTGAAACCAAATGAATCTTCAAAACCAACTAGACTCTTAGCATAAAAAAAGTAAGGAAGTGAAGATCTCCTAAGAATATCTAATAGACTTGCGAAGATAAGCAACAGGCATCATCTTTTCAATCCGCGGGACTCTACTAGACACATTCTCTTATGCCAACAATATTGTTGAACCTAACTCTCTACTACAAATGTCACGACCAACACTATGAGTTATAATAACACTTACTTTACCCCACCAGTAGGTAAGCTAAACTGTAGCCTTGAGTTTTAAGCAATGGGCTAATTTGGTGGAAAAGGACATAAATGCTGGAAAAGTGCAAGTAAAAGAATCACAAGCCACAAATCATAGAAAAATAGATAGATGGGAGAGAAATAACAACATCTCACGACCTAGCAATATTGGTAGAAAATCCTCTAATTCAGAAAAATACAAGTACTATCAACTCAATATACAATAGTCTCAAAAATGAAAAGACTAGTAAAAATAAAAGAAGGAGAAAAGGTTAACTTCTTCTATGAGCGCTTACCCTATATCTAAACTCTGATCAACACAAAGCTCGATGTTAACGACGACAGCTAGTAATCGAATCTACACTAAAAATAATATAGAAGTGTAGTATAAGTACCAAAGCTACGGGTAGGTATCATCGACCGACTAAGTCAAATTATAATATAAACATAATAACATGTGAGTTAAATAAGCTCTTTCAAGGAAAATAAAAAATCTAAAATATCGCTCCACATGCTGAAACAAAACAACCACAGTAATAGTGATAAAAAAAAAGCATTACTATCTCTATTTAACTGACCCCTATAAGTCAGAAGGTGTGAATAAAGTAAATAATCCAGCGCGGGATCCATAAGCCTATAGGGTTCAATCAAAGAGACCTAATGGCATGAATTACACTAATTAACCATATCCCAAAATCATAACCATGGAACCTTCCATATCGTGAAATACCGAACACAAATCGATTCCATAACTATCATAATTAATGCATCATTGTTGGACTTGAATAAAAAATCATATTATCATTTGTCGGACTTAAATAACAAGTCAAATCATGAATAATGTCGAAATCAAATTGGTCTTAATGTCATACATCACAAGACTTAAGCTGAAACTAATATCATCTCCCAAGTATCAATCTAGAATAATGCATCATGAATCTAAACATCCTTAGGATGAAATTATTAACAAAAATAATTTGCAAGGCCTATAGATCCTAGAAGGAGTTAGTAACAATCTTGGCCAAAGGTGGTTCAGAGGAGCCTACTTCTATCCCCAAAATTCATTCTAAGGTAAATTCTATTTTGACATAGGCTAAGGTATCTAATTTCACTAATAGATACTCCTTCCATTTAAAAAAGAATGACCTACTTTGGCTTGACATAAAGTTTAAGAAAATAAAGAAGAATTTCGAATCTTGTGGCCTTAAATTAAAGTAGTGTCAAAGGTACCAAAATGCCCTTTAATCTTGTGGTCATAAACATGTCATGTGGAAAGTTGAAATTAAAGCATTGCCAAAAAGGAAAAGGGGTCATTCTTTTTGAAACGGACTAAAAAGGAATGTAGGTCATTCTTTTTTTAAAGGAGGGAGTATTAAATAACCCACAATTTAGTCCCAAGATAGTAAATCTATGTAAAAAATAAGTGATCAAGTCAATTATACCTAATTACAGTTTCATAATCCGCTAAAAGAGCCAAAACTAGTAAACAATCATATTCAAACAATAATTAAGCTCAATATAAGAGAAAGGTAAACCTAGCCTACCTGGACGCCGATGAAACCCTGGTGAAATCTGCTAAATCATTGATTTTGATTCTCTCTCCGAGAAAGTTTCTCTTGATGCCACATATTAAAATGGTAATATACTCATTAATATAAGAACAACAATACACATATTTTATTTTCATATTTTGGGTCCAAAATTCATATCAAAATCTCATGTAGGTCCCACTAGTGAAATGACACTTTCAAAATTATTAACGTGTCCCTCAATGCTCAAGGATCATTTATCCTCAAGAATGGGTAAATTCCAAGCTCAAATGACACTAAAATCAACTCAACAATAATTCAGATATTTTGAGAATAAATCAAAGAATTAACCAAGAATTTATGGAAAATTACCAAGAATTTGATGAGGAAATGATTAATTCGAGCTCACAATTACCCTACAATATCTCAATAATTACTCCCTCAATTTCTCACACCTCCTAGGAGTTTATATCTTGAGACTTATGAAAAAATTAAGTGAAAATCGGACAAAAGAGGCATTTAATGGCATCCCAAGTGCCACATAAGCAGCCTTTTGACCGCTTAAGTGATCACTGCTAAAGCAGTACACATTGGGGTCTGTCCCATTCGCTAAAGTGGAAAAAGACCCACTTAGGAGGCCTCTACTTTAGCATATTGGGCTCCGCTTTAGCGGCCTTGTTGGAAAACCTGGTCCGTAAGAGGACGGCTGGCTTCTTAAGCAGACACCGCTAAAGTGACCCAAGTGATGATTTTAGCATATGTACCTGCTATGACTTAAAAAATTCTAAGTCTCCACCAACCCCTCGAGATTCATTTGAAATTCCGTGAACACAAAAAAATTATGCTACCCTATCAAATTTGATATTTCGAACTTAATGACGCATTGAAAATTTCCATCTAGGTCATTTTGATGAAATATGAGCCCTACACCCAAGAGTCATCTTCATCAATTTCCGGACAACAACCCAAAATGAATTTAGAATCCTCGAAACCCAAATCAAAAGTCACTCTATCCTAAATTCGACTTTGTCGTTACCTGAAGTTTACGCCTTATAGGTAATTCTTACCAACAAATACTTCAATAAGAAATTGACTCTAAAAGTCAAATAAACTACCCGATGACTAAACTATCAACTCCGGTGAGTCATAAATGACTTGGGCAGTTATAAAAAAGTTCTAAACGGAGCAAATGCATGAAAATGCTAAAAATAACCTAGAGGGTCATCATAGATAGAAGTTTTGTATTCTCTATAAGAATGGTGTAAAGAAAATATCCTTAAGTTTGTTGTAAATTCTTTCGAAAAATACGTCATCACGAATACTTGTTGGAATTCATCACATCTTGAGGCGTGATTCTTTCACTGTCCTTAAAGATATTTCTCTAGAAATGTATGTATCCCCCAGGATTTAGCAAGCTCTTCTAATTTAAACTAGGAGCTAGAAACAGAAAAAGATTCATCAAGAATGAAAATCCATCCCTAAAAAATATAGAAAGAAATAACTTCTTTTTTCACTCTTTTTAATAGATTGCCAATCTCAATATATAAAAACTATACTTTATCTAAATGATATCCAAACGTTTTTATTGTGGCTTGCAAAATAATAATCACAATTCAAGAATAATAATAATGAGTCATTTAAATACTATAAAGGTTAGTCAAAAGATTCCCTTCCATTAAATTTAATGATTGATAGTTGTGGGTATATTACATACACGTATAATACAGGAAACCATTTGATTTAATTTAGTTTCTAATTGAGACTATGCAATAATTAACTTGTAAAGTTTTTATCATTAACTGGTAAAGTTTTTATCTATGAAGAACTTGATTGAATTATAATGAATTTTTTCATCAATTTAAGGCGTCACATATAACATATTTTGAACCATTTAAAGGTTGTATGTTGTATGAAATGTCTTAAATAATTAATAAGAAATTCATTACAACTCTATCAAATTACTGAATAAATTCAATTTTATAATTTATTTCATAATTGTCGTTCGAAATTAAATTGGACCAAAACAAATATGCCCTTATATTTTGTGCATTGGTCCAAATATATTCTCAATTAATCTATGGTGAAACAAAGACATTTTTACGTTGTAAAATAATGATAGGACAAGCAGATTTGTTAAATCAAATTATTAACGAAGGATATATATTATGAATTTTGTACATTCTAACCATATTCTTAACTTTCTTCTGTTTTCAAAATTTTGTTAGACCACTAAGACAACCATAACATGATGGTGTTTAATATCCAAAAGAATCATTCGAAATATTGAAAGAAGAAGTTGTATATTTTAAATAAAACTAGCACCAACTACTATAATTAAGGAATCAGGTTCCTTAAGATCAATTAAGAACTGTAAAGTAAAGAACACGTATTTTACTGTGGAAAATTTTCTTGGGTTATAAAACCAAGACCTATGTGGTTGGTGTAGGATTTCTAACTAACTTCACTCACTTCAAATAGAGTGGTTACAAATTATAACTCGATAACTTAGGGGACTAACTCTAGTACCTCTAACTCAACCATCAACTAAAATTGTTATGCTATTCTTAAGATAAACTCTTTTGTTCAAATAACTCTCACAACAACCATGTACTAATTTTTCTTGCCTCCTTTCACTCTCACCTGCAAAACAAATCAAAGGTGGGTTAACTTTAGGAACCCATACAAACTTGGGTCCTTTCTTAGTAGAAAAAGAATGTGTGAGGTTCCTTCTAGACCTTCGAGGCTACAAGTTATGTGACCTGTTTCTCTGAGTAATTCAACCTTCTTGTTAGCTTTTGCTAACATAGAACCAGATTTTTTTTGCTTGGCTTATGCTTCTTGATTTACTTTTTGCTACAACTGGACATTCAGTAGTTGGATGCCCATTATTACCACATATATTGCATAAATCCATAGTAACATTAGAGCTCTTGAAAAAACCCAATCTAACCCTTTCACTGTGCGTAGCACTTCGCAAAGTCAATCTATCGATTATGTTTTTATGCTTTGTAAGTGCGTAAGTTATTCGGACTGATGCATCTTCTATTTAAGCACAACTCTTCAAAGAGTCATTCTTTGTTCCAAACACCTCATTTAATCAAAACTCTCATTGCATAGAGTTGTACTTTAAGTGAGACTCCTTCTTCAATTCCAACTCTTATCTCCTTAGTGTTGTAGTAAAACTCCAACTATTAAAATCAACACATGTTTATTTATCAGAATCCTTCTCCTCTCACACATAGGACTCTTCAGGATATACTCAGAAGTGAAACTCCTTCTTCACGTAGGACTCATTTTTCAACTCAACTTTCATTCCCTTATCATTAAGTTTTTGAATCAAATTTAGCTTGTTATATTCCCCACATGATCAGTAACTTGAGTATATCAGAATTAGGCTTTCTTATTTATTCCTGTCTTTAAGCAACCTTGTCTGAATCTATCAGTTCAACTAGAAATCTCAGCTCAAGTAACATGTTTTATTCATGTGTTAGTTTGTCAATCATCAAAGCTACATAGTACCCAACAGTTGGACTGAACACAAAAATAAGGTAAAAAATAAAGACTCGTGGCTTCTTGGGTTATGCTGGTGCATACATCATAGAGTAAAAAGGGATAATAATCCAAGGATGTTATACATACTAAAAATGCCACAAAATGCAACACTTAGATTATGGAATGTAAGATATAAAAGAGAATGGAAGAAGAGGGAATATTAATCCATTTGATCCTTAATAAAACATGATATTCTTTCTCACATACAAGTATAAAAGCTATCAAAACACAGTGAACCAGGTCTTGAGAAACTAAAAAAAAGACTTAAAGGGATATGAGGCAATGAAGATAATGATAATTAAGAAGGGGCCATGGGAGTAAAGTTCATCTGGACAACAAGGATAAGTGTATCAATACGGGCACTATGAGCATGTTGTTGTTGAAGAATATCCTCCTTGAGCTTGAGTATCTTATCCCCTAATGGAGCCAAATAACTCTTCTTTCTAGTAATCCTTTCTAAGAGGATGACATTCTAATCCTAACCTGCTTGTAGATCGACCAACACCTACGTGATAGGGCTGGTAGATTTAGAATATGGTTTTAGATCATGCACAGTGGAAATAATAATTCTACAGGATCAATAACTTACAAATATCTAAATAACATAACAAAAATGAAAAATCAAAAACTTACCTCTTGAAGCTTTCACAAAAATCATTTAATGTCTTAGCCTCCAGTTCTACAGTCTTCTACTATATCCTTATTAGCCTCTTAAACCAACACTTGTGTGGGCAAGTGATTATTGAATTCAAAGAAGGAATTAGTGTTCTGGAATTAGCATGTTATTTTTTAAAAAATCCAGCCTCCTTTTATTCCAAATTCAACTGGAAAAAGGGGAGGGAAAGAGGTAAACGTATTTTGGCACTTTATTACAGATTTAATGCGAAAACATTTTTGACTTAATTGTCTCTTGCCTTAATTGGGTTTTAAAAATTATTCCATTTATAGAAGACCAGTAAATAATATTACCTCTTCTATAATCCTTTTCTTTTCCAAATTGGATTAGCTAATCAGGCATAGTAGGGACCACAAATTTATTAACCGAGGCTTCCAATAATGATATTAATTTGGTGATGAAAGAATTATCATATCATAATAAATTATAAATTATTCCACTAAAAATCTCTAATTTCAATCCTCGATTTGATTTCAAAATCTCTATTACATCTTATTTAACTCCCCATGTTAGAATTACCGACACCAATCAAATAAATTAAATTATCTGAAAAACTTAAATCATTGATTAATTTAATCTTTTATTTATAATGCTTAACTTATTTCACATGACGGATACAAAATTCACCTATAGGATTTTCACATGAAAACTTATAAGCACCCATAAAAGGGTGTCTTCTATCTCAAGTACGAGACATGGTTCTATCAACTAATTAATATTTCACTAAGTAATTTGTCATCATCCAACCTATTAGAAAGATATTGACTCATAAAAGAATCTACCTTTTAATAGATTAAAATGACAAATCAAATCACTTAGATCATAATAACTATATCAAGACTAAGAGTATAAGTACTTGTAATGGTCTAAAGAAATCGTTTATTAATATTCAGAACATAAACAAATATCTCTAATTGGTCCGTTCAATACATATGAAATGTACTAGCACAAGAAGTTGGAATATTACCACTCCCATAATTAAGATCAAATTATACTTAATCTTATGCTAAAATCATTAAGACGTTTGTCCTACCTCATCTTTGATTGTGAACATTAATTTATTACATATAAGTACCGACAATTTTAATCTTCCATGCATGAGTTAAAATACTCCATACACAAAATTGTCTACTATATAAGTAAAGGATACACATGTTAATGCAATGATCTATTTAAATAAAAATTTTATTAATATGATAAATTATCTTTACATGGGATGAAAATATAATACTATAACACAAATTACATGGTTAATAGTATATTCTAACAATCTACCACTTAGACTCATAACCATGAATGCACAATTTTAGCACCCATTTCTTCGACATACTTATCAAAAACCTTCTCGGTTAATACCTTTGTAAATGGTTCCGCCAAATTATTCTTTGACTCAATCTTCAAAACTCTCACATCACCTTTTTGAGTTATATCTCGAATCAAGTGATATTTTCTCTCAATATGCTTACTTCTTTTATGGCTTTGTGGTTCTTTCGAGTTTACAACTGCACCACTATTGTCATAGTTAAGTGGTAGTGGTGTTTGCACTAAAGAAAAACCTCCAAGCTCTTTTAGAAAGTAACTGAGCCAAACAACCTCTTTAGTTGCCTTAGAGATAGCTACATATTCAGCTTCCATGGTGGAATCAACATCACATGATTGCTTGATACTCCTCCAAACAATGGCTCCACCTCTTAAAGTAAACATATATCCTGAGGTAGATTTTCTAGAATCTTTATCCAACTGAAAATCTGTATCGGTATACCTAACAGGTACAAGATTCCCAGAGTGAAAAACAAACATGTAATCTCTAGTCCTTTTAAGGTACTTGATTATATGCTTAACTGCAGTCCAATGCTCTTACCCAGGATTAGACTGAAATCTTGTAACCATGCCAACTGCAAAGCAGATATCTGGTCTAGTGAACAACATAGCATACATGAGGCTCCCTACAGCAGAAACATAATGGACCGCCTTCATTCCCTCTATCTCATCGGCCATTTTAGACGACTGATTTTTTGATAAAGTAATTCCATACCTAAAAGAAAGGAATCCTTTTTTGGAATTTTGCATGCTAAATCTTGAAAGAATAGTATCAATATAAAGTGCTTGAGATAAGCCTAACATCCTTTGTTTGCGATCTCACATGAGCTTGATCCCAAGGATATGAGTCACTTCTCCCAAGTCTTTCATATTAACATATTAAAATGGGGGGACAACCACTCGTTAATGGAATTCAACATGCTCACATTATTTCCTATGAGAAAAATGTCATCTACATATATAGAATAAAAAATGCTACTCTGTCTTCATCGTATTTTTTATAAACGCATGACTCATTTTCACATTGGTCAAAATCAAAACCCTTAACCGAATTGTCAAAATAAGTATTCCATGTCCTAGATGCTTGTTTCAACCCTTAAATGGATTTATTAAGTTTACAAAAATTATGTTCATTACCACTTTCCATGAAACCTTTTGGTTGTACCATATAAATTTACTCATCAACACTTTCATTTAAGAAAGATGTCTTGACATCCATTTGCCAAATCTCATAGTCATAATGAGTTGCAATGGATAAGAGAATCCTAATGGATTTAAGCATAGCTACCGATGAAAATCTTTCCTCATAGTCGATTATTTCTTTTTGAGTAAACCCTTTCGCAACAAACCTATCCTTAAAAGTTTGCACTTTTCCATCCACACCTATCTTTTTCTTATAGATTCATCTACAGCCAATGGGTTTGAATCCCACAGGTGGTTCTACAAGTTTCTAAAATTTATTGGAATACTTAGAATCCATTTCAGAATTTATAGAACCAATCCATATTTTCGCATCTTTGTCATGTAGTTCTTTGGTGTAATTAAGAGGTTCTGTATTAGTCTCCTCAGGGATTCTATCATATGATTCTCCCAAGAGCATAAATTGTAAAGATTCTCTAATAATTCTCCCACTACAATGACTAGTCACTACAGGATCTGTTATATTTTGAACTAAATTTTGAACACCTTGAATGTCTTCCTGCACTGTGACAGGTTCCTCGACATTACCCTGAATGTTTTACTTCATAATTGCAGGCTGCTCGACTTTACTCCCACTACTTTGAGGTAGTGTAATGTCAAGTATTTGCTCTTCTTCAACCTCTTGCTTATTGACATTTCTCCCACTATGTGGATGCAATGGTATGTCAATAATAGTTTTTGAAATTTATTCTTATGTTTCATTATTAATTATTCTATTGCTCAATTCTTGTAAAATAATTTTACTTCTAAGAACGTGGTTCATTAAATAATCCTCTTTAAGAAATCTGGCATTTGTCAAAAAAATTACCTTCTGTTCCTTAGGACAATAAAATAAACCCCTTTTTGTTTTGTTTGGATATCAAATAAAAATGCATACATCTGTCCTAGATTCCAACTTATATGTTTTTTCTTTCAGCACATGTGATGGACAACTCCAAACTCGAATATGCCATAGGCTAGGCTTGCGCCCACTCAACAATTCAAAATATAATTTGCAGTTTCTAATGCATAACCCGAAAAAGAAAAGGGCAAATCTGAATAACTTAACATTTATCTAACCATTTCCAAAATAGTTCTATTTCTTTGTTCTGCCATACCATTTTTTTGTGGTGTTATCGGAGTAGAATATTGAGATGTAATTTTTGATTTTAATAAGTATTTAATGAATTCTGTAGAAAGGTATTCACCACCACGATCAGATTGTAATGTATGGATATGTTTGTTATGTGGCTTTTTCTTGTTAAATTCTTTGAATTTTTCAAAGAATTCATATTTACACTTCAACAAATAAATGTATCTATATTTCGAGTAATTATCTGTGAAAGTCACAAAATACTCAAAACCACGTCTTGCTTGTACATTCATAGGACCACACAAATCAGTATGAATTATTTCTAGCTTATTACCGACTATATTTCCTTTGGAAGGAAAATATCTCTTGGTCATTTTACCTTCTAAATAGGATTCACAAGTTGGAAGTGCCTCCACTTTCAATGAACTCAAAGGCCCATCAGAAATCAGCTGTGAAATCCTATTTATGTTAATATGACTTAGACATAAGTGCCATAAGTATGTTTCACTCAATTTTGAAATATGTTTTCTTTTATGTGATTGATCAACATTATTAAGTCCCATTATTTGTAGCATATCATGGCAAACTTCAAATACAAACAAATCATGTATTCTAGGAGCAGAAATAATAAAATGCTTATTAAACTTAATTATTGCATAATTATTAACAAAATAAAAATTATAACCAGTATCCATTATTCTTGAAACTAAAAGTAAATTCCTTCTTATCGAAGGTACGTAAAGAATATTATTCAATATTAAAACACTTGAACTATTAAATGAAATGGAAATATTTCCTATAGCTAAGGCTGGTGTTGGTTCCCCATTTGCTTGAAACGTATTCAAATCATTCACTTATGTATCGTGTTTTCTGAAACCCCTACAATGAAGTGTAAATATGATTAGTGGCTCCTTAATCTATCACCCAAAATTGAGTAAAAACAACCGCTAAACATATTTCAACGACATATGAAAAAGATGTACCTTGTTTTTGCATCTTTGCTATGTAGCCGGGACACTGTTTCTTATAATGACCAGGTTGCTTGTAGTGATAGCATTTGCCCTTAAGCTTAGCCACACCACTATTATCACATGAAACCTTACGAGGCTTCTTCTTCTTTTTCTTTTCGCCTTTCAACTTAGAAGTCGAAGCTAAAGGTTTGTCAACCATCAATGTTGTAGGAGGAGCTTATTGCTTAAGGATAGATTCTGCTGCTTGCAGTTCATTTAATAGTTTTTCAAGAGATTGTCCATCTTATTCATGTTATAATTCAAGAAAAACTGTCAAAAAGTTTTCGCCAGAATTTGCAGGACCATCTCAACCTGAGATTCCTTATCAATAACCGCACCAAGAATTTCCAACTTGTTCAGCAAACTCATTATTTTAAGAACATGTTCCCCTATCGAAGTTCCTTTAACCAATTTTTAGTCAAAAAAGCTATCATGGCCGTCTTCTTTGCAGTACGATTTTGCTCACCAAATATCTCTTTGAGAGATTCAAACATATCATAAGTAGTAGTCATGGACTAATGTTGATGCTACAACACATTTGTCATAGAGGCAAGAATGTAGCATTTTTCCATCTCGTCAGCCTTGATCTACTTATCGTAGGCTTTAATCTCATCATCAATGGGTTAATCCAACTTAACAAGACATTCCTCAACTAGCACAAATTTAAAGCCCTCAGCAGTAAGAATAATATCCAAATTATGATTCTAGTCCACATAGTTAGAGGCTTCTAGTTTATTTTGATTCATGATAGAAGTTAGTAGATTGAACGAAGACATGGTTAATCTGTTATATAATCTAATTAAAAACAGATCACTAGACATGTTGCATAATAATAAAATTCTTAAAAAACATATCACATATATACGTATAATGTAAGATATTTTATCTCTTGAATAAAATAGAACCCACTAATATAGAGATTAAACTGTTGATTTAAGTTAGATAATATCACATTTCATAAGTCTCTGTACTATTGAATCAACATGTAAGTTAGTTGGAAAATTAATACAAGTTATCAAAACCAAGAGACTATAAAACAGTATTACACTATACAAGTTTATCCGATGAGGAAGATGACCTATATCAATACGTAAACTCATATTATTTACTGTTATTAACCACTAAAAATCATAAGGAACGATCCCTATTACCACTGGTTTGCAAAAGATAATTTTTTCAGAATTTTTTAAGATATTTTGTGGCTTGTTTCCTATAAATGTACCAATTTCAGGTCATTTTGAATTTGTCAAAAACTAAACAACTCTAAATCCGATCAAAACAACAATTATTTGCTGAGCTGTTGCAAGGGTCAGCAGGGATGCCTGTACTGCTTGGTGTTACTACTACTGTTCATACAGTGAGTAACGACTATGGTTGGGTTTAGTCGAAACTCATCATAAATTTGTCCTTAATCCACAAAACTAATTTTTACAAAACTATGCAAAACTCGTTTTATGCTTTCTTGATGATAAATAGAAATTCTCTTGAAATCAATAACATCATCAACAACATGAAAAGCATCCAACAACAAAATTATATCAAAAACATGAAAAAAACAAGCAACAATATGAATTATAAAAATATTATCCAAAATATGTACAACAAATCATGTAATTTCTTTTACATTATCTGACATATGTAAGAAGACTAATGATACCAATTGTTAGAGCATGCACAATAGAAGCAACAATTCTATAGGATTAATACCATAAATAATATCTAGATAACATAACCAAAATGAAAATAAAAAAACTTACCCCTTTAAGCTTTCACAAAAATCGTTTAATGCCTTAGCCTCTAGTTCCACGGTCATCTACTATATCCTGATTAGCCTCTTTAACCAACACTTGTATGGGCAAGTTATTATTAGTTTCAAATAAGGAATTAGTTATCTTAATTTAGCATATCATTTTTTAAAAAACCCATCGTCCTTTTATTCCCAATTCAACTGGAAAACGGGCAGGGGAAGAGGTAAAAGTATTTTGGCACTTTATTACAGATTTAATGCGATTTATCTTCGTTTTATACAGGTGAAAAATTTGAAACCAAATACTTATCTTTATTGCATCACCCATCATCAAATTTACACACAATTACAGTCACCAAAAATCAATATGCCTCACCACTAATTCATCATCCGACATCAAAATAAATTTTGAGCAATTTTAATATATTATTATTATTTGAGAAATTTTTTGACTTGCTTCTTGGATTGTTCATGATTTCTCTTGCCTTTACTGTTGGATTGACTTGTGCATGCACCAGCACCGCCCACCTCCATCCTCCGCTGATAGCCGCTTCATATTTTTTTGATACCTTGGCGACCATCGGAATTACCTCCGGTGAACTTTTTAGTTACATTCAACATCAACGATCTGCATTCACCCTATGTTGTTCTTTCCTACTCTCTCTAACGATCTTTCTCTGGTGAACTCATCTTGGACTTACCAGCTGAATCCGATGGCGGTGATGATGTAGAAGTGCCAGAAACAGGCCAGGGTTACTCCATTTCTTCCCTTAATCTCTCTCTTGATTTCTCTCTCTATCACCTTCTTTCTCCCTTTCCCAATTCCTCTTCTTAGCATTGCTATTGCCGATAGCACTAGGGTTTTTGATGGTCGACTTTGGTGATGGTGTAAGTGGGCAGCACCAGACCTTTCTTAAAAATATGCTCCAGCGACTCTACCTGGCGACATTCAGGTGACAGGAATACTATTCTGGTGATACTATTCTGAGGATACTATTCTGATGATACTATTTTGGCGACCAATTTCTACCGCAAATTTCTAGCATCCAATGACTCAACCAAGTATACGAACAGAACCCATCTTTGATCAAGTTCACGTGATCCATCTTTTCTAGCTGTGTATAGTTTTCTTGATTTTTAGGGTTTGCTACTGGTAGTGTTCGGCACTATTCTTGTTGGGATTCCTATTTTGTAGCGTCTTGGCTGATTATCTGGTTGTGGATGTCGAATTTCTTGTTGGTTGGTTACTTTGTAATAATGTTTTATGTGTGAATCATTTTATTGTTCTTAGTAGTTTTTGAGTATGTTACCTTCTCTAATTACTGTTACTTGATGTACTAGCATATACATTAACTGTGGTAGTATTAGTTCCCGCTATAGACTAATTTTTATCATAATTTGCATTATATTATTGGTTTTGTTGCTCTTTATCTATTATATATTGTTGTATGTTCCCCTAGCTCCTTTATTGACTTTATTTTAACTAGAGTACACTTTTACCTTATCTTTATTCCCTTTTATTGCATAGTGGCTGTGATTGGTGATGGTAGACTAGGGTTATGTCATAGGCCGAGCTCGGGGTCAGGTTTAGGAGTTATTGGGTCTAGGTCAGGGTTTGGGGGGTTAGGTATGGGTCGGGTCTATGGGTAGTAAGGTTAGATGGGATAAGGGAGCTTCTAGGTTGCGAGTTGGGTCTTAGAACATTGGTACTTTGCAGGGTAAGTCTATAGAGCTGGTGAAGATTCTTAGAAAGAGGAGGGTTAGTGTAGTTTGTGTTCATGAAACTAAATGGGTAGGCACTAAAGCGAGATATGTGGATGGATATAAGTTGTGGTACTCGAGTTACGTGAGCAGAGAAATGGGGTAGGTATCTTAGTAGATAAAGATCTTAAGGAGCAGGTGGTAGGGGGTAAAGAGAGTTAGTGATAGACTGATCTATATTAAGTTGGTCATGAGAGGGTCTACGGTGAACGTCATTAGTGCCTACGCCCCACAAGTAGGTTTAAACGAAGAGGAGAAGAAGAAATTCTAGGAGGTTTTAGATGAGGTGGTGAGGAGCATCCCGAGCACTGAGAAGCTTTTCATGGAAGGGGATTTCAATTGGCATATTGGGTCTTTATCGAGAAGGTATGATGATGTGCATGGCAGTTTCAGTTTTGGTAAGCGAAATGAATGAGGAGCTTCTCTGTTAGATTTTTCTAGGGCTTTTGGGTTGTGGATAGCAAATTCGAGCTTTCCAAAGAAGGAGGATCACCTTATTACGTTTCGTAGTTCTGTGGCCAAGACTCAGATAAACTTTTTGCTTCGTAGAAAATGGGATAGAGCGCTATGTAAAGACTGTAAAGTCATACCTAGCGAGAATCTCTCGACTCAACATAGGTTGTTGTGATGGACTTGGTTATCAATAAAGGCAAAAAGAAGAGAAGTATGAAGGCTTGTCCTAGGATTAAGTGGGGTATCTTGACTTTGGCTAGTATTTTGGAGATGGAAGAGAAGTTTAAAATTAGGGGGGCTTGGGAGAGTTGAGGGGGTGTGGATAATATATGGGAGACAATTTCTAGTTGCGTTAGAGAGACTGCTAGAGAGGTGTTGGGTGTCTCGAGAGGTCGATCTGGCAAAGATTGAGGAGATTGGTGGTGGAACGAAGAGGTTAAGAGAAAGGTGGAGTCTAAGAAGGTGGGTTATGCTAAGTTGGTTGGGAGCAAGAATGATGAGGAAAGACATAAGAATAAGGAGTTTAAGGTGGCTAGAAGAGAGGCTAAGTTAGCAGTTACGATGGCCAAAACAACAGTTTTTGATAGTTTGTGTGTAGCTTTAGAGGAGAAAGGCAGAAATAAAAAGTTGTATACGATGGCCAAAGCCAGGGAGTGGAGGGATCGTGACCTTGACCAAGAGAAGTACATCAAAGAAGAGGATGGTATAGTGTTGGTTGAGGATTCCCTCATTAGGGAGAGGTGGTAATCGTATTTTCATAAACTTTTGAATGATGAGGGGACAAAGGTTCTCTGATGGAAGACTTAGAGATATCTGAGGAGGGTCGTAATTATAGTTCTTATAGGCATATTGAGATTAAGGAGGTCAAAGGAGCTATTCGCAGGATGCGGCAGGGTAGGGCGATGGTGCCAGACAAGATTCTAGTAGATTTTGGAAGAGCACTAGCGGGGAAGGTTTAGAGTGGTTGACAAGGTTTTTTAACATTAATTTTAGAGCTGCTAAGATGCCTGAAGCATGAATATGGAGCACAATGATTCCAGTATATAAGAACAAGGGAGATATTCAGAGTTGTAGCAACTATAGAGGTATTAAGTTGCTGAGTCATACTATGAAGGTTTGGGAAAGGGTGGTAGAGTTGAGGATGTGGAGTATCATGTCTATCTCTGAGAAGTATTTTGGTTTAATTCCTAGTCGCTCTACCACTGAGACCATTCATCTTGTGAGGAAATTAGTGGTGCAGTTCGAGAGAGAAAGAAAGACTTGCACATGGTGTTTACTGATCTAAAGAAGGCATATGACAGAGTTCTCAGGGAGATTCTATGGAGATGATTGGAGGCTAGAGGGGTGCCATGGTATACACTAGGTCGATTCAAGATATGTATGATGGTGCAAAGACTCGTGTGAGGAAGGTAGGTAGAGATTTGGAGCACTTCACAGTTTTGATAGGGTTGCACTAGGAATTAACTTTAGCCCATTTCTATTTTCCTTGGTGATGGATGGTTTGACGTGACATATTCAAGAGGAGGTGCCTTGGTGTATGTTATTTGCAGATGATGTAGTTTTGATTGATGAGACCTAGGGTGGAGTTAATAATAAGTTTGAGATTTGGAGATAGGCGCTTGAATCTAAAAGTTTTTGGTTAAGTAGAACCAAGACGGAGTACTTGGAGTGTAAGTTTAGTGATATGTCGCAAGAAGATAGAGTGGTTATGAAGCTAGACTCTCAGGCCATCCGGAAGAGGGAGAGTTTCTAGTATCTGGGGTCTATAATTCAAGGTAATGGTGAGATTGACTAGGATGTCATACATCATATTGGGGAAGCTATGTTGTATGGAGTGAAGTGGTGGCCAGTTCAGAACTCCCTTTTCCAAAAGGTGAAGGTGGGAGAGATGCAAATATTGCGATGGATGTGTGGACACACCAGGAAAGATAGGGTAAGGAATACGATTATTCGGGAGACCGTGGGAGTTGCCTTGGTGGAGGATACGTTGTGAGAAGTGAGGCTATGTTGGTTTGGGCATGTGATGAGAAGGGGACCTGATGCTCTAGTGCGGAGGTGTGAAACTCTGGCTATGGATGATTTTAGGAGGGCTAGAGGTAGACCAAAGAAATATTGGACGGAGGTGATTAGGCATGATATGGAGCAATGACAGCTTATAGAGGACATGCCCCTTGATAGAAAGGTGGAGGGTTAGGGGGTGGGAGATCGGCGGTAGTAATAGGGAAGTGCTCCTTTGGGTCTGGAGTTTCTGGTTCATAGCGTTATGGCTATAGTTTTTGGGGCTAGTGGTGTTGGCTTTTTTGCATCCCATACTAGTTTATTATGCACTTATCTTTTGCGTTTGTTATACTGCTAATTTGTTTTGTGTACCACACTAGTTTATATGCGCTTACTATTTGTATTGGTTATATTGTTATTGGTCCTAAGACGGGGGTCTATCAGAAACAACCTCTCTACTTCTCTTGAGGTAGTGGTATGGTCTACGTACACTCTACCATCCCAGGCCCCACTAGGTGGGAATACATTGGGTATGTTGTTGTTGTTGTATTACAGATTTAATGCCAAAACATTTTGGCCTTAATTGTCTCTTTATGCCAAAAACATTTTTGGCCTTTTAAATCTGACAAAATGCTTAATTGGGTATTAAAAATTATTCCTTTTATAGAAGACCAGTAAATAATATTACCTCTTCTATAATCCTTTTCTTTTCCAAATTGTATTAACTAATCAGGCATAGTAGGGACCACAAATATATTAACTGCAGCTTCCAATTATGATATTAATTCGGTGATGAAAGAATTATCATATCTTAGTTAATTACAAATTATTCCACCAAAAATCTGTTAATGCACTCCTTGGTTTAATTTTGAAATCTCCATTACATCTGATTTAACTCCCCATGTTAGAATTACCAACACCAATCAATTAAATTAAATTGTCTAAAAAAATTAATTCATTGATTAATTTAATCTTTTATTTTTAATGCTTAACTTATTTCACACGACGGATAGAAAATTCACCTATAGGGTTTTCACATTAAAACATATAAGCAACCATAAAGGGGTGTCTTCTATCTCAAGTCCGAGACATGGTTCTATCAACTAATTAATATTTCACTAAGTAATTTGACATCATCCAAACCAATTAGGAATATATTGACTCATAAAAGAATCTCACCTTTTAATAGATTAAAATGAAAAATCAAATCACTTAGCTCATATAATTATATCCAGACTAAGAGTATAAGTACATGTAATGGTCTAGAGAAATCATTTATTAATATTCAGAACATAAACGAATATCTCTAATTGGTTTGTTCAATACATACAAAATTTACAAGTACAAGAAGTTGGAATATTACCACTCCTATAATTAAGATCAAATTATATTTATTCTCTTGCTACAATCATCAAGATGTTTGTCCTACCTCATCTTTGATTGTGAACAATAATTTATTACTTATAATAACGGATAATTTTAATCTTCCGTGCATGAGTTAAAATACTCCAAACACAAAATTGTCAACTATATAATTAAAGGACACACATGTTAATGCAATGATCTATTCAAATAATGATTTTATTAATATAATAAATTGTCTTTACATGGGATGGAAATGTAATACTATAACATATATTACATTGTTAATAGTATATCCTAACACATGGTCTCTTAGTAGGAAGACAATCACACTCCACCAGTTTGTTCTTATCAATCATATCCTTTTTAGTGATGCTCCTTCCTTTCCCCAACGACACCCAAATTGTAGTAAACCCAATAGAGAGAAGGAATCCATAAGTCATAGCATAGGGACCAAGCACTGGGTTGATTATCCTGGCCATGTACTTAATCATGAAAGTAGGAAAGTTGATGTGCCCCTTTATTTCAAGTGCATTCGTAATGCCAAAATCTCAAAAATGGTGTCATCTCCATAGTTCCCTCATGGTAGAATCTCATTATTTACCACTTTTAACAAAAGCTTGTAGAATAGATTCATATCTCAATGTAGCACCAATATCTATCATTTTTTGGACTCTCTATTGAGTAAAATTCCTTGTCAACAAGAAATTGGCATCCTTCTTCCAAACATACTCATCCAACCCAGTCTCTGACACTTGCAATATCTTTCCCAACTTGACACTATTAAACACAATTTCCATAACCTTAACAATGGTACTCATAGCAAAACCATCAAGAATCACAAGATTTGTATAAAAGTTGATAACTTCATCCCCATATACATCCATAGTGGAATCAAGAATTTCACAACCCAACTTACAGGTCATGATGACGGTCATGATGACAGCTACTCTATCCCGCCAGAAGGTAAGCCGAACCAAAGCCCGAAACTAGATGCAATGGGCTAACTCAGTAGAAAATGGTGTAAAATTTGAAATTAACTATTAAAGAGTTAAGTAATAGTAAAATGGTCATAGTAGTCTAACAGATAGATTAAAAATCAACAACCATCCCAAGACTCAGTAATGTCAGTACAAGAGCTACTACAAATGAACTATGAGTACTAAATAGTCAAATACCATCCATCTCAAAGATGAAATACTAGACTTAGGAAAATAGAAGGAAAAAGGGTAACTCAAACTCCAAGAGCTCACCCAATCTCCGAAATCAACTCTACACGAGCGTCGAATTAGCGGCAGCAACTAGTACTTGAATCTGCACTAAAAAGGTATAGAAGTGTAGTATGAGTACCAAAACCATAGGTACTTAGTAGGCATCATTGTCCGTCTGAGCTAAATCATGGTATAAATATGCTAAGATATAAGGTAAAATAAGCCAAGTCAAGGCAAAAGGGGCAAAACTGAAAATAAGCTCTGACACTACTGTACATAAATAAATGCATACGAGATAGTAACATAAATATCGCACAACTGTAACTACAATATTGACCCCAAAAGCCTATAGGGTATAATCAAGAAAACTAAAACATCGAATAGGTGCAGATTACCAAATTATCACCCTATAACCAAGAATCTATCCGAACCTTACCATCACATTCATAACTACCAATGCCGGAGTTGAATTGGAACTTAATAGTATCATTATAATCATTTGCAGGGCTTGATCTAGAACACATATTTTAAAGATCATCCTCAACTGCCAGACTCGAATCAGAACTCTTACTTATAAACTGTATCAACGAACCATATCAACACGCCATACTGATTAAATAACCCAATAGACTATACCACAAAACTATAAAAATGGATCATTTCTTTTACTCGTATCTATACACCGGACCAAGAATCACAATCATAAGTCTTATTGGTACCTAAACTCGTAAACCATACCAATACAACATCTATTAAGTCATGCCAATAACCATGCCTATAGGCCATGTTAATAGTCATTTTCATATTTTTTCCATAAACATATCTATAATCCATTAATCATATCCATAAACCAATAATATATCTATAAGTTATAAGATTAATCACATCGATATCTATATCATTAAGCATGTCAATAGGCCATATCATTAATCACATTAATATCTATATCCTTAAGCATATCGATAGGCTATATCATTAACCACATCAATATCTATATCATAAGTATGTCGATGGGCTATATCATTAATCACATCGATGTCTATATATTAAGTATGTTGATAGGCCATATCATTAATCACATCGATATTTATATCATTAATCATGTCGATAGGCCATATCATTAAACATATTTGGAAGACATATAAATAATTGTATATGTAGGAAATATCATTAGTCATATGATTTATCATGAATATAAGCAATATCACTAGTAATACTTGAGATTAAACTTCAATCTTTCAATATCCAACTAACATACTGATTAAATACATTCAATCTCCTCAAGTTCCAAACTGAACATTAATTAGGGTATAACATGCATAACTAAATATAAAAAGTTATCATAAGTTTTGGTGTAAGGCGGGTTGGGAGGACTCATGTCTAATCCCCTAAATTCATTTTAGTCAACTTCTACCCCGAACTAGGCTAAGGTTTCTAAGATCATTTCTAGATTTTTAATAAGCCATAAATAGAACTAAGATAGTAATTCTTACCATACATGAACAACTAAGTCAACCCCACCTAAAATAATAACAGCTAAGACAATTTTCCCTAATTTAAGCAACTAAGGCCAATTCCACCCTAAACAGGAATGACTAAGACAATTTTACCAAGCTTAAGCAACTAGGGCATTTCCATTCTAAACATGAGCCATGAAGCCAAATTCACCTAAGACATGATTAACTAAACTAATTACTCCTAATATATGGTTTCAAGATAGCCTAAACTATTCAACTAATCCAAATATTCTCATTCATACTCACAACACCTAAATCCTACTCCATATATAACATAAAATAATAATCATATTATGAGATAGATCAATCTATGAAAAAGGTAAACCTAACCTTCCTGGACGCCGAAGAAAGCACAAAGAATTCCCTAGACCATTGATTTTCCTTTTTGAGAAACTTCTGCAAGATGTCACTCTATTAAAATCACACTTTACTCATTAAAACGAGAACAATGATACCCATATTGCATTATTATACTTTGGGTAAAAAATTACAAAATAAATCCTATGTAGGGCCAGTCTACAGAATCACACTATTGAGACCAATACAACGACCCTCTATGCTCAAGAAATATTACCCTAAAAGGGGTGAATTTTGATCTCCAATAACGCTACAATCAAGCCACCAAGATTCTAGAGATTTTACAAAAAGAATAAGGATTCTATCAAGAGATTAATGAAAGTTTATCACAAATTCGAGGGAGAAATGCATAAATAGACTTTAACTAAGATCGAAACAACCCATAATTGATTCTCCCAAGAGTTTTCACTTTTTAGGGTTTAATATTTTAAGGAATGGAGAATAATGACAAAAATTGAGATAAGTGGGATATTTATACCCTTCCTAGATACGTAGATGCCGCTAAAGTGGACATTGGACTATTTTAGCGGTCACCGCTAAAGCGCCCAGGTGCCTCTAGAGTAGTACCTATTAGATGGGATAGGGTCGCTAAAGCACCCAATGGGCCTCTAAAGCTCCTTCTGGTAAAGCACCCAAAGGTTTGCTTTAGCAATCACACTAGATATGAGGCACAGTTGGAGACTTGGAATTTTCCTAAGATTCTACCAACTCTTTGAGATTCAACTAGGATTTCCTGTGCGCAAACGAACTATGCTACCCTATCAAACTTGATGTTTGGACTTAATGATGTTGTTGAAGTTTCCATCCAATGTCATTTCAATGAAAAGTGGGTTCCACACCCACTTTCCATTTTTATTAACTTCCAGTCTATTGGCAGATATTAGTTTGGGAGCCTCTAGGCCCGAACCAAGGGTCCACCTAATCTAAAATCGACATTCCATAGCTGTTGGAATTGTAAAAAAATTGGCATATAAGATTATTTGATTGAAGTTCTTGCCTGGTAGCCAATTTGAACCTGCAAAGGCTTCAAAATGGGGAATTATCTCTAAAACTGAATGAACTACCCGATAACTACACTGTCAATTCCAAAAAGTGATAAATGACTCAGGGCAGCTATAGGAAAGCTCTAAATAGTGAAAAATAGTTAAAATACAGAAAATTGACTTGAAGAGTCATGACAATATCCATCACTAAAAGAACTTTCATTCACTAAAGTAAAGGATTTAGATTTATCTGAAGCTACGAACATGTGAGGACACTGGATCCGCATCTCGCTCTCAGTCTTGATATGCCCAAATTACAACTCTCATTAGAAAGTGCAAGTGGTCGTTGTCATATATAGAACCCAACTGGGTTGGGTGTCGAATCCCACAGGGAATACTATGATCACTAAGTATTGCGATTATTATTAGACTGTTAATCGAAGGTTCCAAGGTAAGGGAGTTTCAGTTTAGGTCCACAATAATATTATCAGTGTAACGATGAGATAATATGTGTAATAATATTTGATCACAGAGAATGACAAATTAGGGTTATGTCTACCCTGTAGCTTCTACTTCTTTATTAACTATGAGAAATAAGGATTTTATACATGCATGCACTTATAGAGAGATGTATTCTAATTCTAAATCCAAGTGTTTCTCAACCATCAAGGATTTATTCACCTTAGTACTCTCGAATACAAAGTGTATAACCAATCGTACGAACTCTCCAAGAAGTTAATTTTGCTAAGGCATAACATGTAAAATAGAGGTTGGAAACCCTATTTTCTTGTGACACTCTCTTTTCCAAAAAGTAACTTTTCTATCGAAAAAGTTATTGCTATAATGGTGCATTCCCTATGTTTGCAACCATGAGAATTCAATTAAAATGAAGAGAGTAATGATATAAATGGATTAACATATCATAAATTCAAAAACCCATAGCAATAGAGAGTATACTACAAGGTTTCCATAACCCTAACAAATAAACTTAGCTACTCATGAATAAAACAGAAATCACAATAGAAATATTCATCATACCAAAACTTAGAACGATCTTGGTGGTAATGATGAATAGCGAAAATAAGTGAGAAAAGCGTTTCTCTCTCTCTCGGTCCTCAAGCTAAGCCGCTTTCTCTTGTTTTCAAAATAATACAGAATGTCAATAATCCCTAAAAATTCAGCCATAAATCTTTTAATAACATCCTTTTTCTAATAAATTGCTATTGCATCCTTAACTATTTAAAAATAATTAGTTTGCCCGAGAAAAAGTTCCCATACATCACATTCAGTCCAAAAGTTGCTTTCCTTTTTATGTGAAGTTTCCTTTGCTATCCAAAGGTCCCCAAAGTGTTGTAATTTTCCTCATTAGTACCTGGAAAGCATTCTAATCACATAGTTCAGCGCACTTAACTATAAATAGACTAAAAGTGCAAGAATTGTGTATTTTATCCTCAAAACTTAGCTAAAACATAGGTAAGTTATGGTTCTTAGATGTATAAATACGTCCAACAACACGACCCCACACTTAAAGCTTTGTTTGTCCTCGAACAAAATAGTACATCATTGTGAATACTTAACTAAACTTCACAAGAGCAACACAAAGTTTTCAATAAAACATACACTGCAATTATTAATAAAGAGTAGATTTCTTGATCATTACTAGAAACAACTCACCCTTCAACATAGACTCATTGAGTTGGTTAATTCATATACACAAGTTAAGCCAAAAACAATCATATAAAACTACCCAACAATCATCAACCATGTGCGGTCACACAAAAAGTTACACATAATCACTCATAGTTTTGGATTTTTCAGAAATATGGGTATAAGAACTTGCTTGCTCTCACTCTCACAAACAATTCTTAGATTACATCTGATGACCATATGCTTGCCCTTGTAAACTAGGTTAAAGGGATGGGTAGGACTATTTTGGCCAGAAATAGTGACTATGTTCCCTAAGCGCTTTAATACACTACATTATGCCATTTACACTAACTTTTAACAACCACTCTACCTTTCTTTCATCTACCAACCTTTTTTTTTCTTTTCTTCACCCATTTTGTTACTCAATCAAAAACACTATGATGTGAATATACAACTCTTTTTTTGTTAAGTAGCCCTATGATAGCCACCCTCAGCTTAGACTATTTGTGTTAGTCGAGGTGCATAATGTCCAAGAAAGGACCAGGGCGCCACTCCCGATCATAATATTTTCATGTACCAATAACTAAACTTTGGGGCATCACTTTCACCATTTTCCTCTTATTTTGCCACACTCTTTACTCAACTTGATTTTACAATTTAAAGAGCTTAGGAGCTTTTTGATCAAATTATGGTCTTTAAAAAAATGGATTAGGCTACATATGAGGTTGCCAAAGAAAATAGCTAAAGGCTCAATGGGTGTTCACTAGGACAATGTACAAAGGTAGGTAAAAAGAAGATGAAAAATTAGGGCTGCCAAAGAAATGCCTAAATCATCTCTTAAACTCACAAACTTTATTTCGCTTCACACACACACTAGGCAAGTTCAAGCATCAGTCACAACAAAGAATATACAATAAACTTACAAACACATGGCACATGGTCAACTTAATTAGGAGCATTATAGATTCTTGACCCAACAGATAAATGAATTAAACCACAAACAATTATTATAGAATGAGTCACAACTTAGAGCCTAAATGTTTCAATAGTAGTGATTCAGCACAAACTCCTATTATAGTGCCATGTCGTCTATAAGAACAATTTCATGCAAATATCTGACTAATTCTCTCTTAAGACGATCGTCATCCATCCATCATTGAGAAAAATGACTAATTACAACTAACTAACTACGACTAAATCAAAACAACTGTAGAATAAATGTGGGCAAGTAGTAGGCAATACAACAGACAAGGCAATCCAGGCATACACGTACTTATACCTGCACCCCACACTAAGAAGGAACACACTACCCTCAGTGTAAATAAATAAGCAAAAACTTGGTTGGTCGGACTCTTCCTCTACATCCGGGGTCATACCCCCTTCGTCAGAATCATCATCAGAGTTTCCCTCTATATCAGAGTCTAGCAGTCGGTGATCATCGTCTAGCATGCTCATTAAGCGGGTAGTCATTGTCAAACTGCCAAAGCTCTGCATCAGTCGGCACACGACCCCCATTCATCATAGTAAACCTAGTCATGCCATACAGATGGAGAAAAGAACTCTCATCTCAAGCATATCTCTTAGCAGTGGTAAGGTTGATGCCTTGAATAGCTTCTAAATCTTTGATTTTCGTGAGATCCACCTTCTTTGGGTTTTGTGGCAACTTATGGTATGCTGGCTCCTACTCAATGTGCTCTTTCCTTAAAATTGCAGTCAACAAGTTTCCCAAACTGAAATGGGACTTTTTGTGCACCCTTGCTTTTCGCATCGACATTCGTATAACTGCAACAATGTTGATGGGAACATTCGTCATTAGAGCATATACCAAGAAAACTCAATCACGCATGACCTTAGTGTATTGTGTCCCAGAAAACAAGAAGGAATTGACTATTCTTAACCATATGCGAGCTTCTCTGTTCAAACAAGCATATGGGTAAGTATTGTGATGACCATTGTCTTTATGACAAGTCCACCGGGTCATGGACCTTGATCCACACAACGTATGTCTGATGGATTTATAGGGAGGTCTGTTGTAGAGCTCCTTGAGTGGTGATTGATCCACACTTGGAGTATCCAGGAAAGAGTTGAAGAAGTCAGTATTCAATTGCAAGACTTTCCCTTGAATCTTTACTTTATTTCCCGTAGTCCTTGGGGACGAGTTGGCATAAAACTATCGATTCAAATAAAGATTACATTAGCCCATGTCTCGGAAGATAAAGTCTAGTTTTAGTGCCATAATCTTTGCCAAAATGCGAGGGCAGTTCTTTGCTAAACTTTTCTTCTGCATCGACTCCACATGTACATATTTCTTCACTTTATTGTTTCTATAATATACCTTCCCTTCCTCCTACAGAACCCATTTGATTCCAAAAGTGCGTCGAGGCACTTGAAGAGAGGAGGAATCAACCTGGTCCTTTCTTGCCTTTTTTTGACATTTTTGTGAGGTGGATGCTTTCTCCTTTCCCTGTCGTCCTTTCGGAGCCATGTTACCTGAGATAATAATAGGGTCATGTTAGTCTTATTTTGTAAAATTCACTATAGTCAAAAAATAAAATAGTGATGGCACCACCCCACACTTAATTTGTTTGCACAACTAATTGAGTGAGTGTTGTCGAATACTCAAACTTCATCGACATGCATTTAGATGGTATGTGCCAACAACATTATTAGTGCAGTCACTTTCAACCCTTCACTTTACATAACAATTTCTTAGTTTGATATACAGAAGCAGCACACAATGGTCCTGTAATCTTGACTATCATTTCCAACTTTATTTCATTTGAGCAATGCAATCTTTGAACAAGACTACCACATAGAAATCTTATCATGCTATAGCATAGAAATAATTACACAATCTTATGCTTTTGGTTAACCATGATCATTATATCGATGAACAAGTCACTCACACAGTCGAGCTTACAACTCCCAAAATCATGCATTAAACTTCAATAGTTCAACTCCATAATAATAAAAAATTATGACAGTGAATACCAATCAATACATACCGGAGTAAAATCAAGATTACCCACGAGAATCCTTTCACTCAATGAGATGTATATTTCCAAAATCATAACAAACTAACCATACTCTTATCACCAACCACTACGACAAAATCCAGTCAACCATTATGAGCGTAGCAATGAACCAGCTACGGAACATAATAGAACAACTTACTTGGTGATAAATTTGTGACGAATCGGGAAGGTGAGCCTGCAAGATTAGATGAGAAAAGAGAAGGGCTTGGAGAGGCAAAGGTTGTTTGGGCGGCCCTTAGGTTTAATAAAAATTAAGTGGGGTGTAAGAGTAGAGGATATATTTAAAAGATGAGACATGGGTCGGGTCGATCCATTCAAAAATGGGTTATTAGGCAAAACTTACATTGATAGGCGGCGCCCATGGTATTGCCTAAGCATAAGTAGGCGGCCCCTAACCTATCACCTATGTTGACATAGGCGGCGCCTAACCTATTGCCTATGTGAGGCAGTAAGCATAGGCAATGGCATAGGCGGTGCCTAACCTATCGGCTATGTTGACATAGGCGGCGCCTAACCTATCGCCTATGTGGGGCAGTGAGCATAGGCGGCACCTAACCTATCACCTATGTTGACATAGGCAGCGCCTAACCTATCGCCTAAGTGAGGCAGTGAGCATAGACGATTGGAAATGCGGCGCACTCTTGGTCAAAAAGGTCCATACTGGCCCGATCCCTACGCTACCACCACATACATCATTGAAAGTCACAAAATAAAGTCGCACCGCAAAACTTTTTGGGTCGAATCTACATAATTTGAGGAGCGACTCGAATGCAAATCATACTTGAGCCTTACACATTTGACCACTCCCACTTACCTGTAGTGTTCCATCACTCCTAGACTTACCACCATTGACATGGCTCACTTCCCAAACAAAATTGGGACTAATCTCCTCCTTTGTACTTTATGCACCTACACTTAATCAAAAACAACAAAAATGATTTGAAGGATGGGTTGCCTCCCACCAAGCGCCTTAGTTTTGGTTGTGGGTCGACTCTTCTTTTTGAATTAGAAGGATGGGTTGCCTCCCATATAGAGCTTAATTTATTGTCGCGGCGCGACACAGTTATCTCAATTACTTAGACTTCATCAAGATATATCGTAGCTATACATTTTATCGAGTCGGTTGGACCGATATATAGGTTCACACTTTGGCCATTCACCATACAGACACTACCATCATTGTTTTCTAACTCCACTACACCAGATGAGTAAACATGGCTGATTCTGAATGGACCAGACCATTTAGACTTCAACTTACCTGGAAACAACTTCAGTCTGGAGTTGAAAAGGAGTACCAAATCACCTTTCTGAAAGTTTCATTGGATAATCCTCCGATCATGGTACTTTTTCATCCTTTCCTTGTAAAGATCTTCTCTTTCAGATGCATTTAGATAGAATTCATCCATCTCATTCAGCTGTCCCAATCTCAGATTTATAGCATCATCCCAGTTCAGGTTAAGCTACTTCAGTGCCCACATTGCTTTATGTTCTAGCTCAATTAGCAACTGACAAGCCATCCCATAAACTAGTTGGTATGGTGACATACCAATCGGTATCTTAAACGCGGTCCTATATGCCCATAAGGTATCATCAAGCATCCTAGACCAATCTTTCCTGCTGGCATTCACAGTCTTAGCAAGGATCAGCTTGATTTTCCTGTTTGAAACCTCCACCTGCCCACTAGTTAGTGGGTGGTACGGTGTAGCTACCTTATATTGCGTAACCCCATACTTTGCCAATATGGCTCTGAATAGATTGTTGTAGAAATGTGATCCTCCATCACTTATGATGGTATGGGGTACCCTAAAACGAGAGAAGATATTTCTCTTTAAGAACGCCACAACACTCTTACCTTCATTATCAGCTAGAGCGACTGCTTCAACCCATTTGGATATGTAATCCACAACAATTAAGATATATTTCATCCCAAATGAGCACACAAATGAGCCCATGAAGTCAATACCCTAGACATCGAATAACTCTACTTCAAGCATTTTGGACATGGGCATCTCACGGTGCTTTGACATAGAACCTTGCCGCTATCACTGATCACATCTTCTTACAAAATCGTAGACATCTTTGAATAATAAAGGCCAATAGTAGCCACTTTGCAGTACTTTCTTGGCCATCCGTTCACCTGCATGGTGACCTCCGACTTGGGAAGCATGGCTTGTGTACAGTATGCTAGACACCTCTACATCTGGGATGCACCACCAAATAATACCATCATCACATCATCAAAAAAGATACGGCTCATCCCAGAAGTAATGTTTCACATCATGCAAGAACTTTTTCTTTTGATGAAAGGAGAGATTCTCAGGAATCACTTCGCTTACCATATAGTTAGCGAAATTTGCATACCACGGTAAGTTTTCCACCATAGTTGCTAGAATCTCTTCGTCAGGGAATGCATCATCAATATCAAGGCCGGTCTGCACTGTGTGCTAACTCTCAAGTCTATATAGATGATCAGCTATTTGGTTTTCACAACCTTTTCTATCCTTTACCTTGAAATTGAATTCTTAAAGCAGTAGGACCCACCTAATTAGCCTTGGCTTGGCATCCTTCTTTGCTATTAGATATCTTAGAGACGCATGATCTGTATGATCCACTACCTTGGTTCCCAACAAGTAAGCATGGAACTTCTCAAAAGCATAAACAACCGCAAGAAGCTCCTGTTCAGTAACAGTATAGTTCTTCTGTGCTCCATTCAAGGACTTGCTGGTGTAGTAGATTGGATGAAATAACTTTTCTCTTTTATGACCAAGTACAGCACCCAAGGATACACCACTTGCATTATACATAATTTCAAATGGTAGATACCAATCGGGTGATACAATAATAGGGGCTTCAACTATCTTCCCTTTGAGGCATTCAAAAGCCTTCAAGCAATCTTCACCAAAGTAAAACTTTGCCTCCTTCTTTAAAAGCTTGCATAATGGGTTTCCAATCTTGGAGAAGTCTTTAATAAACCTCCGATAAAAACCAGCATGACCGAGAAAACTATGAACCCCCTTCACAGAAATTGGAGGTGGTAGTCTCTCGATAACTTCAATCTTGGCTCAATCAACTTCAATTCCATTTTCAAAGATTTTATGCTCGAGAACAATGACTTTCTTAACCATAATATGGCACTTCTCCCAATTTGGCACCAGATTGAATTCCACACATCGCTGCAAAGCCATAATCAGATTTATCAAGCATGACTCAAATGACTCACCTACAATTGAAAAGTCATCCATAAACACCTCTAAGGTGTCTTCAACCATATCAGAGAAAATGGAATCATACACAGCTGAAAAGTGGAAGGTGAATTACATAGCCCAAATGGCATTCATTTTAATACAAAAGTACCATATGGGAATGTAAAAGTGGTCTTCTCATGTTCTTCAGGAGCAATGCAAATCTGGTTATATTCGGAATAACCATCCAAGAAATAGAACCATCCCTTTCATGCCAATCGATCAAGCATTTGATCCATGAATGGACTTGGGAAGTGGTCCTTTAAGGTCCACGAGTTTAGCTTCCGGTAATCCATACACACCCTCTACCCTGTGACAGGTATGAGTGGAATTAGATCATTCTTATCATTTGTTACTACTGTCATGCCCCCTTTTTTGGTCACACATTGTACAGGACTCACCCATTTACTGTCTGAGATTGGGTACACCACCCCTGCATCTAGCCACTTAATGATTTCTTTCTTCACCACTTCTTACGTAGGTGGATTCAGACAACGCTGATGCTCAATAGTGGGTATGCAATCTTCCTCTAGCTAAATCTTGTGTATACGTATGCCAGGAGGGATACCAATGATATCGGCAATAGTCCAACCAATAGCTCTCTCGTACCTCTTTAGAACAGAGATGAGAGCCTCTACCTTTTGTTCACCTAAATCAGCAGTAATAATAACCGGCAGTGTATTTCCACTATCCAAGAACACATACCTTAGATGACTGGGTAACTCTTTCAATTCTAACACCGGTGGTTCTTCAATGGATGGCTTCGCTGGTGATGATGTTTGATTCTTAAGGTCAAGGTCCAACTTCTTGGGGGAATAAGAATACGACAATATTCCTGTCAAAGCACAGACAGTTTCTTTGTACTCCTTAACATCCTCACGATCATAGTTCATAAGCACAGCAGCCAATGGCTAACCAGTAAGTTGCTTCTCTAAAGATAATTCCTTCTCATCCTCATAATAAACATAAACTATAGAGAACACATTCATATCCTTAGGCTTCTTCATTGATTTGCATACATCAAAACATACCACTTCATCATTCATCTGAAATAAAAGCTCATTTGCCCGCAAATCAATAAGCACATTTCTTGTTATGAGAAAAGGTCGACCCAAGATTATGGGCACCATAAAATCCACCTCGCAATCCAAAATAACAAAGTCTGCAGGAAAAATGAAGGTAGTAACCTTTAATAATACATCATGTAAGATACCAACAAGTTGTTTTACCGATCAATCTGCCATTACATGCCGCATATTGGTTGGTGTAGGATCCCCCAACCCCAACTATCTATAAATGACTAGTGACATCAAATTAATGCTAGCCCCTAAATCACATAAAGCCTTAGCAAAATCTAAAGATCCAACCGTGCAAGGAATAGTAAAAGCACCCGAATATGCCTTTTTCTGTACCAAAGATCTCTTGGCAATCACACTGCAATGATGAAAATTATCTGCCAGTTCATAGCTCGCTGCTCTTTTCTTTGTCAAAACGTCCTTCATGAATTTGGCGTACCTTGGCATTTGCTCCAGTGCCTCCACCAAAGGCACATTTATAGTCAGCTGCTTCAGCATGGCATGAATTTACTGAACCTGGTGTTATCAACCTTCTTCTTTAGTCTCTGAAGAAAAGGTGGTGGTGGATTTGGAAGAGTTTTCTCCACCACTTCCTTTTAATTGTGCTTCCCATTAGCAATCTTTTCAGACTGCTGACATCTAGGTGTAGTATCATGAACGTTCTCATCCTGATTTTTAACTTCTACAGAATCATCACACTCTACTTCAACAACATTCTCTTCCATACTATCAACCACAGGCTTGCCCTTGGATGGATTTTCCAACACCTTACCACTCCTGGTTGTAATAGCCAAACATGATCCATCTTTCCTTAGATTTTGCACAGTATCACTTGGTAAAGTGCCAGCTTTCCTTTGATTGAATGCCGCCGATAGTTGACTCATTTGTTGTTCCAGCTATTTTATTGAAGTGGAATGCGAGTCAACCAATTGATTCATTGAGGACAAATCATTTTTTACCTCATCTACTCCCGTGTTAGTTGCCTCCACTCCTTTCAACAGCTTAGCCATCATGTCCTCCACGAACATCTTCCCAGATCTAGGTGCAGCAGCTTCACGATTTCCAGGATGGACATACAAACCACTCCTGGATTGTCAAACGACTTGCATGTTGAGATAAAATTAATCAAATGCATATTCGGATCGTCGCCTGCAAGTCCACCAAATAACCCTTTGAGTTGCAATAGCTGGATCATGGTGCTAGTGATATTGAACTTGGCTCCGAATGCGAAGGGCAGAGGAATAATAGGCCCTGTGTTACCATCCCAATCCAAGTCATCATCATCATCATCAAAAGCAACTTGCACAGCTCGGTGTTCGGGTCTCATCGTAGCTTGACGATCTCTGTTGACATTCCTGTTCACTTGGGCAGCCACATCATCTGAACGCCTTTGATTTAATAACTCAACATCACCCAGGTCCTCATCATCAAGATTTGGTACCCGACCTGGGTTATCAGCATTCTATTGATTTACTTGCGCAGCTGCCAATGCAGCTAATCTAGCCTGCTCCTGTTGAGTAGCTATCCTTTCAAGGTCTCGTTGTGCATCCATTATGCAAATGTGATGTGGTTTAGGATTTATAGGTAATAATGGCTGACCCGATCTCCGTGTATTTGGCATGCAATCCACTAAACCTGAACAAAATAAAAACAACAAACAAAAAGTAAAATTTGAGAATCTTTTACCAAAGGGTCTATTAACTATCACAAACTTAGTTGACAACCGTATTCCCCGGCAACGGCGTCAAAATTTGATACGCCCAAATTACAACTCTCGTTAGAAAGTGCAAGCGGTCACTGTCAAATATAGAACTCAACTGGGTTGGGTGTCGAATCCCACAGGGAATACTATGATCACTAAGTATTGCGATTATTATTAGACTGTGGATCTAAGGTTTCAAGGTAAGGGGGGTTTCAGTTTAGGTGCACAATAATATTATTAGTATAACGATGAGATGATATGTGTAATAATATTTGATCACAGAGAATAACAAATTAGGGTTATGTCCCCCTTGTAGCTTCTACTTCTCTATTAACTATGAGTAATAAGGATTTGATACATGCATGCACTTATAGAGAGATGTATTCTAATTCTAATTCCAAGTGTTTCTCAACCATCAAGGATTTATTCACCTTAGTTCTCTCGAATCCAAAGTGTATAACCAATCGTACGAACTCTCCAAGAAGTTAATCCTGCTAAGGCATTAACGTGTAAAATAGAGGTTGGAAACCCTATTTTCTTGTCACACTCTCTTTTCCAAATAGTAACTTTTCTATTAAACAAGTTATAGCTATAATGGCGCATTCCCTATGTTTGCAACCACGAGAATTCAATAAAAATGAAGGGAGTAATGATATAAGTAGATTAACACATCATAAATTCAAAAACCCATAGCAATAGAGAGTATACTACAAGGTTTCCATAACCCTACCAAATAAACTTAGCTGCTCATGAATAAAATAGAAATCACAATAGAAATATTCATCATACCAAAACTTAGAATGATCTTGGTGGTAATGATGAATAGTGAAAATAAGAGAGAAAAGCATTTCTCTCTCTCTCCGTCCTCAAGCTAAGCCGCTTTCTCTTGTTTTCAAAATAATACAGAATGTCAATAATCCCTAAATATTCAGCCATAAGGCTTTTAATAACATCCTTTTCTAATAAATTTCTACTGCATCCTTAACTACTTAAAAATATTGAGTTTGCCTGGGAAAAAGTTCCCATACATCACATTCAGTCCAAAAGCTGCTTTCCTTTTTATGTGAAGTTTCCTTTGCTATCCACAGGTCCCCTAAGTGCTGTAATTTTCTTCATTAGTACCTAAAAAGTATGCTAATCACATAGGTCAGCTCACTTAACTAAAAATAGACTAAAAGTTCAAGAATTATGTATTTTATCCTCAAAACTTAGCTAAAACTTGGGTAAGTTATGGTGCTTAGATGTATAAATATGCCCAACATCAGGTCTCCCAAGTATCCTAATTTACTGGGTGGTTCCTACACTAGCCTTAACTACATGAATCTCTCTAGTGCGCAACCACCTGACATCACTATTATAAATGAGCACAAGCTCATTCATAATGGTCTATCATTCATCCAACTGAACTGAGTCCCATCTAAGAACATGAGAAGATTCAGGAATGTATCTCCACAACATAGAAATATGGAAAATCAGATGGACAACAAAAAAATCTAGGGGTAATACCCTGTCACCAACTCCAAACCTCAACGTATGATGTCTATGATCTACATAAGCCTTCTACCTACTCTAGGATGCCCTCAACCTATCTTGAATAACACTGACTCTATCCAATGAATTCTAAAGGAAATCTATACCACATGGCCTAATATGGATAGTCTCAAACCATTTGATTGGAAAACAACACATCCTACCATAGAAAGTCTCAAAAGGTGACATATTAATACTCGAATAGTAACTATTATTATATGCAAACTCTGCCAAGGTTAAGTGATGCTCCCACTTACCACCAAAAACCATAACACAGGCATAGATTATATTCTCAAGAACTTGAATAGTCTGCTCCAAATGTTTTTCGGTCCAAGGATGAAAGATTGTACTAAGATCCACCCGAGTACGCAACTCGTCCTTAAAAACTCTCCAAAAGCTAGAAATGAACACTAAAACCCTTTCTAAAATGATAGATATAGGCACACTATGCAAATATCCTACCTCACCGACATTGATATGGAAAACCCTCTCAGCGTTGAAGAATATTTAAATAGAAATCAAATATGCCGACTTGGTCAACCGTCCCATAATAACTCAATTACCTCAGAATCATAGGATGTATAGGGGAGCCCACTAATAAAGTCCATGGTAATCTACTACTATTTCCACTCAAGAATGGGAACCCCCTGAATCAATCTATCAGGCCTCTAATGCTCGCCTTTCACCTATTGATAACATAGGTAACAAGTTACAAAGTTTGCCATATCTCCCTTCATATCTCTCCATTAAAAATGTTGTCTAAAATCTCTATACATCTTAGTTGTACTTAGGTGAATAGAATACCTGGAGATGTGAGATTTATACAAAATAGACTGAATCAAGTAATCAACTCCAGAAACACATATGCATCTATCAAATCTAAAAGTGCCCTCAAAATTTATGTATACCTCTCAGACTCACCACTTAACACCTGACCACGAATGATGCAAAGTCTCTTATCCTCAAATTGGAAATACCAAATCTACTCAACTAGTAAGGAACTCACTTCAACACTAGCAAGAATCCTCCTAAAGAAATGAAATATCAAGTCATATAATTAAGTTGGTTAAGGACTGAATGTCCCATGACAACGTCCTCTGAGAAAATAAAATACATGCCAAACTACCCATACTCAGTGCCTTTCGGCTAATGGCTTTCTCTATCACATTCTATTTGCCCAAATAATTCAAGATAGAGATATGATAGTTAAGCCACTCCATCCATCCATACTACCCAGGATTAAGATCTCTCTGGGTCATAAGATGTTGAAGACTACGATGATCCATAAAGATCTCACAATGTATACCATTAAGATAATGCCTCTAAATCTTAAGAAAAAAACTACCACGGCTAATTTTAAATCATGAGTGAGGTAGTTATGCTCGTGTACCTTCAGCTGTCTTAACATATAAGCAATAACATGACCCTTCTACATCAATACACAACCCAAACGAATACCGAAAGCATCATAATATATGGTGAATCACTCATCCTCAACAAGAAGAGCTAAAATTAAAGCAAAAGTAAGAAATCCCTTAATATTTCAAAAGTTCAACTAACATCCTCTAACCATCAGAAAAAACCTCCTTCCGAGTCAATCTAGTCATCGGCACTGCAATAGTAGCAAAACTCTCAATGAACCATCTATAATAACCGGTAAAACCAATGATGCTACGAACCTTAGTCAAAGATGTATGCATGTACTAATCATAAATTGTAATGCCCCAGAAGTACCCCTAGATGTCACACTATGCTCAAGTCTATGAATAGTCCTAAGCTAACCCATAAAGCCTACTTAATTTGAAAATTGTAAGAAAAATAAACTAATATAAGTAGAACTTGAAGGTAAACAAAAACATATCTCTATGTAAGTCTTTAACTTGGAAGTCCTTAAATAACTTCTTGAACTTGAAACTTAAATAGTCTGGCAAACCACTATTACAGAATAGAGAGAAATTAGGATAGCCCCCAGCTGACCCACACATAAACTAAAATCATATAAAAAAATTCTTTGATAAATAAGAAGAGTCTGATAAACTAGGTCCTCAGATTATAAGGACTCACCAATTGTTAGAATATAGGTAATGATGCCTGTAGTCAATTGTGCTGCTTGAAACAAGCACCAGAACCTACACAATAAGACAATATAGCATACAAACATGTATGCGGGTCAGTACTTCCAAAATATACTGAGTATGTAGGGGTGAATGGATAAGTAAAAAAATAGCCGAATGTACAAATAAACTTTAAAATGATGCATGCTATGTATAGATGACTCACCTTGAAAGTGAATAAAACAAAGACTGAAAAATTATAAACATGAGTAATGAAGTATAAGGAAAGATTTTGTGAGCCATAACACTTAGTTTCTAATAGCTTTATTTTTATTTTTCTCAAAGGAGATTCTTTTAACCGACATAAACTATGTAAGCTACCATGGATCAATGTCTTACCCATATTGGGGAGAGCTATTCTACCCTTGCCATTGGAATAGAACATTAATATTAGTGATCACATTACTTTATCCATATTGGAAAAAAGCTTAACCTACTGTGACTTGTAGTTTCTAGGAATTTAAGATACGCTCAACTGTATTCTCTTATCTGTGCTAAATACTACTCCTAAAATATTGATATTCTGATACTTTTGGAAATCCATCTTTAAATAGCATAAGGGTTTATAGACTAAAAACCAGTTATGCTTCTCTTTCTTTAAATCATGATCTATAGACTAAACACCAGTTATGCTTCTCTTTCTTTAAATCATGACCATAATGAACTAATATGGATTCCATATCTTATCTTAACATCAAAAGTTAAATATTTTATTTTAATTATAGTATAATCTTATCAATGGTACTTAAGAGCATAATCTTCTTTTAAATTGAATATTTGTACTTAGGACTTATAATATATGCTTAAATTCTTAGAAATTCATGACAAAAATTTATGCTCAATAATGATCTTGAAATACATCAATAATTCCAGTCAAGATAATGAAATTTAAATTTCAAAATGAATATTATAAATCAAAGGATGAATATAAGTAAATCTTGATGCACTTAATGCCTTTAATCTCATGGTAATATCATAATTCATGAATATGACTATTTAGGTATGAACCCTAATTCAAAATAAAGAAATTCAATCTTGAAAACCATGTATTTTGGGCATAAGGATGAAAGAATAACCTTGTTCATAATACCCACATATCTTAAGTTTCTTGACCTGTAAATAAAGTTTGAATCTTTGGACTTGAAGGGATGAATTTATGAGAGAACCCTAATCTTGATGCTTCTTGGTATTCTTGATAATGAGAGGAGGAAAACATTTGTATTTGATTGGAAAAAGTAAGGAAATAACGTCTATTTAAGGGTTAGAAGTCTGGAATAGGATGTTATAAGGGAGGAAAAGACTAAAAAACCCTTAACTAAACTTCACAAAAAAACTCATCGATCCTTACAACTTTACAATATGACTAGTATGATAAGATACAACTTAGATCCTCATCTCATAAGCATAATAGACTCAAAGAGATACTCACTGATCAATATAAAAGGTTAACTTATGAATTATAATACCTCATTTTTCATGATCACTTTGTAATGTACGACTCTTATCCTTAAGTCATATACACAACAAATAAATAATATGTTATAGTCATATTCAAGATATTGTGAAATGATTGACGTTCTATTTTAGGTATGAGTCGATCCTTAAAGTTGTAAGATTACTATACGAGTCATATGAGATGTTATGAGTCGTATAAAGTGGAATCGTAAGTTCACAGTATGGACTCCATAAGATTCTATTCAAGTTATGACAAAATGATACTAGTTGTACGTTATGATATGAGTCATAAGGTGGGACTCGTATGATGGCCAGTGAATACCATTTTAATTCAACCATGCTTACAAGTCAAGCGGCCAGTGGTACCTTATTATACGAGTCCTTTTTTCTTCTTATAACCCTCATATAATCTTATTTTTACCAAATTTTCAAAAACTTAACACACTACTTTCTCTCTCATACTCAAGAACAACCATCTAGGGTTTCTTATTCTATAAAATCTTTCAAGTGTCAAATTCAAGCCCTCTTCTCAAGTCAAGTAATTTAAGGTATATGGGGTATGCATCAATGTGTCCTTTTCATCGATTGAGCCCAAAAACCCTATCTTTGATTAAGATATGGATATTCCTTCATTATGGGATTTCATATGTTCAAAATATCTTTGATCCATATTTTTCCTTTGTAGTTTTAATTCATTCTATTTCCACATATGATTCCATGAAAATTAGGTTATATCATGTTTTAAATTCAATTTTCCATGTCATATTCAAGAGATTTCAAGTTACAATATCAAATTATGTAGTAAACCATCTAATATGTTGTTCTCACTTGTTTAACATATTCCCAAGTTCAAATTCATGCTTCTCAATTATTTGTTAAAATGCCTTATGTCTTGGGTCTTTGAACTATGTATCCATACCACTGTTTTAAGAATTATTATCATATTTTTATGATCATTCAATACCAGCATGTTATGGATACCCGATATCTATATGTTTTTACATGATTCTATTTTAAATACTAAATCAATCAGACCATGATTTCATTATTATATTCAGAACATCATGTTCATTCTAAGAAATTACAAGTACCGTACTATGCCATGTTAAATAATTAATAATACCAAAGTCATTTAGTTGGGCATAACACTTAGCACTGCGTAAACGCATGAATGATGGCTCTCCTATTAGTAGAGGTATGAGTTGTAAGTAGCAGTCCATGAGTTCCAGATCTATGATGCCACCATAGATTATGAGAGGTCCCCAACTAGTAGAAGAATGAAACCCTCGTCCTTTGGGACATCAGCCTTATGGATCAACATTGTCAGTCATGTATTGGTACCCCTATCATGGTATCAGCACCCATCTAACTGGGTTACAAGTTGGACCCCAATAGCTTAGATTGGGGCATGTCCGTTATCGTTAGCTCCCATAGTCACAGTGTAGTATTCATAATAGCTTAGATCAGGTTTGCATTACAAATCATAAAAAAATTAGTTGTTCCATTATTCAAATTTTAATTATTCAAATTATAGATTATTTCAGTACATGTTTATGATATGTCTTGCATTCTCAGTTTTACATGTTTGTATTTTCATGATCAGTATCTGTACATGATCCTTAATGCGTTTTATAGTAAATTTAGCTTTACATGAGATTTACGTACAGTGTCTATGTTTTACGGCTTCGCAACTTCAGTTAAACTTATTCTACAAAAGTAAAGATTTAAGAATCTGTGTATAGTGATTTACTAGCTTATCAGATTATGTTTGCTACTCATGTGTTAAGATACTTCAGCTTTCAGTTGATTTCAGTCTCTCGGTGAGTCTACTTGCACTTAGCATGAATGTTTTAAAATTATGTACCAATTTAGTTTTACTTATTGCATTTACCCCTACTTACTATGTATATTTCAGAAGTACTAATCCATATATATGTCTATGTGTCGCATTGTCTCATAATGTAGGTACCAGTTGTAGCCCATACATCATAATCAGACAGTTTGCAGCTTCCAACTAGTAGGTAATGAGTTTTTTTGTTTTGGGGACTCTAGTCAGTTGTAGTTTATGTACTATATTATTATTATTAATATGTATTGATTAGTTGTAGTTGGAGGCATGTCCAGCTATCTATAGATAGCATAGTAGAGGCTTATTAGATCATCAGTCAGAGTCGTGATATGTAATTCAAGTCCTTTCTTTAGATTTATCATGTTGTAAATTTTATCAGTATTACCTTAGTTCAAACTTCTCATGATCATGTTTTCGCTCAATAAATTTAGTTTTTATACAATTTTAATCAGTTGCTTAAGCAGTATGCCAGATCATAGGTTAGCTTGGGATCACTTATGGTTCTAAGCATCGTGTTATGACTCAAGGGTAGTGTTGGGTCATGACAAACTTGGTATCATAGCAAAGATTTAAAGTGTCCTAGGGTGTCTGTGAAGTCATGTCTAGTAGAGTCTTACAGAATGGTATTGAGACATCTGTACTTTTTTTCAAGAGGCTATAGGGAATTATGAAATATTTCTCTTCTTTTATATCTCAGATCGTGTTGTGGAGATGTTCCCTAAGAAACTTATATAGATTCATATAGTTCTCCATTCATGTCAGCTCTACCTTATTTTTTATGTAACGAAAATAGTCAAGCATAAATTCCTACCTATAGAGTTTTCCCAAATAGTCCCCGCAGATAGTTATGAGATTACATGTATGATTAAATGAATCCCACAAGTGCCCTTAATTATAAAACTTTAAGAGTGCTCTTTCTTATTATTGAAAAATAGTTCACTATGCCAAAGACATATGTGCCCTCAGATCATTTCTCAGAACCCTATGACAACATATGATCTAGAGTTAGAAGTTTGAACCTAGAAGTTTAACAACATTAGAATGAGGATATCTAGATTTAGTAGATTATATATTCATGGGGCTAGTTGTATGTAAGGTACACCAGTAGTCTTGACATAGTTTATGCAAGAATTTGAGTTTATTGATTCGAAATTTACTATGATGATGTGGGTATGATCTAGAGGTATTTCCAAAGGTGATGTGGGATTTTATTACTTCTAAGTTCTTAAAGTGTGTGTGCTTAGATTGTACCCTTGAGTTTCTAAGTGCGAATGAGGCCATTTATGTAGTATGTGATATTCTTACAAGCTAAGTTACAGGCTATAGGTTGTTGATGTTAAGTACTTTTCTTTTATTGTAATTCTTATGGTTTAGGGAAAAATATAAGTTTAGAGGTATGATAATAGTAAGCTATGAAGGAAAAGAGGTAGATAATATGTTTAGTAGGGCAAGTATGTTATCGAAAAAGATGTAAGTATGTGATGTTGACTTTTGAAGACAAAGCAAGTTAAGGATAATATATATTTAGGGCGTGTTCAAGAATAAATTTAGTATAGTTCATTATAAGTTTGGGAATATCCATGTTATGTATTAGAATCTAAGTATGAATTTTGGATGATTGAGGAAATAGAAAAAAGATTTGAAATTATAGAGGGTGTGAACACAGGGTAAGGTGATACTCCTGAAGATTATAAGAAGTAATGTTTAAGTTATTGTATGATTACTATGAGGGATATAGAAAGTTATGAGTTCCATTTCAGAAGAAAGTATTACTAGTGGGTTTTATACCTTCAGGTGTAGTCTTTCAGGGTGAGTTTATTATTTATGTGTATTGTTATATCCCAGACTCTAAAGTAAAGTGGTTGCTATACAGTTTATAGTTTATTAAAGTGTCCACATACTTATAATGATTTCTTAAACCTACGGGGGAGATGATAGAATAAGGAACCTGATAGAATAAGGAACCAAGTTAGACACTCAGATTTTGGTAGTGATGCCTGTATATTGTAGAACAACAGTAGGGGAGGAAGATCCCAACACATTCTTATATAATTTCAAATTTTTTTACTTCAGTTATCATGAAATCAACTCATGCCTTACAAATCAGCTCAATGGTCATAGCTCATGTTTATGCATTTTCATATATACTTCCAGTTCACTCAATAGTACTACTCATATTTCATGAATTTATGAACTCCAAACCTAATTCATGTAGCTCATGACTCATGTACTCATGCTTTACTATATGCTCAGTTCTTATAAGTCATTCTACCCTCTTAATGATCTGCGAAATTCAGATTATGGCATGTATGTCCTCATTTTTTATCTTTTTAATGAATTCATGCTTTTGGTATTCTATTCCTCAGGCCTCAGTTAAGTGTTAAAGTTTTTGTAACACCCCAATTTTCTAAACCAAAATGCTACACGGTGTTCATGACCCTGAGGGACCACAAGCTAACCCATGACTGATATCTGTACCTGTACACTGCAATATATAACATAATAATGCAGAAATCATGAACATGTAGGCCATAAGGTTCAACTGAAAAAGAATCTGGTAAAATAACATCCATATGGGTTAAAGATACCCAAAACAACTAAAAACTGAATCAAATCTGAACTAAATCTGAAAGCCTCTAAACACTGTCTGAATAAGGAGTTGAAGGAACATGTATCCAAATAACTCCGTAAACTGATAGCTAACTGAAATAAAAGATGAATAAATCAAATCATATCATCCTCGAATAAATAGGACTCACTGCAACTCTATATACTGGAATGCGACTGTTAGTGCTGGTCTAGAACTTGTGTCTCTGAACCTATGGTGTAACATAAAGACAAAGCACCAAAGAATGAATGCGTCAGTATAATCGGAGTACTTAGTATACGAGTAAGGTAGGATGAACATAAATAGGGTTACATGCATGAACAATGCTAACTAACTAACTGATATGAACGTGAGAGTGCAAATATACATACATAGAAACTGAGATCATGAATGCATGATAGATAAATATGTATGCTAATACATAGTTTACTGATAACTTATTATGAATGATACTGTAGTTCTGAATACATAGGTGACTATGCCTGATAGTCCTACATCTGATGGAACTATCTAAGTTCTATACTATAACTGAATTTGACTGTATCTGGCAGTCCTGGTATACTGATATCTGAAGAACTATCTGGGTTCTTTTACTGAGACTGAGCCTGAAACTATGGGAGGTAGTTGTTTAACCGACATTCCCCAATAATTCATATAGCTAAGTTGGGGTCCAATCTCTGCCCCGACTGGAGGGGTGTCAATACTGCGCCACTAGTAAGGACAGTTGTGAGTGACCCTCAACTGGAAGGTACTCAAATGATAATGGTGGAAAACTTAAACTGAAAGGTTAAGCCACCTCATCAACCCTATTCTGATAGGTTAAGATGTCTCAACCTATGCTGGCTACGTAGTTCTAGAACACGAGGATGACTGCTAAGAATCACATACTAAACTGGCAGGTGAGTTCCTATCCTTGGGTTTACTCGGTGATAACTTCTACTTCCATCTGAAGAGACTGAACATGATTTAATTTACTGTACAAGAACTGAGTAACTGACTTCCGTTGACTAATGGAATAGCACTACTATCTGAGATTTTGCTGAGATCATGAGATTTCAGAGGTTTTCTGAGTCACGTGACTGATGAGTTCTATAGATCATGGCTTGACTGAGATTATTGGGGTAACGTGACTTAGCTCTAGGCACAAACTATATTTTTTGGGTATGAATACCCCCAGGACTCGATGGAAGGAAACTGACACACATGACATGACTTGATCACAAGATTTGAGTCCACAATTCATAATATCGTACATTGGGTATTTTGTACTAATCATGGTTATCAACAATGTATTGCATGGGAATGATTTCATTCCACATGGAAGTACTTGGACAACCTTAATATCATGTTCATTGCATAATCATACTAGCAACACATATCAATAGGATGGAAGTTCATGTGGAATCATCTTAAGATTTGACATAGCTTGTCATTTATATACTATGGGGTCATGGAAACATGATTTTTAGTATTCTAGGCATTTTAACAAACACCTTGCATACACACTTTGGGGCATAGTTTTTCTCAACAATTTTAATCATCTTGAACCACCCAAATTCATGGGTTTTAACCACAAGCATGCATACATCATGGAAGTCAACTTATATTAATATCTTGAATCTTAAAGAAAGATCATTAACATGAACAAGATCACATAACAATAAGAAAATCAAAGTTTCTCATTTAAAAGCATGGTTCTTGCACTCTATGAACAAAAGGGATCCATAGATGAACACTACACATACCTGACTCAAGGTTCTTGATGTTTTTGAACTTGAAGAATTTAACAACTGAAAAATAATGGGTCTTATTCTTAGGAATTAAATTCAGAGATAAACCCTAGTTTTTGATTGTGAAATAATAATAAGCATAATAGCTGAATTCGGACTTATCTGGGTATATGTAGGCGAGTGGTAAGTGACCAAAATACCCCAGTTAAAATGACCTAGGAATAAACTGAATGTGGCGTGTGACAGTCCATCAGACACTTGACGGTCCGTCATTTAGCCCATCAGACGTGGACTAGAAATGGGGTTCACTAGATAAGAGTTGACGTCCAGGATGGCGGTCCGTCACAACTTTGACGATCCGTCAACTCGTCCGTCAATCTTTATCTAGTAAATTGTTCAACTTCCTTGGCTGTGATGATCAAAGTAGCGGTCCGTCACTTATGTGGCGGTTCGTCAACTTGGCCGTCATACTTGGGCATTTCCGATAGTTCCAAGTAAAACATCCATAACTTCCTCGTCTGATGTCAAATTTTGACAAAATGGGTACTGTTGGAAAGCTAACTCAATTTCTCACGTGATAGAAAGTGAAAATCTAAAAAATACCATGTGTACAAAGATAGGTTTGCATTTTAAAGTAAATACTAGCAACCTTAAGATGATTTCTAGCTAGGAAAAAGGCACGGGTATTACAGTTATACATAGTGCTCATTTATGATTCAGGTCCTCATGGTCTAACCTTGCAGTGACTTCTCCTTAATGTTAAGATAGTGGTGATGAAAAAATTTATGATCAATGGCTTAATGGGGAAGAGTAAATATTTCTTGTTGAGGAAAGATTGTTGCATGCTTGTTTTATATAAGGCTATAAGGTTGAAGGAAGACTAAGGTTAAGCTTTTTGTATATATCATAGTTAGTTGAGAATTCTATGTGTTTCTCCTTGGGATACTGTAAGGAAGTTGTTATTGAAAAGAGGTGTTAAAGAATGTGGAAAAATTCCAAAGTGGGTTGATTGACTAAAAGTTTATATGTGGGTATAATGATATGCTCAAATGTCATGATGGTATATAAGTGGATGAGTGCATTGTGTGCTAGTGAATTTCTAGTAAGAGGTTGAATTTAGTTGTTAAAGTGGCAAGAAGAATTATTCTTAAGATGAAAGAAGTAAAACACTCATGGCGTATCAAATTCATGGTTTAGACTAGTATTATGGTGTGATGCATTGTACTTTGTGATTTCAAGTTAGGCTTGATTATGGTGAGAGAAATTAGTTTAGTTTAAACTTTAGTAGATGGAGTTATCAATTCCCATGTGAGAATTATAAGTTGAATCAAATGAGCATGATATTTAAGGTAAAAGTATAATTGAGGGAGTATTTGAGAAGTGTTATTAAGCATGAAATTTAGACGTTGCATTGCCTAAGTCCCAGTAATTCTATCCTAGCTTATGATTTATATGTCTATGTTCTATGTTATGGAGTTGTATCAATGTTGCAATCCTTTATTCAGAAGTCTTGTTCAGATTATGCCCAAAATTCATTGCTCCCTAATGTTATTAGAATTTCTTAGATAGAATGGGGAATAAATACCCCATTTGAGTATGATTAGTCATTATGATTCAGTCTGTATAGCCAATAATTCAATTTAGAAATCAAAAAGATGAGCTCTTATATTTTTTTCCATTTTTCCATCTTGTCTTACTATCCAAAGTGTCATGAGTATTTCTATTCCCATGAGGTAAAATATTAGCATCCGTGAAAATTATGAATTATGCTCGGTCCAAGCATCATGCATCATTTTCATATTTAGATCTTAAGTCATGATTCATCTTGTAAGGGTTCTATACACCATCTCAGCCTTCTCTTAGTATTTCAACCAAGGCAGTATCATTCGTGGATGAATATCCCAAGGGGATATTTTGTAATACCCCATGTTTCAAGATCACTGTGCAATTTTCTTAAGTTGTATACATAACATATGAGTCGTATGTTGTAGTCAAATCCAAAACAGTGTGAAATGGATGATATTTTATTTTAGGCATAAGTCACCCCTTAGAGTCGTAAGATTACTATACGAGTCATATATGGTAAGTCGTAGTCAAGTCAATGTGTGGTGAGGTGAATTCTGCCCAGGGTACGAGAGGGTGAATACTAGTCGTATAAGATGTTACAAGTATATGAAGAGGACTTGAAGGTTTAGCAGTGTAAACTCCATAAGATTCTATTCAAGTTACAAGGAGATGGTACTATTTGTATGTGATGATACGAGTCATAAGTTGGGATTCGTATGATAGCCAGTGAATACCATTTCAATTGTACCATGCTTATGAGTTAAGAGGCTAGTGGTACCCTATCATACAAGTTGTATGGTCGACTCATATAGATTGACGACAAACCTGTAATGTTCAGCTAAAGGGCTTTTTAGTCATTTTCTCTTCTTATAACATCTACCCATGACTTATAACCCTCAAATAGGCTAATTTTACACAATTCTCAGAAACTTGACATGCTACTTTCTCTCCCATACTCAAGAACAACCATCTAGGGTTCTTCTTCAAGAACATCTTTCAAGTCTCAAATTCAAGCCCACTTCTTAAGTCAAGTAATTTAAGGTATCAGGGGTATTCATAATTGGTCCCTTTCACCCATTGAGCCCAAAAACCTTATCTTTGATCTAAATATGTATTTTTCTTTCATTATGGAATTTCATATGTTCAAGATGAGTTTAATCTATGTTTGGTCCTTAGTAGTTTGAATTCAATACATGTCCACATATGATCCCATGAAAATTAGGTTATTTAATGTTTTAAATTCAATTTCCCATGTCATATTCAAGTGATTTCATGTTACAATATCAACTTATATTTAACACATGCAAATATATTGTTCCCTCATGTTTTAACACATTCCCATGTTCGAATTCATGTTTTTTACCTATTTGTTGAAATGCCTTATGTTTTGTGTCTTTGAACTATATTTCCATACCACTGTTTTAAGCATTGTTATTATATTTTTATCATCATTCAATGTTGGCGGGTTACAAACACCCAATACCTATGTGTTTTTACATGATTCTATTTTGAATACCAAATTATTCAGACCATGGTTTCATTATTATATTTAGAACATCATGTTCATGCTTAGCACTTACAAGGACCTTACCATGTAATGTTAAACAACTAATAATACCAATGTCATTCAGTTAGGAGTAACACTTAGAACAGAGTGAACGTAGGGATGAAGATCCCCCATCAGTAGACGCATGAGTCCTTAGTAGTAGTCCCTGTGTTCTAAACCTAAGGCACCACCATAGATTATGAAGGGTCCCCCTTAAATAGAGGCATGACACTCTCATCCTTCGGGATATCAGCCTTGTGGATCGACGTTGTCAATCATGTGTTGGTATACCTAGAAAGGTATTAAAATCCATCCAACTGGGGTTACAAGTTGGACACCAATAACTTATATTGGGTCATGTTGGTTATATCTATCTCCCACAGTCTAAGTATAGTATTCGGAATATATCTGATCAGGTTAACATGACCAAGCGTACAGATATCAGTTGTTTAGTTATGTAGATTTAGTTATTTAGATTACAGATTATTTTAATACATGTTTATGTTTGGTCTTGCATTCTCTGTATTACATGTTTGTTTTTTCTTTCTTAGTATCCTTACGTGATCCTCACTGCATTTTACAGTCTATTCAGCTTTACATGAGATTTACATACAATTCCATGTTTTTCTTTTTTCCAACTTCCGTTCTACTTATTCTACATAAGTAAAGATTTAAGAAACTAGGTGTTGTGATTCACCCACTTATCAGATTATGTTTGTTACTCATATTTTAAGATACTTCATCTTTCAGTTAATTTAAGTCTCTTGGTGAATCTACTTGCACTTAGCATGCATGTTTTAAAATTATATATATATGCATTTTTACTTATTGCATTCACCCCCATTTACTCAGTATATTCCAGAAGTATTGGTCCACATAACTGTCTATGTGCTACATTGTCTCACAATGTAGGTACCAGTTATAGCCCACTCATCATAATCAGACTATTTGCAGCTTCCAGCCAGCAGACAATGAGTTCTCTTGTTTTGAGGACTCCACTTAGTTGTAGTTCATGTACTATATTGTTATTATTCATATGTATTGATTAGTCGTAGTTAGAGGCATGTCACAGCTATCTGTAGTCAGCATAGTAGAGGCTTCATAGATAGTCAGTCAGAGTCATGATATGTAATTCAAGTACTCTCTTCAGATTTATCATATTGTAAATTTTATCAGTATTACCTTAATTCAGACTTTCTCATGATCATGTTTCGAATTAGCAAATTTAGTTTTTATACAATTTCAATCAGTTGCTTAAGCAGTATGCCAAATTATGGGTTATCTGGGGATAACTGCTATTCCAAGCACCGTGTTACGACTACGGGGTAGTCTTGGGTCATGACAAGTATCCTTTCATAAGACCACTAAATCTATACTTGTACCTTGGACAAAAACTTAGGAACACCTCACTGAAGAACTTTCGATCTAACATCATACCACTTGTACACTACTTGACAACCTCTAGGAGGTCAAGTCGTATCCTCAACAGAAAGTTAACCCTACCATACTGTCTTGCATACAAGCACAACATACCACTCGAATAGTAGGGTACGACTCAAGAGTCAAGTCGTATGATGCACAAAAACTCCTAGATATGAGGTATCACAATATCTACCCCTTGGAAAACATTCATCCTCTAATGTGATTCATCTTCGACCAGGATTAGGACAAGAATCAACCACTCTACACTGAATTTACAACCAATCTTACCCCTATCACAAGGATTTAATTTCTCACAACATATTATACAATATAGGAACATCTAAATGGACTTAAGGAGAAAGAATTTGCTGGAAATAACAGCTTACTTTAGGTAGAAGAAGAACTGGATAAAAAGAGATAAGGATACTTTGTCATCATGTCTGCTTCAACTTCCCAAGTAGCCCTTACAACCAATTGGTTTCTCAAAAGAACTTCCACTGATACTACTTCTTTACTTGTTAGCCTTCGAACCTATATATCAAGTATCTCAATCGGAATCTTCTCATATGACAAGTTATCCTTGACTCCAATACTCTCTAGAAGATCCACTAAGGACTAATTTTTGATACACTATTTAATCATTGAAACATAGAACACAAGATGAACGACAGCTAACTCTGATGGAAGAATCAATTCATAAGCAACCTCTCCTACACGCTTCACTATCTCATAGGGACCAACAAATCGCGTGCTAAACTTCCCGTTATTTATAAATCTCATTATCCCCTTCATTGACGAAACCTTCAAGAATACACAATTGCGTACTTCAAACTTGAGCTCTCTCTTTTATACATCCGCATATAATTTTTGACAACTTTGAGAATTTTTTAATCTCTCACGAATAAACTAAACTTTTTCTAAAACTTCAATTATAGAGTCCAAACCAATAAAATCCGTTTCACCATCCTATAGGTGACCTACACCTACACTCATACAATATTTAAAATTGTGCCATCTGAATGCTAACATAATAACTATTATTGTAAGAGAACTCAATCAACCATAAGTGGTCATACTATCTTTCTTTAAAGTCTAAAACACATTCCCTCAACATATTTTCTAATGTCTAAATTGTATGCTCAACCTAACCATCTATCTATGGGTGAAAAGAAATACTAAGTTTAACTTTTATACCAAGGCTCTTCTGAAAAGACTGCAAGAGATATGAACTGAACTGCGCGCCACTATCTTAAATAATGGATACGGTTATCCTATGAAGCCTTACTAACTCGCGAACATGCACCCAACCACAATCATTTGCGGTATCTGAAATCTTAACTGGTAGGAAAAAGGCAGACTTAGTCATTCCATCTACTATGATCCAAATTGAATCATGTTGATATCTTATACGAGGTAACCTTGTGAAGAAAATCCATATTCACTATATCCCACTTCCAAGTAGGAATACAAATCACTTGCAATGTACCACCCGATATTTGATGTTTAACTTTGACTTGCTGACAATTTTGACACTTATCTACAAACTTCGCTATGTATCTCTTAATACCATTCCACTAATAAATTTCTCGTAAGTTATGGTAGATCTTAGTAGCACCCAAATGAATGGAATATCTTGAACCATGAGCATCGTCTAAGTCCTTTCCCTCAAACCATCTACATTCAGAACACAAAGTCCTCTTTGATAACGAAGTACACCATCTCCCCTTTGGGAGAAAACCTCAACCTTTTACTACAAAAATGCCCCTAATAGCTGGCTAACTATGCGATCATTTTACTATTTCCTCTTCACTTACACCAAAAAAGATGATTCTAAACTGTTCTAAACTACTACTCCCCCATCGTCAGTGTCAAGCAGACAAACTCCCAAACAAGCCAATCTATGCACTTCTTTAGCCAACTCTCATTCTCCCTCTTTCCTATGAGACACACTACCCATATATAGTCTACTTAGTACATCAGCCACTACATTAGCCTTACCTGAATGATAGAACACATTCATGTCATAATCCTTTAACAACTCCAACCACCTTCTCTGATGAAGATTCAGCTCCCTTCGAGAAAATACATACTGAAGACTTTTATGGTCAATGAAAATATCAACATGCACACAATATAGTAGTGCCTCCAAATTTTCAAGGCAAAAAACTCAACATCTAACTCCAAATCGTGAGTTGGGTAGTTCTTTTTGTTATCCTTAAGATGCCTAGAGGCATAAGCTATAACTCTCTCATTCTGCATTAACACACAACATAACCCCAGTCTAGAAGCATCAGAATACACCACAAATCATCTAACCCTTCTAGCAAGGCTAACACTAGTGCTGAAGTTAACCTATCCTTTAACTCTTGACAATTGTTCTCACACATATCCGACCATATAAACTTTAATTTCCTTTGGGTCAGCTTAGTCAATGGTGTAGCTATAGAGGAGAACCCTTCACCAAACTTTCTTGATTCCAAACCCAAAATGCTTCGAATAATTGATGAAGTGATGGGTCTAGGACAGTTTTTCACTGTGTTAGTCTTCTGAGGATCTACATAAGTTCCATCCCCTAAAATGACATTCCCAAGAAGTTAATAGATTCTAATCAAATCTAACATTTACCAAACTTTGCATACAACTGATGGTCCTTGGGGGAGTGTAGTGCTATTCTTAATGATCTGTATGCTCTTCCTCACTTCTGGAATACACCAGTATGTCATCAATAAAGAAAATTATAAACATATTCAATTACTGCTTCAAGACACTATTCATCAAATCCATAAAAGATGTAGATCATTTGTCAGTCCAAATGACATAACCATGAACTCAAAATAGCCATACCTATTTTGGAAAAATGTTTTTCGAATGTCTTGCTCCCTAACTTTCAAATGATGATATCCCAACCTAAGGTTAATCTTGGAGAACCACTTGGCACCCTATAGTTAATCAAACAAATCATCGATTTTAGCAATGAGATACTTATTCTTGATGGTAACCTTGTTTAGCGGTCTATAATTTATGCACATTCTAAGAGTATCATATTTCTTGGGCATGAAAAAGACTGGAGCACCCCATAAAGAGACACTGGGTCTTATGAAACCTTTATCCAAAAAGTCTTTAAGCTGCTCTTTTAACTCTTCAAGCTCGGTCAGAGCCATAGGATATAGAGGGATAGAGATGGGATGATTGTTAGGAAGAAGGTCCATAATGAATTCTATTTCTCTATCTAGAGTGACCCCTAGCAAATCTTCAGGGGAAACCTTAGGAAACTCATGGATCACATGGACAAACTAAACTGTTGGAGCTTCAGAATTAGTATCTCTGACTCAAACTAAATGACATATTCACCCTTTTGATATTAACTTTCTAGACTTAAGATAAGAGATGAAAAACCTTTGGGAGACACAGATCTACCCTCCCACTGAAAAACTAACTCATCAGGAAACTAAAACTTCACCATACGAGTGTGACAATATATTCATGCATAGCATGAATGGAGCTAATACATGCCTAAATGATATAAAAATCTACCATCTCTAACTCTATTAGGTCTGCTAATATGATCATATGGAGGACAATAATAGAAAACTTCTTATAGACTCGCCTTTCAACAACTGACTCACCCACTGGGTGGAAACTGAGAAGAGCTTATAGAGATTTTCAGAATCTACCCTAAAATTCATAGAAACTAATGGAGTTACATGAGAGAGATTTGATCTCGGGTCTAACAACACATACATATCAATGTCAAAGGCATGACGCATCCCAGTGACAAAATATGGGGACCTCTCCTACTCCTGAAGAGATGGTAAAGCATAGAACCACTGACTACCACCAGTTCTAGATGATGCTCCCTGTGGAGGAACTGGGTGACCTGGTTGAGCTGGTGCATTAGTAACCTGAGTTTGAGGACCAATATCTCCGCTTCCCTTCTTAGCATATGAACACTCTTTGACCTTGTGGCCTATCTTTCCAAAGCCATAGCAACCCCATTTGCCTATCAAGCACTCACCAGGATGGGTCTTCCCATACTTTGCACATGTCTGATAACACGGACTCCAGACTACACCATTCTAAGACTTGTAATTTAAATTCTTTCCCCACTGCTCCTGCCTAGACCTAGGTGTTGGGGCACTAGGTGAAGACGATGCAGGCATTGATTAATGACCCTGAAATTGCAAATGGCTTCCCCCTCTAGACCTTTTCTAACTATAATCAAACTATCCAGTCTTATCCTTCTTGTTCTTCTTCTCTCTCTCCTTTAACTTTTCTGCTCTATTCTATTGATCATGAATTATCCATCGAGTAATATTCGTATCCCCAATTAGCATGGAAGTCCTACACTTCTGACTACCAGATCAAACAACCAATAACAAACTTACTCATATGAGCTCTAGAGTTAGATAACAACTCAGGAGCATACTTAGAAAACTAAGTAAACTTAAGGCAGTACTTCCTTCACTGCCATAGAGATCTTTCTCAAGTTCATGAATTCTCCACCTTAGCCTCCCTCATCTCATGTAGAAATAACCTGTCTAGAAAATTATTTTGAAATACTTACCAACTCACAGGAGTTGCATTCTCACCTCTATCTTCTTTCCACATAACAACCAAATCATAAGCAATATCCTTCAGCCTATAGGAGGCCAACTCTACACTCTCCTCTTCTGTAATATGTATAATATGAATAACTTTCTCACCTCATCAATCAAGAGCTGAGGATCCTCATCCTAACCCATAGTAGTCAGGTGGATTAATCCACATAAAGTCTTGAATTCTGTCGACTATGATACCATTTTTCTAAAGTGGAACTACGGCCAATTGGTTACCCTAAATATTGGCATTCATAGCTTGATCCAGCACTTGAAAGATAGCCCAAAATTCTGCATGAGACACATTCTTATTCAGAGGATCAGCATGCAAGGGTGGTTGGTCACCATTTCTACGTGCGTCGTCTCAGTGAGGAGTCATATTTTTCACATGAAAGCACGAGTTAAGGAATATAGAGATAATTGTAAGCATCATAGATCATAAAGTAAATAATTATTCCTAACTCATTATGTAGCCTCTTGCTAATAAATATGGGGCGCTTCACACCTACGATCAAGATTCTATGTAACACGACTTGTCTGACTCCTTAGGAGTCATCAAGACTATGAATAGTCCTAAGCTAACCCATTAAGCCTACTTACCTTTAAGCTTGTAAGAAAAATGAACCAATATAAGTAGAACTTAAAGGTGAACCGAAACATACCGCAATATAAGCCTTAAACTTGGGAGTCTTTAAGCAAATTCTTAAACTTAAAACTTTAATAGTCTGACAAGTCTCTATTACGAACTAGAGAGCCACTAGGACAGACCCCAGCTGACCTAAACATAAACCTAAATCATATAGCTAAAACACTTCCATCAATAATAAGATTTTGATAAAATGGTTCCTTAGATTATAAGGGCTCACAATAGTTAGGATGTAGGTGATGATGCCTGTAGTCAATCGTGCTGCTAGAAATGAGCACCATAACCTACATTATACGGCAGTAGATCATACAGACATATATGTGGGTCAGTATTTCTGGAATGCACTGAGTAGTGGAGGTGAATGCATAAGTAAAATGATAGCTGAATGTACATATAAAATTTCAAATGATGCATGCTAAGTGTTGAAGACTCACCTTGAACTTGAATAAAACAAAGACAACAAAATCACAAGCATGATTTATGAAATATAAGTATAAACTTTGTGAGCCATAACACAGAGTTTCTAATAGCTTTGCTTTTATTCTTTCTTATAGGAGATTCTTCTAACCGACATAAAACATGTGAGCTACCATGGAGTCCAATGTCTTACCCACATTGGGGAGAGCTATTCTACCCTTGCCATAGAAATAGAACCATAATCTTAGTAATCACTTTACTTCATCCATAATGGAAAAATCTTAACTTACAGTGGTTCATAGTTGTTAGAAAATTAAGATACGTTTATCCTCATTCCCTTCTCAGTTCTAAATACTACTCCCAGAATACTTATATGCTCATACTTTAAGAAATCCACCTTAAAATAACATAAGGGTTTATAGACTAGAAACCAGTTATGGTTCTCTTTCTTTAAATCATGATCAGGATAAACAAATGTGGATTCCATATCTTATCTTAATATCAAAATATCAGTCTTTTCTTTGAATTCTAGTATAAACTTATCAATGTAACTTAAGAGCATAATATTCTTGAAAAGTCAATACTTGTACTTAGGACTTATAATATATGCTTAAATTCTTAGAAATTCATGACAAAACTTCATGCTCAATAATCATCTTGAAATACTTCAACAATTCCCATCAAGATAATGAAATTTAAATCACAACATTAATCTTATAAATCAAAGGATGAATATAACTAAATCATGATGCAATTAAAGCCTTTAATATCATGGTACTATCATAATTCAAGACTATGACTATTTAGGTATGAACCCTAATTCAAAATAAAAAAATTCAATATTAAAAACCATATTTTTTGGCACGAGGATGAAAGAATAACATTGTTCATAAGCCCCACATACCATAAGTTTCATGACTTGTGAAGAAAGTTTGAATCTTAAGACTTGAAGGGATTAACTTGTGCGACAACCCTAATCTTGATGTTTCTTGATATTTTTGATAATGAGAGGAGGAAAGCGTTGTTATTTGACTAGAAAGAGTAGGAAAATATCTGCTCTTTGAGGGTTATAAGTGGTGGATGGAAAGTTATAATGAAGTAAAAGACTAAAAAGCCCTTAACTAAACTTCACAGAAAAAACTCGTCAGTCCTTATAACTTTACCATACGACTCGTATAGTAAGACTCGACTTACATCCTCCTCTCATAAGTATAGAAGACTCAAAGGGGTACTCACTAATCAACATACGAGTTTCTCTTACGACTAGTATCCTTTCATACGATCACTAACCCTAGATTTGCACCTTGGACAGAAGCTTACGAAAACCTCGCTGAAGAACTTAAGATCTAACATCATACCACTTGTACCCTATTTGATAACTTGTAGGGGGTCAAGTCATATTCCTAATAAAAAGTTCACATTGTCTTGTATACGAGCATAATATACCACTCATATGGTGAGGTATGACTCAAGAGAGAAGTCATATGATGCACAGAAACTCCCAGACATGAGGTATCACACGAATGTCCTTGATCTTCACTAGGTCTACCATAATCCTATCCTTGGACATCATATGTCCAAGGATTGTCACTGAGTTAAGCCAAAACTCACACTTAGAGAATGTGGCAAAAAGCATGTCATCTCTTAAAGTCTGGAGCATAATCCTCAAATATAGCATATGAGTCTCTCTACTCTTAGAATACATAAGGATGTTGATGATGAAAACAATCATAGATGTCTAAATAAGGCATGAACACACAATCAATCAAATCCATAAATGTGGTTTGGGCATTAGTTAACCCAAAAGACATCAGAAGGAACTCAGAATGATCATAATGGGTCCGAAAGGTTGTCTTCAGGAAATGGTCGATCCAAATCCTCAACTGGAGGTAATAAGACCTCAAATAAATCTTAGGGAACACCATTAATCCTTAAAGATTATCAAATAAATCATCAATTTAAGGCATAAGATGACAGTTCTTCACCGTAACCTTATTAAGGTACCTATAATCTATATATATATGCATAGAGCCTTCTTTTTCTTCACAGACATCACAAGGAGCTCCATAAGGAGATACACTCGGTTTATTGAAACCCTTACCAAATAGATCATAAAGTTGAGAAGTTATCTCATTAAGCTCCACAAGAGCCATATGGTAAGGTTCCATAGAAATAGGTTGGGTTCCCAGGTCAAGATCAATAACAGACTCAATACTATGCTCGAGAGGAAGGCTAGGAAAATTGGTAGGGAAAACATCAGGAAACTCATGAACAACAAGAACATAGTCAAGCAATGGACTCTTCATACTAACATCACGAACACAAGTGAGATAAGACTTGCAACCTCTAAAAATACGCCTCCTAGCACAAATATAAGAAATAATCCCCATCTGTTTATGGCTAGCAGGTCTCTGCCACCAATCGGGGCTATACCAGGCATGGCTAAGGTAACAGTCATGGTAAAATAATTCCTTACCACATGATAGTGGATAACTAGTACATACTTAAAATCATATCAAAATCCACTATATCTAACACAGTATGATTAGCATGAGTATTAAACTCTCAAACAGTCACAACATATGATTTGTAAACTCAATCCATTACAAAGAATCACCCACCAGAGTAAATAATGTAATGGCATAGATAAGGAAACCTAAGACAACTCTAACTGTGGGGCAAAATAAGTAGACATAGAAGAATAATTTGATCTAAGATTAAATAAAGAAAAATCCATCTGATGGCATACCAATATCGTATCTGTGACAAAAATATTTGAAGACTCAGCCTCGGGTCTAGCAAGTACGGCATACAACTAGCCACACCTACCATCTGACCAGGCTGTTAAATGACCTCCTATCCTACCTAGCTATGAACCTCTATGAGCACCATAGGGACCACCCCTACGACCATGCATACCACATCTAGCTCTAGGTACAATTTTCTAAATTGGTGAAATACATTAAGCTTAACCAACAATCACTCCACTATTGAGGTACTCTCTCAAGAAATGACCAAACGCTCTATAACAATAACATTCCCTAGGCGTTGGATTAAAATCAAAAGATCTAACTGAATCGAAATAACCACCATAACTAGAATAGCCAAATGATGAACCTCTCAAAGACTGACCACAACCTTGGCTAGGACGATCGCTAGAGATTGACTAGACTCTATCTATAATTTGAAGTGCAGCCTAAATAGGTCTTCTAGACTAACCCTCATGTTGATACGGTTGACACAGAGGGTACCTACCCTGAGAACCACTACCTTTGAATCTAGAGGTACTACGGCTCTCACTGAACCTATCTTGGTATCGCAGCCTCTTATTGCTTCACCTTTATGCCTCATAATGTACCTCCTTCAGAAGATGAGTATGATTGTAAACCTAAGAGAATGACCTACCCACAACAGGTAAACTTTATGTAGACATACAAAGAAGAAGTTCCAAACCTAAGACAAAGCAACGAACCCACTCATACTAAGTAGTAATAATAGAAGTAGCGTGCTTAGCTAACTCATCAAATCAATCCTCATACTCCATAATAGTCGTGGAGCCCTACTCCAACATGAAAAATAATCTTTCAAATGATCCCTAAGACTGTGAGGCATATACATCTCTAAGAAGATCTCTAAGAACTGGGTCTATGTCAATGGGGGAGATATAACTAGCCTGAAATAAAAATGACCTCTCCATAAATGTTGAGTTTCCAAGTTGAACTGAAAAGTAGTGTTATAATACCACGAGTCTTAACTAGGTAAATTTATGGAGCCTATCCTCATTAGCAATTAGGAACTCATAAGAATCATCGTGCAGTGCACCAAAAAACCTAGGCAGAGCCAATCTTAAGAATCTACTCAATATCTTTTTCTCCTCGGTAGATATAGTAGGATGAGTAACTACTAGAGAAGCAACTACTGGTGTAAGTAGGGACTCAACTCTAGAAGCCGTAGCTATAGGCTACGCCCTCACCTCAATACCTCATTAATTTGAAGATTATGTACCCTTAGAAGGTGTACCACTAACCAATACCAAATGCTTAACCAAGGCATCCCTGAGCACTGAAGAAGAAATTAAGCCTGGTGGATCTTGGATTAATCCTGGCCTACCGCCGGTTGGGGAAAAATCTTTTGCTCATGGAGATAATAGGGTCTAATGAAGTCCCCCTATTCTGGCCTCTAGCTGGGGACACATCCCTAGGTGTCCACAACCCCTAGGTCATCCACAAATAGCAATAGGATCCCCAGGCTCAATTTTGGGACCCTCATCTCTTGTAACGGAAATCCATGTCCTATCCATTGGTAAAAAAAGAAAGACAATAGAATGTTTTAGAAACCAACTCAGATACTTAGCACAAAATGAGTGAATGAAATTAAAAAATCCTAAGAGTGTCCTATATCCTGCCAGAGATAAAGAAATGAATGTCATTATTCCGATCCGTGGGACTTTACTAGACATATGCTCTTGTACAATTAATATCGGTGAAATCTAGGCTTTGATACCTTTTTGTCATGACCTAACTTACAAGTCATGATGGCACCTACTCTATATTTCTAGTAAGTAAGCCAAAACATAACCTAAAGTTAGACATAACGGGCTAAGTCAGTGGAAAATGACCTAAAAGATAAACATTAATAATTAAAGAGTTAAGTCATAATAAAACAATCATAATAGTCTAATAGATAGATACAAAATCAACAATGATCCCTAGACTCAGTAATTTTGAAACAAAAGCTACTATAATGAACTATGAGTACTACACGGTCAAAAATAATTCATCTTAAAGATTGAAGATTAGACATAGATAAACAGAAGAAAAAAGGGTAACATAAACTCACAAAAGCTTACCTAATCTCCAAAATCAATCCTGCATGACCGTTGATCAGCGGCGACAACTAGTACTCAGATCTATACCAAAAAGGTAGAGAAGTGTAGAATGAGTACTAAAACCACGAGTTCTTAATAGGCATCATTGGGTGACTGAGATAAATCATGGTATAAATACAATAAGATATAAGATAAAATAAACTAAGTCAACAAAAAAGGGGAAAACTTGGAAATAAGCGCTGACACTACTATACATAAACAAAGGCATACGAGGTAGTAACCTAAATATCATAGAACTATAATGACAAGATTATCCCCCATAAGCTAATAAGTATGGAAGAGTAAATAACCCAAAACAGGCATCCATGAGCCTGGAGGGTATAATCAAAGAAACTAAGTAACTGAATAGGCCTAAATCTACAAATTATAATGACATAACCAAGAATCCATCAAACCATACCATCTCATTCATAACTCCAAATGTCGAACTTGAATCGAAACTCAATAGTATCGTTAGAATAATTTTTTGGGTTTAAGCCAAAACTCATATTATCAAGATCATCATCAGTTGTCGGACTCAAACCAAAACTCTTATTTATAAACTGTATCAGTGAACCCTATCTACAAGCCATATCAATAAACTAACTCAAAAAGACTAAACCAAGGAACTATAACTATGGATCATTCCTTTACACATATCTATGCATTAAATCAAGACTCACAACCATAAGTCAAATTGGTACCTACATTCGTGAACCATACTAATACCGTATCATTTAAGTCATGCCAATAACTATGCTCATAGGCCATGTCAGTATTTATTTTCTTAAGTTATTTCAATAATCATATCTATATGCCTTTAATCATATCCATAATCCAATAATCATATCTACAATCCATATCATTAATCATATTGATATCTATATCATTAAGCATGTTGATAGGTCATATCATAATCACATCGATATATATATTATCAAGCATGTCGATAGGCCATATTATTTATTACATCAATATCTATAGCATGAAGAATATTTATAGGCCATGACGTTAATCACATCGATATCTACATCATTAAGCATGTCGATAGAGCATACATTAATCATATTGATATCTATATTATTAAGCATGTCAATAGGCCATATCACTAAAAATATTTGGAAGTCATAGAAATAATCATATATATAGGCCATATCATTAGTGTTATCAATATGTCATATCATTAATCATGAATATAAGAAATATCATTATCAATACCCGAGTTTAGCATTAATCTTTCAATGTCCAACTAACATACTCATTAAATATATCTAATCTCTGCAGGTTCCAAACCAAATATTAATAAGGGTATAACATGAGTAAATAAATCTACAAAATTATCACAAGTCTTGGCCTATGGGGGCCAGAGAGGCCCACTACTAATCTTTAAAATCCATTAATGACAACTTCTACCCTAGACTAGGCTAAGGTATCCAAGATCATTTTTAGATATTGAATAATCCATAAATAGACCTAAGGTAGTAATTCTTCCCAAACATGAACAACTAAGTCAACCCTATCTAAAATAATAGCAACTAAGGCAATTTCTCCTTACGTAAGAAACTATGGAAAATTCCATCCTTAATATTAATAACTAAGGAAATTTCACCAAGCTTAAGAAATTAAGGCATTTCCATTCTAAACAAGTGCCATAAGGCCAAATTCACCAAATACATGAGTAAGTAAGCTAATTACTCCTAATTTACTATTTCAAGATAGACTAAATACTTCAAATAATCAAAATATTCTCATTTATAGTTCCAACACCTAAATCCCAACCTATATATAGCATTAAATCATAATCATACTATTGGATAGCTCAATACATGAAGAAGGTAAACCTAGTCTACCTAGATGCCAAAGAAAGTATGAAGAATTTGCTAAATCATAATTTTTTTCTTTCTAAGAAGATTCTGCAAGGTGACATGCTATTAAAATCACAATCTATTCATTAAAATAAGAACAATGATTCCCATAGTGCACTATTATACTTCAGGTCCAAAATTACGTAAAAATCTGACATAGGTCCCATAGACAAAATTACACTCTCGTGACCAACACAATGACCCTCTATGATCAAGGAACATTTACCCTACAAAAATGTGTGAATTCTGAGCTCTAATGTCGCTATGATTAAGCAACCAAGATTCTAGGGATTTTAGAAAAAAAGAAGGATTTTATCAAGAGATTAATAGACATTTATCATAAATTAGAAAGAGAAATGCATAAATAAAATTTACCTAAGCTCAAAAACCACCCATAATTGATTCTCCCAAGAGGTCCCACTTTTAGGGTTTAATATTCTAAGGAATGGGAGAATAGTAACGAAAATCAGGCTAAGAGGGATATTTATACCCTTCCCAAGTGCGAAAATACTGCTTTAGTGTTCATTGGTAAAGCACCCAGGTGCCGCTAAAGTGATAACTATTGGTTGAGCTAGGAATGATAAATCTCCCAATGGGCCTATTTTTTGGTCACATCAGCTATGAGGCACTAGCTAGAGACTTCGAATTTTTGAGTCTCTGGTAACCCCTCGAAATTCATTCAGAATACTGTATATGCAAACAAACTATTCTACAACAACAACATACACCAAAACATACAACATCCTAACTCAAACTAACCTTCTGCCCTAATTCACTTCCTCCACAACTTCCTAACTAGGGTTATATCCTTGGTAAGCTTAAGCTATTCCATATCATGTCTAATCACCTTTCTCTAATGTTTCTTTGGTCTACCTCTCCCTCGCTTAAAACAATCCCTATCTAACCTCTCACACCTCCACATTAGGGCATCCGTGCTACTTTACAGAATATGACAGAACCATCTCAACCTTTCTTCCTTCATCTTGGCTTCCACCGAAGCCACTCCTAACTTATCTCGAATAACCTCATTTCTAATCCTATCTTTTCTAGTACAACTACACATCCACCAAAGCATTCTCATCTCTGCCACATTTATTTTCTGGATGTGGTTCTTCTAAATAAGCTGACAGTCCACTCCATACAACAAAGCTGATATAACCATCACTCTATAGGACTTTCCTTTGAGATTGGGAGGTACCTTTTTATCATACAATATAATGGAGGTAATCCACCATTTCTCCACCCTACCACGATCCAATGAGTAACATCCTCATCAATCTCTTCATTCTCCTAAATCATAGACCCCAGATACTTAAAACTATCTCTCTTACTAATAGAATGAGTATCAAATTCTACCCTATCAAATTTGATGTTATAGACTCAATGCAATTGTCAAAATTTTCATCCAAGGTTATTTTCATAAAAAGTCGATCCCACACCCACTTGCCATTTTTCTTAATTTTTAGCCAATAGCCTGAAATAAGTCTCGAAGCCTCGAGGCCAAACCTAAGGGTCAACCTAATCTATAATTAACGTGCTAGAGCTGTTAGAATGGTCCAAATATGAATTTAAGGTTGTTTCATTAAAGTTTTCACCCAGTAACCAATTTGAACCAATAAAGGCTTCAAAATAAGTATAAGACCCCATAAAATCCTAAGATTAACTCAGTCTGTTAAAACTTGAAAAGAGGTCCCAGACTTAGAAATTTCAGCTATGTATTTATACTTAGAATTATTTTAGCCTTCATAAGTCGGTGATCCTCTTTTATGACCCTTGTGACCTTAAAATGTTGATCCTTGGATTGAATCATGATCAGGTGTATTAGTAGTTCACTCTGGGTGAGTTTTAAATTTTATGAACGTCATTTAAATCATATTCAGGTGACTAAAATAGTGGGTAGATGCAATCTCAATGCATCGTGTCATCCATAGCATCGATAGATAATTTTTCCCCAGCTTTTTGCGCAATTCCAGTGAACCAATGTGAACTCTACGCAGCGCATTGGTCACCGCATTAAATCATTATGCGCGTCACTATACAAATTTTTTGGTAATTAAATCAGTGCCCAAAGGGGTATTTGGGACATTTTCCCAACTTCTATTCATCCCCAAATAACGAGATTAAACCCCTTAATAGGCAAAATACTCTCATTATTCACTAAAATCCTCTCAAGAACAAACCCTAGTCCATCAAGTCGAGATCAAGATTCAAGAAATTCACCACCAATCTTCATGAATTCAAGTATCAAGGTATGTTAGGTGTTCATCCAAGGGTTTCCTTAAACCCTTAGAGATCAAGAACCTTTTCAAATTACAAGTTGATTTTTTTCACGAATGTCATATTGAATTTGATTATATTCATAATTATAATGTAGTTGGGATTATAATCCATGATTTTTTTACATGTTTCATGAGTAATAAATAGCATGTGTGGGATGTTATATGGTTTTATGTTAAAAGCCCTTGAATTTGTAAATTTGGGATTTTGATCATGATGCTTGCATGTTGTAGTATAGTCAAGTGTATAAATAATGCTCCCCAAGTGTTCGATGAATTGTTCATGTGAGTTGAGTTATGAAATCATATCATGTTAGCATGTATACAAGTTTATGCCATGCAAATATTTGCTAAAATGCCTCAATGAATGAATTGTGACAAAGTTTCTAGCTATCATGCTTTCAAGATTGTGCTATGTTTTATAATTTAGGCAATAGAATCCTGGGGGTATCAAATACCCAACAATCTAGCCATTTACCTAGATTTATAGTAGTTTCAGAATTGTCTCAGTGAGGTCATGTCCAGTAGTACTCAGATAGATAATAGAACTCAGTACATTCAGCTAGTTAACAGAACTCAAAGTATTCAGTCAGTTATCAGAACTCAGTGAACTCAGTCTAGTTCAGATAGATAACAAAATCAGTAATAGGTCAATCAAACCTAGTACAGTCAATAAATTAGTTCAGTGTCTATTCAATTGAGAGTAGGAATCGGCACCGAGCGAACCCAAGGATGGGGGAATTCCTACCAGTAAAGGGTTTAATCCTTAGTAGCAGTCCCTGCATTAGAGAACTACATAGCCAGCATTGGTTAAGATGTATTTCTACTAGTCTAGGTTTGATACATCTCATACAAGTTTTCCTGCCAACAATTATGGATGAAAGGGCTTCCTGTCAGAGAGGGCTAACTCATAGCCATTGTTAGTATCGCTGGGCAAGGTACTATCACCCTTCCCAATAGGGTCACAGGTTGGACCCAAACTAAGTTCATAATTGGGGTATGTCAGTTAGATGAACACTCCCATAGTTTTAGTTTTAGTTTTAGACTCAGTATAAAATTTAGTTCAATTTCAGAATTAGGACTGTCAGATACAGTGACCCATCTCAGTATAGAACTCAGTTCAATTCTATAGTATAAAGACTGTTTGACACATTCACTCAGTCAACAATAATACAGTATTAGTGAACTCAGATGTCAGTCATTCAATTTTCAAAGCTCATTATCCTGTGTTAATGAATTCTCAGTTACAGTATACGTAGTTATGTGTATAGCAATGCAAAATCAATATTTACAGCAGTTTTAGATATATATGTAATCTCATCCAGTCATACACACATTATTTAGTCAGTTATTGTTCATGCATATGAACCCATGCATTCAGCCTAACCTCACCTAGCATACCAGTACATTCAAAGTACTGACGCATACCTTTCTTTTGCTCTATGATGTCTTATATCATAGGTTCAAATGAATGGGCTCCTGACTGTACTTAGCAGCCAAGACTTTAAGAAAAAATTTAGTAGTGAGTCCTCATAATTCAATGACAGAGTATTATTTCGGTTTATCAGTACTTTAGTAGTCAGCGTTATTTGGGGGGTTGTCCTATTAACTCAATATTCAGACATTTCAGTTAAAGGCTCTTTAGACTAGATTATTTTAGACAGTTATTCTATTTATAGAAATGATTTTCAGATGTTCAGCATTCACATATCAGTATATGATTCAGTTTTGAACCTTATGGCAATTTTTCCCCTAATTTCTGGATTATATAGTATTATTATTTTGTGATTGTAGAAGGTACCATCCATTGATTAGCTTGTGCTCCTCCAAGATTATGAGATCCATGTGACATCCGAGGTGCAGATTCGGGATGTTACAAACTTGGTATCAGAGCCTAAGTTTCAATAGAGTCCTAGGAAGTCTAAAAGTCATATTTAGTAGAGTCTTATGCATGGCACGCCACACTTATGGACAAAAGGCTATGAGGTATTTTAGGAAAAGTTTCCCTACTTTCAGTATTAGTATGATGCGAGTGAGCATGAGCTCAGTATTCATATGATGCGAGTGAGCATGAGCTCAATCCTTTTCTTACTTTCATTTATAGAACATGTCTCCCAAAAAGAATAATGGAAGGAAAATAGGAAACCAGCCAGCACCTCCGCCCGTTCAGCCAGATTCTCTGGACGTGTATGTTTCCCATGTAGAAAGCAGAGAGGGCCATAGATGTAGGACCCGTAGAATGGAAGGAGTTCACCACTACTTCTCTGGATAGGTTTTTCCCACAGGAATTAAAAGAAGCGAAGGTTTTGGAGTTCATTAATCTGAAGCAGGGTAATATGACAGTGAAATAGTATTCTTTCAAGTTAAGTCAATTAGACACATATGCCTCTTATATGGTAGCAGATACCAGATCTAAGATGAGTAAGTTTGTGTTTGGAGTGTCTAATAACGTGGTCAAAGAGTGTAGGACCGCAATGCTGATTAAGAAGATGGTCATATCCAGGCTCATAGTCCATGCTCAGTAGATAGAGAAGTCTAATAATAAGGAGAAGAAAAATAAGAATAAGAGAGATAGAACAGGTAGCTTCTACTTCACACATCCTAAGTCAGAGGGTGGGAGTAATTCTCAGTTCTACCTGAAATCTTTAGTTCCAGCTCCGTCCTTAGCCTATGCTCCAGTGCCAAAATTTAGATATGGAAATAAAGATAAGGCATCAGGTCCTAAACCTCAGGGTAGTGTTAACAGTTTTTGAACAAATCTTCTTTGCCAGAAGTACGGAAGAAATCACCAGGGTGTCTGCAGGGTTGGCAGTGATGTATGTTTTGGATGTGGTACACCAGGCAATAGGGTCAGAGAGTGTCCTCAAGTGGGTTTGTAGAGTCAGCATAATCCTCCTTCAGCTCAGTCTAGTCGCCCAAATCAGCAGGGTGATGAATCCAGTGCCACTAGTGGGCAGCACCCAAACAGGCTTTATACACTTCAATCTCGACAGGATCAGGAAAGTTCTCCTGATGTGGTTACTAGTATGTTACAAGTTCATTATTTGTATGTTTATGATTTGCTAGATCCAAGATCTTCATTGTCCTTTGTAACTCCTTATATAGTTGTTGACTTTGGAGTCAGTCCTAAAATCCTAGAAGAGCCCTTCTCAGTCCTTACCCTAGTGGGTAAATTTATTATAGCCCAATGGGTATACAGGAACTGTCCGATTATGGTATCTCAGAAAGTCACTTTAGCAAACTTAGTAGAATTAGAGATGGCCAATTTTGAAGTCATTCTCAGCATAGATTGGCTTTATTCATGCTATTCTTCAGTCGACTGAAGAAATAAACTTGTCCATTTTTTATTTTTGAATGAATCTATCCTTGAGTGGAGGGGTGGCACTTCAGCACATATAGGGCATCTTGTTTGCTACCTTAGGGAAAGGAAAATGATATCTAAGGGGTGTGTTTATCATCTTGTTCAAGTTAAAGACTCTAGTTCAGAGACCCCGAATCTTGAGTTAATTCTAGTAGCATGTGAATTCCCAAATGTGTTTCATGAAGATCTTCTAGGAGTCCCTTCCGAGTGGGAAATTGAATCTGGAATAGACCTTTTTCTAGATACTCAACCTATCTCTATACCACCCTATAGAATGGCGCCAATAAAAATCAAAGAGTTAAGATAACAATTGAAGAATCTCCTAGATAAGGGATTTATCAGACCCAACATATCTCCTTGAGGTGCACCAATTCTATTCATGCATAACAAAGACGGTTCTCTTAGAATGTGTATAGACTACCGTCAGCTAAATAAAGTCATGGTCAAGAACAAGTATCTACTTCCCAAAATCGATGACATATTTGACCAACTTCAGGGTTCCAGCTACTTTTCTAAAATAGATCTCAGACCAGGCTATTATAAGCTCATAATCAAAGAATGTGACATTTCGAAAATAGCTTTTAGAACTCAGTATGGTTACTTTGAATTCCTAGTTATTTCATTTATTCTTTACAATGCTCCAACAGTCATTATGGACTTGATGAATTGCGTGTTCAAGCAGTACTTGGACATGTTCATCATAGTCTTCATTGATGACATTCTTGACTACTCTCACTGTGAACATGATTATCCAGACCATCTCAGAATAGTATTACAAACTCTTACAGCCCATCAGTTGTTCGCCAAATTTAGTAAGTGGGAATTTTGGCTAAGGTTAGTACATTTCCTTGGTCATATAGTTTCTATTGATGGCATTAAAGCTGATCCTCAAAAGATCAAAGCAGTAAGAAACTGGCCCAGACCTATTTCTCCATTAGATATCATGAGTTTCTTGGGTTTTTTGGGCTATTACCGATGGTTTATTGAAGCATTTTTGTCTATTACATACCCCATGTCCAGATTGACTCAGAAGAAAGTAAAGTTCTCGTGGTCAGATTCTTATGAGAGAAGTTTTCAGGTGTTAAAGACTCAACTCTCTACAACCCTAGTTTTGAATTTACCAGATAGTTTCGACTAGTTTATGGTATATTGTGATGCTTCTATAGTGGGTTTGGGGTGTTTTTTGATATATTGAGGTAAGATCATAGCCTATGCCTCTAGACAGCTGAATCCCCATGACAAGAATTACCTCACTCATGATCATGAGTTAGCAGCTTTGGTATTTGCCTTAAAGATTTGGAGGCATTATATGTATGGGGTACATATAGATGTGTTCATAGACCACAATAGCCTGTATGATGTGTTTTCTTAGAAATATATGAACCTACATCAGAGAAGATGGTTAGAGTTGTTGAAAGACAACGACACAAGCATCCTATATCATCTGAGCAAGGCCAAGGTAGTGGCTGATGCTCTTTGTAGGATGTTTATGAGTAGTGTTGATCATGTGAAGGATGGTAAGAAGAAGTTAGTTCATGAAGTTCATCAGCTTACATGACTAGGTGTCTACAGGGTCGATTCAGCAGAGGGCAGTATGTGGGTGAAGAATAATTTAGAAGCATCTCTGGTTTCCGATGTGAAGGAAACGTAGGACAAAGATCCCAGTCTATTCAAGTTGAAAGAGTCAGTCAGAGATCATAAAATAGAGGTTTTATCCCAAGAAGGAGATGGTGTATTGCATTCTAGGGTCCGTGATGCGTGACAAGTATAGATGACTTGAAGCAATTAATTCTTGTAGAAGTGCATGGTACGTTTTACTCTATTCATCCAAAGGCCACTAAGATGTACCATAATTTGTAGGAGGTTTATCGGTGGAGTGGTATAAAGAGATACATAGAAGATTTGTGGCTAAGGCTCTACGTATCAGCAGGTTAAGATTAAGCATCAGAATCCCAGTGGATCTACGTAGGAGTTCAGCATTCCCACGTGGAAGTGGGAAAAAGTGAACATGGATTTTGTCCTGGGTTTGCCTCGAACTCATATCCATCTTAATTTGATTTGGGTTATTGTATATAGGATGAGCAAATCGAAGTAATGACTAAATCAACTTACTTCATACCAGTTCATACCTCTTATTCAGCTGATGACAACGCCAAACTCTAGGTTAGAGAGTTGGTTAGGTTATATGGAGTCCCAATATCTATTATCTCAGATAGAGGTACCCAGTACCCCGTTTACCTGTTATTTCTAGAAAGCATTCCAAAAGTTTCTCGGTACCCAAGTTTACCTTAGTACAGCCTTCCACCCTCAGATAGATGGTCAAGCAGAAAGGACCATTCAAACATTGGAAGATATGTAAAGGGCGTGCACCATTGACTTTAAGGGCAGTTGGGATGACCACTTGCCTTTGATTGAGCTCGCATATAATAACAATTATCATTGCAGAATTTAGATTGCTCTGTTTAGGGAGATTTATGGGAGAAGATATAGATCTCCTATTGGTTGGTTTGAAGTTGGTGAGGTTGCAACGGTAAGGCCTGACTTAGTATTTGATGCCTTAGAAAAAGATCAGTTGAGTAGGGAAAGGCTTTAGATAACTCAGAGCCAATAGAAATCGTATGCAGATATGCGAAGAAAGGATCTCGAGATTGATATTGGTGACTTTTTGTGTTTGAAAATCTCTCCTATGAAGGGAGTGAAAAGGTTTGGCAAGAAGGGAAAACTCAGTCCCCGATATGTTGGTCCTTATCGAATTCTCAGCCATTTTGAAAAGGTATCTTATGAGCTTTAGTTGCCTTTAAATATAGCTTCAGTATACCCAGTGTTTCATGTCTCCTTTCTAAATAAGTGCATAGGTGACCCAGCAGTTGTAGTATCGATAGAGGGCATTGATGTCCAAAACAACCTCTCTTATAAGGAAATCCTAGTCAAAATCCTCGATTTTCAGGTTTGTAGACTAAGGAACAAAGAGGTTTCTTTGGTCAAAGTTCTTTGGAAAAATCAGTTCGTTGAGGGAGATATTTGGAAAGAATAAGAAGATATGCGGACCAATCATCCTCACCTATTCTCCACAAAGTTAGACGCAGCTTATTATAATAGTTTTCCTTAAATTTACTCTGTTCCATGCTCAGATTACCTTTACAACTATGTATTGGTTTAGTTGGATAACATTCTTATATCATTCATACCTTCAAGAAATAGCTCAGTCATCTGTCATGTCTTCAAAACTCAATCATTCTTTAATTATGCATGTCAGTAAGATAACTCAGTATATCAGTACTTTCAGTCATATAATTATACTTCAGTTTTGTATGTTTAGTATATATAAATTCAGTCTATCAGTATTCTTACATACTCAGTCTCATTCAAGGATAAATATTCCCAAGGGAAAGATATTGTAAGACCCTGCAAAATCCTAAGCTTAACTCAGTCCATTAAAACTTGAAAAGAGGTCTAGACTTAGAAATTTCACCTAATTATTTATACTTAGAATTATTTTAGCCTTCATAAGTTCCCGAACCTATTTTACAACCATTGTGACCTTAAAAAATCAAACGTTAGATTGAATCATGATCAGGTATGTTAATATGTCACTCCGGGTGAGTTTTTGCTTTTTCAGACCTTGTTTGAATCATATTCAGGTGACAAAAACTGTGGGTTGATGTGATCTCGATGCGTCGCATTAGCCATCACGTCGATAGATTATTTTTCTCTATCTTTCAGTGTAATTCCAATGAGCCAACATGAACTTAAGACGGAGCATCGGTCATCGCGTTGATGCCATCGATGCAGTGCATTGGTATGCGCATCACTGGGCAAGCTTTTTAGTAATTAAATCACCATCCATAGGGGTATTTGGGATATTTTCCCCACTTTTATTCAGCCATAAAAATATGAGATTAAACCCTCAATAGGCAAAATACTCTCATTATTCACTAAAATCCTCTCAAGAATGAACCCTAGTCCATCAAGTCAAGATCAAGATTCAAGAAATTCAACATCAATCTTCACGAATTCAAGTATTAAGGTATGTTAGGTGTTAATCCAATGGTTTCCTTTCACCCTTGGATTTTAAGAACCCTTTTCAAATTACAAGTTGATTTCTTTCATGAATTTAAGGTTGACTTTCATTGTATTCATGATTATGATGTAGTTAGATTTATAATCCATGATTTATTTGCAAGTTTCTTGAGAAATAAATAGCATGTGTGGGATGTTGTATGGTTTTATGTTAAAAGCCCTTGAATTTGTGAATTTGGGATTTTGACCATGATGTTTGCATGTTGTAGTGTAGCCATGTGTATAAATTATGCTCCCCAAGTGTTTGATGAATTGTTTATGTAAGTTGAGTAATGAAATCATATTATGTTAGCATGTATACAAGTTCATGCCATGCAAATGTTTGCTAAAATGCCTAAATGAATGAATAGTGACAAAGTGTCTAGCTATCATGCTTTGAAGTTTGTGCTATATTTTATAATTTATGCAACCGAGTCCTATGGGTTTCTAACACCCGACAATCTAGCTGTTTACCTAGATTTACAGTAGTTTCTGAATAGTCTCATTAAGGTCACCTCCAGTAGTACTCAGACAGATAATGGAACTCAGTACATTCAGCCAGTTAAAAGAACTCAAAGTATTCAGTTAGTTATCAGAATTTAGTGAACTCGATCCTGTTCAGATAGACAGCATGATCAGTAATAGTTCAATTAAGCCTAGTACAGTCTAGAAATTAGTTTAGTGTCTATTCGGTCAGAGTAGAAATCAGCACCGAACGAACCCGTAGATGGGGGCATTCCTGTCAGTAAAGGGTTTGACCCTTATTAGCAGTCCCTGCATTACCGAACTACGTAGACAGTGTTGGTTGTAATAACTTCCTACCAGTCTAGGGTTAATACATCTCATATAAGTTTTCCTACCAGCTAGGGTTGATGAAAGGGTTTCGTGTCAGAAAGAATTAACTCATAACTATTTTTAGTATCCCTTGGAAAGGTGCTAACACCCTTCCAACTAGGGTAATAGGTTGGAACTGAACTCAATTAATAATCGGGGTATGTCGGTTAGATGAACACTCCCACAATTTCAGTTTCAGTTTTAATTTCAGACTCAGTATAAAATCTTAGTTTAGTTTTAGAATCAGGACTGTCAGATACCCCATCTCAGTATATAACTCAGTTTAGTTCTACAAAATCAAGATTGTCAGACACAGTCTATTAATTAACAGTAATATAGTATAAGTGAACTCAGATATCAGTCATTCAGTTTTCAAAACTTATTATCCAGTGTTAACGAAATCTCAGTTATAGTATACGTATTTATGTGCATAGCATCGCATAATCAGTATTTACAGTAGTTTCAAATATACATGTACTCTCATCCATTCATACCAATATTATTTAGTTATTTGTTGTTCATGCATATGAACCCATGAATTCAGCCTTACCTTATCTAGAATCCCAATACATTTAAAGTACTGACGCATAACTTTCTTTTGCGCTATGATTTCTTATATCATAGGTTCAGACGCACGAGCTCCTGACCGTACTTAGCATCCCAGACTTTCAATAGCAGATTTAGTGTTGAGTCCTCATAGTTTTAGGACGAAGTATTATTTTAGTTTATCGGTACTTCTATAGTTGGAGTAATTTGGGGTACTTATCCCATCAACTCCATATTCAGACAGTTCAGTTAGAGGCTCTTAAGACTAGACTACTTCAGATAGTTATTTAGTTTTCAGATATGATTGTCATATGTTCAGTATTCAGTATTTTCATATTAGTATGTGATTTATTTGCAAACCTTATGGCAATTTTCTACCTAATTTCTGCATTATACAGTATTATTATTCAGTGATTTCAGCAGGTACCAGTAATGTATTAGCTTGTGGTCCTTTGGAATTATGAGCACCATGTGATATACGAGGTGCAGACTCGAGATGTTACAATAAGAAATTTTCTATCAAACTAAATGAATTACCTAGTAACTGCATTGTCAGTACCAGCAAGTCATAAATAACTTGGGAAAGCTATAGGAAAGCTCTAAATAGCGAATATGAGTAGAAATATAGAAAATAAACTTAAGAGTAATTAGATAGGAATAAGTGACATCATCCTACAAAACTTAATTTTTTATGTGAAGTTTGTATAACTAGCACATCAATTACCTTTATATCCACAATCCTTTCCTTAAGCACAACCTTTAATTTAATGTACATATACTTTCTCATAGCTATGAGTTTGTAAATATTATGATATTCCTTAGTTGAAGAGGGTGCATAGTACAAGTCATCCGAATCTTACATATAAAGTGAGACCAGGTCCTTATTAGGTTCATTAGCGACATCAAGTTGCTCACTCACCATGTTCACTCTTACTTACCAAGTGAGACCAGTTCCTTGTTAGATATTTTAGACCTATCCAGTGGCTCACTCATAATATTTAGTATTGTCTTGCTCATTTTCCACCTAGGATGCTAACATGACATAGTTTCCATGTATATTATCCTTTATTTTAATCTTATGAGAGGGTGTAAGCTAATGGAAATATCTATGTGATGTGATTTCTATGACTTTAAGGGTAAGTAGGTTTTAAATTCTATATTTTTTGGCTAAAAAGAATATGATCCTTATTAGTAAAAGAGGCAACAAAAAAAGAAGGGCTAGCAGGTTTAGTGTCCTCAAATTTGTCAATGGGAAGTGTCATGTCCTCTTAAGAAGACTAAACTAGTTTAAGGGAGTCAGAAGATGTGCGTGCAAGAGATAAAAGTATTAGATGACAACATAGGGTTTTTGTTTTGTTAGCCAAGAGTAATAGTTAGTCGACATTTGTTTGTGATGATGTAGGTTCAATGATTTTGTATGAGTAGAGGGATTATAGGGATTATTATAACAGCATTTGAAGATGTTGGGTTTGATAGGGATAAGGAAGAGTGAAGACAATTGCAATAGTGGTGGTTCCCCATGATTTTTACCCAATATGCTATCAATAATGTTCTCTTTATTGGAGAAATACTCTAGAGAGATAAAAATCAAAGGGGTATGGTTTTTTTACCATCTGTGCGGTAATAATAGAGTTTATATCAGGGTTCCCAATGATTTATGAGTGTGTTTGAATTATTAGTGACTAAGGAGTGGGTTGTGTATAGATAGAGTATTGTGTAAATGCCATTGTAAAATAGAACAATGTTGATCAAATGTTGGATTTGAAAAAACGATAATACAAAGGTAATCAATTAGTGGAGAAGGCCTGAGTTGTGTCAAAAATTGATTGGATGTGATGGTTTTATAAGCTTTAAAAAGGGAAATGTAATGATAACTATCATAGTAAAATAAAATAAGAAATTAATTTAAATTTTCCTTCCAATAAGGAAATAAAAGAACATTGAGTGTATGAGACCAGGTTCACAAAGTAGTAATTGACAAATACAGTATAGGCATCAAAATTTCATGTTAGTAAGGGATGTGGAAACGTTAAAGCCTTGTTTTCATTAAGAACTCGATTATTTGGAATAGACTTCAACATTTTCTAGTCATCATTAAGATAGTGTGGGTAATATTATCTAACTATAAGGACCTAAATCATCGTTATCTAAAAATCATCCCAAAAAACTATTTTAACTAGGAAATCCATTTTTCGGACCTCATAGGAATTATTTCATGGGAAAAAGTTATGACACAAATTAAATTTAGGCTAAGAAATAGAAAGTTAGGCTGGGCCTGTAGTCCTTCCACTGCAGCGGTAGATCCACCGCTGTAATGGTACTCTAGTTGTTATAACGGCAGTCGGGCAGTAGCCAACTCGAGGGTTTATCAAAACCCTCTTTTATTTGAGACTCCTTTGGTTTTCCTTTTTATCCAAACACACCCTAAATAAATCTATCACCTAGAACAATAAGAATACAGAGGCCAAGCTCAGTGAGGGTGATTTTGAGGCATTTTTTATGTTATTCCAACATTAGAAGAGTCCATACATAGGCTAGATGCACTGTAATAATGATAGTAATATCAAGAGATTTCATATCTTAGCACTTTGTGAATGGAGTTTGGATGGGAAAAATAATAATATCTAGACTAGGTTATGACTGTATGATATTTAGACACTATGTTATCCAACTAGCTACTTCGAAAGAGCCCAAAGTATATGTCTGTGTATGTTATAGATATGTCAATAAATGTAAACATACTTGGTGGGTTATAATAAGGGTAAGTACTACATATGTACTAAATAAGTATAATTTGAGGCCAAAGTAGTTTATTAATATGTTTGTAGGATTTTGGTAGGGCTTGGTTAGGGACAGAAAGAATAGTTAATAAAAATTTGAGGGCAAGGATAGGTTTGGAAGAAGAGTCATGGTTGTTATACATATGTTGTTGTGGATAATTGTAGATACAGTTAAAAATATATCAATAGTAGGCAATAAGGGAAAGAGAGAGATAGGCATTGTATCCTGGATTAGAGTGTCCTAAAAAGGAATGAGTAATGACCTAAAGGCATGAGCATATATCAGCAAGTGTGAGTTATTGGTTGTGTCTTGGGGTTTGGATTCTATGTTTCTCATATTGGCATATAGATACATTCACAAAAGCAAATATAAGAAACAGGTGATAGAATAACATTCGGCACAATAGGGTTAATAGTGCAAAAAACTTGATAGGCTCTGTTCTTAAATGTAATTGGGGGTTCGTGATTTATTTTCAAGCATTACTTATGATTATTGACTATATCTTGAATTTACATATGATATTGAGTGTTACATTAACTATGTTGGTTAGATGATATTGATGATGATATTGAGATTATGTAAAAATAATGTTAAGATGACATTCTTATGGTGTTGATGATGAGTGGGGTTGTTGATATTGATAAGTGATATTGATGATGAGGTTGAGATGATACATACACCACATATGCACCCATCATATTTATTTGAATTTGTATATACATATTCTAGGGAATCTTGTTACAAAACCAATTTGAATAATTGGTGTATTGTATAGCTATAAACTTATCGAAGTAATGAATAATGTAAGTAATTTGTTGTGTTTCAAGTCAAATGAGTATGAGGGGTAATTTTCTAACATCGTCTAGTCCTTATAACATGCTAGATATGTGGGGATCGTGGAATTTTCCTTAATTGTTAGAAATGTAGTTGGGGGTCTTGACAGTGATAAGAGTAAAACCGTAGGATGGGTTGTGAGGGGAATAAAACAAGAAATAGAAGAGCTTAGGAAGGCTAAATTGTCAAAGGACAAGGATACACAAAAATATTAAATGATAGGTACATCACTTTGATGATAAATCTAACACGCCATAGATTAGATAGAAAGGGTTAGAATTCAAAACTTTAATGATGACATGATTCTCTCCCTATTTGATTCAATTTTTCTTTGTTTCTAACCCTAATTGGTATATGATATCTAATAGTACATGTGGTTTTGCTGATACTCCACTTACCATACATCTATTTGGGGGTATATCTATATCGTAGGTTAGTTGGTGTTTCTATAGGTACAATGGTGAACACTTTTAAATAACTCATGTCCTTTTATTCTCGTAGGGATACTGTGTCCTAGATTTTCTCCTTTATTGGTTAGTGCTCATGTATCAATTTAGATTAGGTTATGGAATAACTATTAATTCTTTTCCACATTGTTTATATCTTTTAAATTTATTGAACATGAATTTTTTCATGATTAAAGAATTTTATTATTTTAAATATCATTAGTTTCCATATTAATTGAATGGTTATATAGTTACTGTTCTTCTATTTAGGATTGAGTTGGGTAGGTACTTGTATTATCCATTAGTTGGGCCACGACATGATAGTATCAGAGATTAGGTTACCTGTCTCCTAGTACAAGAGTAAATATTTAATAGTCTCGTGGATTGTTGTTTTGATGTCCACTTCAAATCTATAGGATGCTATAAGTAATCTAGAAAATCAATTTTAATTTATTCTCTCCTATGTGCTAATTCAGTATTGTCTCCCCGAGTGGAATCCAACTATTATCTATAAAATTCCAATTCTTATCTCAACTATCACAATTGGGATTACTTGGGCACAATTTGTATCTCAGATATGATTGGAAGGTTGGAATAATATTGTTCTAACCATCAGATATCAATGAGAGGCATAAGACCTGTAGAATGGAAATTGTTAGTGCACTAAATGGTGTTGAGAGATTAAAACCACATTAACAATAAGTTAGAATACAAATTTAAGCATTCCGGGTTTACAATTTTCTAAGGCTGGGGGATAAGGGTAAAAAACGTGTTTGTGGGATAAGATAGTTATGAAAAAAGAACTCAAATTGGATGAAAAGTCAGAGTCACTAGTGGGTGTAGCTACAATTTAGTTGTAATTTTTTGTATGTTGAAAAAAGACCCTATGTTCTTAAATTGTCAAAATAGAGATAACTTTCGATATGGATAACAAACTAGTTATTTAATAATAAAGGTGCAATAACAATTGATGTCCTAAAAATGCAATAAATTAAAGGAATTGGTTGTTTGTTTCATTCCCCAAATAAAGGCAACCCAAAAAACTAGAAAATAGTAATAAAATAAAAAGAGGGAAGGGGGGAATCTAGTTGGCGGCCTCAGTATTTCCGATGCTTGAGATGTCTAAGCCCTCCTCATCCATTCCTCAAGGAATAAGAACTCTTCCATATCCTTCTTCAATTATATTGGGAGCTTCTTGGTAAGGGTAGGCATACTTGAACATCACCTGAACATCATTACATATCCTATATAACATGCGGTCTCGAGAACAATGCCTCTTTTTCTACTCATCTAATTTCTTCAAGGCTTTACATTTGTTAGGGCCAATTCTAGTAGAACAATAGAACTCAAATAAGCCAACCCTAGTAGAGGAAGATGAATCTTTACCATGTATCTTTTTATAGTTTTAAGGTCACCCTCCCAACCACTATGGATGTAAAATCCTATGTGGAGGAGGTTCCGGACTCCTCGCCCCTCCAGCCCTACTATTCTAACCCTCTTCCCTAACTTTAACTTTTCTCGTTCACTCCCATCTTACCACTACCACTCAGTAGGTTGAAGGACACATTATATTTCTCAATGGTATCTTGGTCCTCCTTCGATACCTACACCTTCTTACATAACTCAATGATGAGGGAGGGAAAGAAGAGATCCCTTAAAAACCCTCCCTTATCATAGAAATTCATCTCCTGATCAATAACCTGCATCCCTAAATATACCTCAATCCCTAAAATAGCACAAACTATAAAGATAGACGTGTCACGTTGTATGAAGAAAGATGTCAACCATTGAATAAAGGGATGGAGACTCAAGCAAGGTTTTCGGAGCACGTGTGCCATTTATCCACATTTGAGCCTCCAAAAAAAAGAAGGTAATCTTGGTCCCCTTGATGTTAGACTACTTCACTATACCATCCCGATCTTCCAGCACCAAGATCTTAGCTATACACCTCAAATCTGACTCTATAATATCAACTTCAAAAGTGGCATTAGAGGGGTTTGAAATCCCCAAGGTGTTATTGATAGTGGCAGTATACAACAAAATATCCTTTCCTTGAATATTAATGGTGGGCAGGGGCGAAAACCAATCCACAGTAAGGATTACAACAAAGAACTCTCAAATTATGGCCAAGTTGCACCCAAAGATGGGCTTTAATGGTATCTCTAAAGAAATGGCCTCCAGCCTCTTATAGAAGTTTGGTGCCTCATCCACTATATAGCTCATGATAAAAATTCTTTCATTAAGGAAACCCCTATTATGTCATCTCTCTTCATAATGATCACGGCTATTGGAGTCAAAAAACCTTAGGTATTAGGGTTGGTTCTCCATAGAAGTCTAACAAATATTGCAATTACACTGTTAAAAAATAAGTTGGGATTTTACGAGGGGGTGGGGAAGAAATTTCAAAAATTGGAAAAATCAAAATGAGAGAAGCTATTGTAGGCATTTTTACATCAGTGATTTTGTTGCTACAACAACAAATCCACCGCTACAATGGTGTCATCATTTCCAACTGGTCCCACCCCCACCTACAGTAGATTTTTGACTTCTCAAAAAAGTTTTTATTTTCTAAGCATAGATCGAGCCTGGTAAAGTTTGTGTGAACATTTTTACACTAAAATATAGTGACTAACACCAAAAATCAAGCCCAAGTTTTTCAAAATTGTTGGAAAGAATGTCTCTTCACCTTCCCCCCTTTCCATGTCTAATAATCGTAATAAACATTATCAATCATATGAATAGAAATATTGTTAAAGAATTGGTGACATAAAGAATGTAACGCCCCAAAAAATGGGTCCCGGAACGTCATACGGTGCTTGAGGCTATGAGTAGCCCCAAGCTAACCCTTTGAGCCATTTTCATTTATTTCAACACAAATCAATAGGGTTTCTATAAATAACCCTCAAATATCAACAGAGTAATCATCATCCATGATTACAAGAATTTCAAAAAGATAACAAAATACGACCTATTAGTCAACTCCCAACATCTATACTAGTCTGACAAGCCTCTAAGAGTATCAATAAAACCAGTGAGCCATTGAGACATGACCCAACTGACTCATACTCAGTTATCAAATGTAAATAATTCCGTGAAACCAATATTAGACATCACATCCTCGGAATATGAGGATTCACCACAACAGAGGATGTAGAACAGTGTGCCTGAAGAATCACTGTCAAACCTGGAACTGAGCACTTGAACCTACATTTTGAGAAAATGCAGCCCACATCCGAAGATGTGAGTCAGTACCATGGAAAGTAACCAAGTATATTGGGGTGTATGCAGTTGTATAAACTTCATCATCATAAATATTTATAAGAAATATGCAGGATGTATGAAATACTCACATAGCCCGAAGAAAATCATCATAATCATGAGAGGATGAAATAAGTATAATAACACATATGAGTCATCATATAATTTGTCAATCACTTTCAGTTCATCAAGAATATCAATTCTCATAATGTAAATATCATTTAAATATTTCAAAAGAATAACTTTCACAATTCCACTTTCAAATAACTTCACCATTCACCATAGACACAAGGAAACACACACACATTGGGAGATCCTATAACTGACATAAACCATGTGAGCCACATGGAGTCCAACGTCCAACCCACGTTGGGAAGATCCATCCATTCCTTGCCATCGGAGTAGGACTATCAGTATCAAATCCACACAAACTAGTGATCACTATATAAATCAGACTCAGGCTCACTCCTACGGGGGCACGTAGTTCTAGGGAAGTAAGGTCACTTTATACCTTCCACTCGGTGCCAAAGATTTCTCCCAGACTTAGCTCAGATCATTTCAAAGACAATCCATAACAAAACAATTTCAGTAATATATAAATATACATCGGGAGCCATCATGCTTCCCATCTATCAAAATCAACCACGTTGTGAATTTCTTTCACAGTCGAGTTCAAAATAACTCCATTCAGATCAAAAGGTCAAATAATTCAAAATATCTCAAATATTCAACATCAACGTGCTTATAACACGCACTTTCTCAAAAAAAACACAATTTCCAATGGGGGTTCACGACCCAAATATCAAAACCATGATAAATATCATTCAAGATTCATGCTTTATATCTCCAGTCATGTAAATTCATCTTTCAAAATCATAAATATCAATATTTCATAATCATCATCATAAGATATGGGTTCAGGTTTCAAATTCGTAAAAATCAAATAAAAATCATGCCTTTGTAAAGAAAATTACTTTTGGGCACAAGAAAGAAAGAGAGTTCTTGTTTAATAACCCCACATACTTTGAATGATGAACTTTATATCGATACTCATTTTTGAGATGTTAATCGTTCCTTTGAATGATGGTTCTTGGAGTTCTTGAACTAGGAACTTGGAATCTTGAATAAATTTGCATAATTAATGGTGAACTTTGGAGGTTCTTGAAGTTGGATGTAGGAACTTAGGATTTTCTTTTTGAGGGATTTTTCTGAAATATAATATATAATGATTCTAATAGGCTTTAATATAGGGTTTGGATGGATTTTGGGTGAGAAGGGAATGACCAAAATGCCCCTAAAAGTCAAATAATTCTCGAATCTGTCCTTTGGTGGACTGTTTTGATAGTCTAAAGTAGATCAACCATAACGTTTTGCTTCGATATCTAATTTTGATGAAACCAATTTCATTAGAAAGAGGACTCTCATATCTTCTCGTTGATATATAGTATCTCACCCAGATCATTGTGTACAAGGATTTATGATCATTTGAAGTTGACCCAAAAATTTGCTTTTGATAGGCTGAAGTAGATCGACCATAACTTTTTGCTCCGATAGACAAATTGGATGAAACCAATTTCATTAGAAAGAGGACTCATAGATCTTTTCGTTGATATATATTAGATCATCCAGATTATTATGTACAAGGATTTGTGATCATTAAAATTTGTAAAAAAAATACACCAGGCCTCAGTACTTTTTTTCCTGCACGTTTTATTGTTCACTACTATTCACGATTCGATCGGAATGTTCATAACTCGTCACTCGGGTGTTCGTTTCTTATGATCCACATATTTTTGAAAATATTATTCGATACTCTATGCAATGGTGGGTCATAATCTAAGACAATACACACAGAAAATTTATAATTCTTTCTAGAAGATAGAACCCAACACGTTTACGCACAAAATATCAATGAAAATCTTTTTGGGGTATTACAAAGAATATATTAAAATAGACAATTTATGCAACAAAACACCAAAATTTGATATTCAAAATTGCTCAAAGAAACCAACCAAAATATCTTTTTCTACTCTTGATTTGTGACTCTATGATTATAAGTGTGTAAAGAAAGTAGTAGAATGAGAAATCACCCTGTATTATCGTAGTAAAAAGTTTTTCCAAAGGAAATTTAAGAGAATTTTTATAGAGTATAAGTTGAAATAAGGGAAATAAAGCATTTCTACCTATTTGAGTGTCAATCACCATTTCTGCAACAATCTTTTCACTGCAGCGGTATTGTTGTAGTGATGGGTCTGCCACTATTGTGATTGGCTCCATGAGGGTTGTTCTTCATTCTAACTTTTTATATACAATGGTATTTGAAATGACAAATGAATTTTAAAATAAATCATTCCATAAAGTATGATTGTGTTTTCATTTAGTGGTTAATAATAATACTTGTGCATTGGATAAGGGAGTCCAATGGTTACTAATCTGTGGGTTGGTCGGTTATGTAAAGTTATTTTTATTCAATAAGACTTTGTTGAGATATTCTGGGTAATTAATAAGAATGATAAATCAGGTTTCTTTTTTATATTGCTATATACGTTGAATTTTAAGGTCGTGCCAAAAAAAAATTTCCTACATCTATAATCGTTGAGGTTCAAGCGGTGGGTAAATTTACATCTAATGTAATGATCCAAATTATTGTTATGTCTAAAATCATCCCAGAAAAAACACTTCAACAAAGAAATCCTTATTGCAAACCTTATAGGAATTATTTCATCGAGAAAAACATATGGCCCAAATCGAATTTGGGATGAAATTTGAAAACAGGTCAGGCATGTTGCCCTGCCACTATAGTGGTTTATGCACCATTTCAGTGGTACTCTAGCTACTACAACAACAATTAGGAAGTATCTTGATCAAGGAATAATCAAAACTCTCTTTCAGCTAAGCCTCCTTTGGTCGTCCTTTTCCTTCAAAAACCTCTCAAATAAAACCATTACCTAAAACAATTTAGATATTGTGTTATCGAACTTGCTATTTTTAAATGCTCCTAGAATATATGTCTGCATATTTTAAACGTATATTATTGAATGAAAACATAGTTGATAGGATAGATTAGGGTAAAAGATAAGCAACAAATAAAATAAGTATGACTAAGGGCCATAGTAGGTTGTTAGTGAGTAAGTAGGAGTTTTGTTAGGCCTGATTGGGGATCAAAAAAATAGGTAGTAAAGTTCTAAGAGTAGTGATAGGCTTGGATTAGTCAAAATATTTATGGGAATGAGTAGAAGGAAAATAGAAAGATGGATGTAATATTTAGGATTTGAGTGGCTAGGAATGGCATGAGTGAAGACTTGAGGGTATGAGAACAAACTGATGAGTGTAATTTGTTGGGTGTTTCTTGGGGTCTATATTCTATGTGTATCATATAGGCCTATAGATACATTCACGAATACAAATGTATGAGTTAGATGCCTAAAAGGCCTTTGGGGGTTTTTGATTCGTTTTGGGGTTTTACTTATAATTATTTACTGCATCTTGCATTTGCATATGATGTTGAGCATGACATCGATAATCACAATGAGATGGTATTGATGATGATGTTTAGGTGATAGTGATGGTGAAATTAAGATCATGTGTAAATAATTTTGAGATGATATTATTGATATTGATGAGGTGATATTGATGATTATGTTAAGATCATAAATGGCATGATACGTACATTTTACATGTACGCAGTCATCATATTCATTTATGTAAATATTTATAAATATTGTCGGAAATCTTGTTGAAGAACTTTTTCGAGTGTAATTGATGTATTTTATAATTGTAAACTTGTTTTAGTAAATAATTATGTCAGTAATTAGTTTTGTTTCAAGTCATATATGTTTGACGGATAATTATGTGACCTGGTCTAGTCATTATAGCATGCTAAAGTACTAGGATCTTGTATTGTCCGTAATTGTTAGAGGTGGAGTAGGGATTATGATAGTGACAAGTTTAGAACCATAGGATGGGTTGTGAGGAAAATCAAACAATACTTAGAAGAGCTTAGGAAAGTCTAAATTGTCAAATGACAAATATACATACAAATATTAACTGATAGGTAGGTCACATAGTTGCTAAAAGTAACATCCATAGACAAGATGAAAAGTGTTAGTATCCAAAACTTGAACTGATGTCATAATTTACACCCTATTTACTGTTATTGTTATTTTTTGTAACCCTAGTCGACTGATGATACCTACAAGTATATGTGATTATGTTGATACTACACATACTATACTTCTATTTTGGGGAGATATAGACATCTTGCAAGTTAGTTAGAGTTTCTATAGGTACGATGGTGGTCACTCTGTAGCAACTTATGTCTATTAATTCCCATATGGATGTTGTGTCCTACAATTTCTACTTCATTGCTTAGTGCTCTTTTTTTATTTTGATTAGGCTCTTGGAATCACTGATAATTTTTTCTGTGATGTTTATATCTTTTAAATTTACTGAACAAGAGTTTTATTCATGATTAAGGAATTTCCTTATTTTAAAGATTATTTATTTTACTTCCACACTCAATTGAAGAGTTAGGTAGTAATGGTTTTCCTTAATAAGGTTGAAAGGGTAAGTGGCCACACGATTCGTGAGTTGGGTTATTACAAGATGGTTATAATGACCCTCAAGGTTATTTCCTCAATTTTCCCATGTTTCTAGTATTTCTATCCTTCCCACAAGTGGCTACAAGTTATTTATTACTGGCAAAAATTGTTGGTTTGATTATCGGGCAATTCGTTTAAGATTTAGGCTTATTTTCTTATTCTTGAGCTATTATTGTTAAGGAATTTATCTAAAATAAAAACTCCTAGTAAATGACCTCGAATGATAATTCCAATATCGCCATTAGTTATGGAACATTGATTTTATACTAGAGGGAGCCTTGGTTCATGTTTCGAGGCTTTGGGACTCATTTTGGGGTATTGGCGGATTTGTTTAAAATGACCCTTTAGGTTGGGATCCATATTTGATCAAAATAACCTCAAATAAAAATTTTAATGGCACCATTAATTTTGAAATGTCAAATTAGGTGTAGTAGCATAGTTAGTTTGGGCCCTGAGTCTTTATATTTTTATTGAGAATTTAGACAAAAATTAGTTAAAATATCCTAAAAAGGTATTTAGGAGTTAAGTTGGTGTAAATGACCTTTTTACTAAATCTAGTGATTCTATTGGATCTGAAACATGTTTTATGATCAATTTGCACTATTGGTTCATGTTCATAAGGTTTCAAATGAGTTGTAAGGGTCAAAATAAGTTTCAAGAGTTGTTGGTGCTGGTGTGTGATAACGCTCAACTTACGCATCAATTCAAGTGCAAGGCGGTTGTCATCAATATATTTACTCACCTTTGGAGGTGGAGACGAATCCAAGAGGTGCAATGTTAGTGGCGACTAAATTAGTTTGGAAAGATAGATACTAGCTAAATTCCAAACCAATAGTACAATAAGATAACAATGGGTAGTTTGAAATATATCACACTTAATATTTCTTTTTTGGGATTTTCTAGTATTAATTCATGGCTATGAATAATTAGAGTCTAGAAAATTAGGCACGGGTCTTGGCATTATGCTTTCCTAGGGGAGACATATGCATGAACTTGTGATAGCTTGATACAAATTCTAAGTGTTGGCGATTTGGTAGGCTTGGTTCGAAATCCTGGAGACTAGTTTGTTAAAAAAACCTCAAGAGTGTCACTCATTAACCCTTTCAAGAACTTAATGGGTGCTTCAATCAAAACAACCTAATACCTCATTTAGACACCCCTATTTCTAGGATGGTGCCCTATGTATAGTCAACTTCACAATCACCCTTATGTCTAAGATAGTGAACATTAGTCAACACTCATAAATGATCTATTATTCCTTAGTTCCCACATCCCTCTTTCAAGGTTGATGTGATTTCCTAAAGTTCACCCAGACCATTCTTTCAAGGATGGCTTCATCTTTCAAGACTTGAGATTTTCATACATCAAACCCATTTTGGTATTTAGGCCTTTCACCCACATGTCCCAACCAATTTACTCAAGCAATAGTAGAATCCAACATCACAAACTAGTAAATGCATAAATGAATCACATCCGACACATATTTATAATCTATTCTAGCATAATGTTAAGAGGAAAAACTAGCTACACATAAGATAAATAAGTAAAGGTTTCACCCAAAATCTCCATTGATTTGAATTGAGAAAATCCAAGTTAATGTTACTTCAAACTATTAGATCAAACAAATCTTCAATGGGAGTTTGCTAATAATTCACTTGGAAGTGACTCCAAAATATTCTTCACCCAAAAATTATACAATATTGTCTTCTCAAAAAACGGAGGCTACAAACCCTTGAACAAAGTCTAAAACTGGGAAAAGATAGAATAGGATGAATGATTAGGGTTTGAGTCTTCTTTTTATCAAATTTGGGATCCGTCACGTGCATTTACATTTATGCCCATGGGCTGCATTTTTCCGCTAGACCGCGATCGCATAAGCTTGACTGTGATCGCAGTTACCGCAATTAGCTCACACGACCACGGTTGGTAGACCTTGTTGACTGATCGTGATCACGGTCCTTAGACCGCGACCACGGTAACTGAGGTCATGTCTGCTCCAGGTCTTCCATTGCACTTTTTTACTTCCTTTTGATCCTTTTTAGATCCTATCCACATCTTTCTATCTTATCAGTAATGTGCCTGTAAAATGTAGATGTTAGTTCATTCAATCACAATTATGTCTCCTTTATTAATTCAAAACATGGTAATTTGCATGACTATTGAGTGGTAAAATCACCATTCATCAACACCCCCAGCTTAAAACTTTTCATTTCCTCAAGCAACTCAGCCCCTTATCAAGAGACATTACACTTTTATGCCCAATTTAAATGCCTCAAAGATCACAGTGACTTTAAGCTTAGTCACTACCATAAGTATCTCATTGCACATGGGCTAATATATTCTTACTAAACCTCTCATCATAAAATGTAATATCAAAGGATGCACAAGACTTTAAAGAGAAACCACGCAACAATAACTAATACTCTAAAAGTGACTCACTTTTGATTAAAACTAAGCTATACTCTATTTTCCTCATTGCTCAAAAGATGATAAAATCACCTACCTCAACTCGTTCACATTCCTCCTCACAAGAAAGAAAATTCCATACACCAAGATACCAAATATGCAACAAGGAATTTAAATGCAAAAAATCTCTCCCTCACAAAAGTACTCTTTATGTTAAAAAATGCCATACCATAGACTTGCTCATATTTTCAATTGCCACTACAAAGAAAGTAAAAGGTTGAAGATCTCAAAGAAATTTTTGAGCTTGTATGGTTGGTTTGGTTTAAGATAGGATATCATTTGGCTACTACATGGCTACACCCTTTTTTGAACATCTACATCAGACTATTTAATCTGCCTATTGACTATGGGCCAATCCTCTTTGATCCTTTCTCTTTTTATATGCCTACTTTTTTCTTCCTTTGTTCGCCTAGTTTCTTTGATTTCTTTTTCTTGTGATTTTCATTTAATTTTTTCCTTTGTTTGACCTTTTCTTTTCTATTCATCTATTTTCAATGCTTGGGCACTTAGTCATTTCACTTATAACTTCGTGTCTCCATACTTACTTCCATTAATCTTCACCGCCCCCGACTTAGGCTTTTAGCCTCAAGTTCAAGGAGTGTATGGTTAAAATAAGGATAAAAATAATGGTTCACGACTTGTAATGTGTTTGCTAAAGAATGGTCTAAAGACTCAAAGAAGGTAACTAGGGACTACATTTATGTATGGGTAGGTTCTTTAGGCTAAAATGGGTTTCCAGTGTCACAAAGATGGACTAAGATCATTTCTCCAACAAAATACAATCAAAATTATCTTTGACAGACTAATAAGGAAAGTTCTAGATAACACAAGTATACAAGAGATTAATGAAAATAGTTCACCACATATGGCATGCAAAATTAGCCAAGAAGGCTCAATTGCCCCTCCCATTAGAGACAAAATTAGAGTATCTATCACTATTAACAAGTGAAATATTTTTGGAGTAACAAAAAAGAAAAAGAGTTTTGTTAAAAGGTTTCTCATGTCCATGCCTTTGATTTTTGAAAATTTTTTTGATGTAGGGGGTTGTTTGCTTTGTATTTGCACCATACTCAATTTGCCAACTTACGACTACGACTAAATATTTGGCCTCATATTTTGGCTTAATATGGGAAAACCATGCATATGGCTACTCAGACTTTGCAAATGGTGCACAATGGGATCCCAAATTTACAATGCCACAGGTACTCAGACTTCCCTTGCATGGATGACTTAGATGCCATGAGTACTTATAATTCCCCTACATCTATGGCTCAACATCCAAATACGATGCTTTACCCTTAAGAATGTCATCACTCAATCTATCATAGGGAAAGGCTCGTCATGCGTCATCTTAATGAAAATAAAACTAAAGTAGAAAGAAAAACTAAAAATAAAACCACTTGATAATATATGAAAATGTGGGCACCATAAGAGTACCCAAATATAATATCCCAAAAGCAAACAAAAAAATAAAAAATCATCCAAAATGTCATCAAACAATACCAGACATAACCAGAAATATATTAGAACAAAACAGAGGCACCACCAACTAAAAAGCTAGAAGTGTCCTCACTGCATAGACAATAAGGCAAAAAGGGTGCTCCCTGAATTAGCCTCAGGAAGTGCTCTCTCTGGCAGACTCTGCATCATCTCCACCATCCTTAGCAGCTGAACAACCAACAGAGGCCTCATCATCACTCTCAACCTGAGAAGAAGAAAATCTTTCATGGGGTTTTAGGACATTTCACAGGCCCTTATCTCCCTTCCATATTTTAGTATAGAAGTCCCTCTTATTCTCCCTCTTGTTCATCTTGTCATGTATTACTTTGAGATTACTGTGAGACTTTGCCAATGCTGAGTATGCTCTCTCGAGCCTAGCCACAGTGGATCCTTGTGTCTCTTACTCCTTCTTGTACTTCTCATAATATATGAGTGACATATACAAGTGACGTCTGGTAGATGGCTCTCCCAACCTCTGATAACCCTGATGTCCACACCAATGTCGTCCAAGGGCCCCATAGTAGATGGTATGTAAGACTCTGACTCTTTCGTTATTGACTTGCCTAAGTCAATTTTTCTTTTTTTACTCTGACTGGGAGCACCCTCACCCTAGATCTTTAGTGGGAAGGTGCAGTGACCTGGATACACCCAGGTATCTACAGTATATTCCTCCACTCTTGCCCTCATGCATAACTCAGTAATAAGAGAAGGACAGAAAGGAGAGGTACCCCTTTGGCTCTTGAAGTTCCTCCACACTGAAAGCACAATCTCGCCTACCTTCAAATAAATGTTAGATAACTTGCAAACCACCATTCATGCATGCAAATTAGTGACAATCATCATGTATGTTCAAGGCATCACTCTACTGTAAATGATAGCCAACCAAAGTCTGACCTCTGCTGAAAAATCATTCATAAAAATGCTTCACTTGCTGGTAGCCCAAGGAACTTCCTTGCTAGGACATAATATTTTCGCCATCTAGATCCCAAGATCACATGCTTTTCCCTGAAATTAAACCATATCTGCATCAGGAAGGCCATACACTTCATTGATTTGCTTAGCTCTGAAATGTACTTCCTATCCCCGAATAATCATCATACGGTTTGTGATTGAAACTACGGTAAGGTTGGCATAGAACTCACATACCCAATGCTCATTAGCCTAGCAGGTTCCTTGGATAAAACACATTCACTCGGTAGAAGTGAGTCTAGCATGGAATCCTGGGAGTTTATCCTCCACTTTATCTAGGCATATACTTCTTTCTGGGAATAATTTCATCCTATGCAGATCACTATAGTAAAGGTTTTAGAATTCAAAGGACATAAATCTATTATTGTTGAAGTCTCCCATCTTTGCAACCTAGTACCTGTAAGCAACACAATATAGACCATTATTAGAATTCACACCAAAAACAAGCTAGATTAGTGGTACAAACCCATGCATTGGTGTTATAGAAGGTTTCGGGGTGAGAAATGGGTGTGTAGAAAGTTTTGTTTCTTAGATAACTGCCCTCGGGTATGGAGACCGTGGAGCAATAACTGCGATCGTGGTCATCCGAACCATGATCACGATACCTGAAACCATAGTCGACAATTCCAAACATCAGTTAAAACAATAATTTTAACCCTAAATTTGTGTTCCAACTAAGCACACATCAACATTATAGTTAGAGAACTTAAGCCTAGTATGCATGATTATATCCCCAAAATTGAAGGAATTCACATTGAACTCATTGGAGAATTGAATCAAACACATGGTATACACATTAAGTTCTATATTTTTATGCCAAATTTTGGGTACCCAAGATTTCCCCATTGGTGTGTACACCAATTACAACAACTAACTTCCAAAATACTCATAAACAAACATGCATTTTGTATTAAAAACACTATTTCAGGCCATTCCCTATGCTACAAGTTCTAAGCATATATTTATATTAAGAATAAAGTAGTTGAGACAACATACCAAATGAGACGATGCAAACAGATTGAAATAAACACTTGCATGCTTTACACAATGACAAAAATAAAGAGAATTTAAAGAAGGGTGTGTGTGAAGAAATAGTAGTCGGATGGTCATTTAAGTTGATTCAACAACAATCGCGGTCCTAGTTATGTGATCACAGGCACATGGCCTCCATAATCATGGAGGCACAGGCCTTGATCAAGGTAATTGAGACTAAAATTTAGGTCCTCTGCACTCCTCTGTTTAATCAAAACATGCCACTTTCACCATTCCCTTTTTTTGTTTTAATCAAAATTCCTCCTAGCACTACATTTTCATTGATTATGTATGAACAAATGCAAAATTAAAATCTACTCTGCCATGCATAAAATAAATGGATATGAGACACTTTTAGTGGCTTGATGGGGGGCCTTTTGTTGAGCACTTAGTTTAATATTATGGAACGATGCCTCCTCCACTTTCCTTTGTTGTTCCACTTAGAAGATTTAAATCTCTGTCCCAACTATCATTCACTATGCAATGAGCAGCAGAGGGACAGAAGGTTCAGATCTTCCAATATAAAACTTTAAAGAGGTGAGGAAATAACAAGGGAGCTCCTATCTAGCCATTTTAATGACTTGAGCCTTTTACCCAATTTCAAATCGAATTTATGGTTTGGCTCCTTGGCCAAAAGTATGCATACAAATAGGCCACTAGTTATACATTGAAAGTTGGTTTTCTTGTCCATTGATGATGGGGATTCCATATGCTCTTTTGGAGTGTTAAATACCAAAATATAGGGATGGTCCTCCTTCTCCCCACAATCCATCATTTGCGTAGGTGGATGGATTCTCATCACATCCTCTAAGTGTAATGTTGAGAAGTGGTTTGAATAAGGCCTAACCCCTAATTCTGGGATTGCCTCCTCCGCAGCATCTTCACTCTAAAATGAACTAGAGTCATCATAACAAATGTGTTTTGGTTCTTCTTTTGACTCTAGTACCACTTCTTTTATTTTGACATCTCCAACAATATTTGATTCGGTTGATTGGGAAATCACCGAGGATTCTTCTCTACGATACTCATAATCATATTCTCTTCCTGATCGACCTTCTCTTGGAAAGTGGGCAAGGTAGTTGTATTTACAAAGTTAAGTTCTTTTCCTATTTCCTCCATCTTGGCAATTTCCCTTCCAAATGCCTCATTGTATCGGTGTAGGTCTTGAAACTTCTCCTGTGTTGTAGTTACCCAATCCAATATAGTTTGTAGCATTGATATAAAACTATTTAATCAGTATGTTACTATTCCTTTTTCTCCTTATAAGACCTACCAAACTCATAAGAAGAACTAGCAACTCGGTTAGCATAATAAGGGGAGGAGCCATTTAGAAAATCACTCCAATGTCCATCAGGGCCTAAACACAAAGAACAATCATACTTTAATTAGGATCCATATGGTGTTTCCATCTCTCTTCGGGGAGAATATGTGGAATCTCTTCCAAAGTGGGATCCATCAAAATATGGACATGGATCATTATGTCAAGACTTCCAACTACCAAAATCATATTTGTCGAAAGAAGTCACAGAGAAGGTAAAACCAAAAATCTACCTAACTCAAGAAACAAAAGAAAATTACAAACAAATATTTACAAGTTTGAATTCAAGAAAGTAAGCTAAAATTCTAGAACAACTCAATACGCCAAATTGTTTCCCAGCAGTTGTGCACTTATTGATAATGCTCAACTTACTTATCAATTTAAGTGCAAGGCGAGCGTCATCAAATTATTTATCCAGCTTTGGAGTTTGGGTCGAATCCATGAGGAATAATATGAGTGGCAATTGAGTTAGTTTGGAATGATAGATACTAGCTAAATTTCAAACCAATAGTACAAAAAGATAAAAATAGGGGGTTTGAAAGATATCACACTTAATATTTCTTTTTTGGGATTTTCTAGTATTAATTGGGGTTATGGATAATTAGAGTCTAGGCAATTAGGCACAGATCTTAGGATTATATTTTCTAAGGGAGACATATGCATGAACATGTGATAGTTTAATGCAAATTCTAAGTATTGATGATGCGGTAGGCTAGGTTAGAAATCCTGGAGGCTAGTTTGTCGACAAAACCTCAAGGGTGTCACTCATTGACCCTTTTGAGTACCTAATGAGTGCTTCAATCAAAACCACCTAATCCCTCAATTAGACACCCCAATTTCTAGGATGGTGTCCTAAGTAGTGTCAACTTCACAATCACTTTTTAAGGATGGTGTAAGTTCCTAAAGTTCACCCAAGCCCCTCTTTCAAGGATGGCTTGATCTTTCAAGAGCTTGGGATTTTCATACATCAAACCCATTGGGTATTTGGGCCTTTCACCCACAAATCCAAACTAAGTTACTCAATCAATAGTAGAATCCAACATCATAAACTAGTAAATGCACAATTAAATCATATCTCATAGATATTTACACCCTATTCTAGCATAATTTCAAGAGGAAAAACTATCTACTCATAAGATAAATAAGTAAAGTTTTCACCCAAAATCTTAATTGATTTGATTTGAGAAAATCCAAGTGAATGTTACTTCAAACTATTAGATTCAATAAATATTCAATGGGAGTTCACTAATCATTCACTTAGAAGTGACTCCAAAATATTCTTCACCCAAAAATTATACAATATTGTCTTCTCCAAAATGGAGGATACAATCCCTAGAATAATGTCTAAAAATTGGGAAAGATATAATATGATGAATGATTAGGGTTTGAGTCTTATTTTTATCAAATTTGGGATCAGCCACGTGCATTTACATTTTTTCCCTTGGGCTGCATTTTTTATCTAGACTGTGATCGCATAGAATATTTACCCCTCACATATTTACCCCCTATTCTAGCATAATCCCAAGAGGAAAAACTAGCTACTTATAAGATAAATAAGTAAGGATTTTACCCAAACTCTCCATTGATTTGATTTGAGAAAATCCAAGTACTTCAAACTATGAGATCCAACAAATCATCAATGGGAGTTCACTAATTCATCACTTGGAAGTGACTCCAAAATATTCTTCATCCAAAACAATAGTGTATTCTCCAAGAATAGAGGCTACAAACCCTAGAACAATGTCTAAAAATTAGGAAAGATTTGAGTCTTCCTTTAGTCAAATTTGGGATCAGCCATATACATTTACATTTCTACCCTTAGGTTGCATTTTTCTGCTAGACCACAACCGCATAGGCTTGGTTGAAATCGCAGCTACCGCGACCGCAATTAGCTCATGTGACAGCAGTAGGGTTGACCATATTGACTGACAGTGATCACTTTTTTCACACCCCGACTGCGGTAACTGAGGTCATGTCTGCTCCAGGACTTCATTTTACTTTCTTGCTTTCTTTAAATCCTTTTTAGCTCTAATCTGTATCTTTCTATCTCATCAACAATGTGCCTACAAAATGTAGATATTAGTGTATTTAATCACAATTATGTCTTAGATATTCATTCCAAACATGGTAATATGCATGAATTTTGAGTGAAAATGAGTGGTAAAATCACCACTTATCAGTGTGTCTACTTAACCGGCCGTTGACCATTTGACAAGATCGCTTAAGCAACTATTCAGCCACTTAAGCAGATTTTTTACCCTTTGACCAGGTTGCTTAAGCAAATGCGGTGTCACTTAAGCGACCATCTCTAATTATAAGACCCGAACCAAATCCTTTTCATATTTATGATAGTTTAGGAGCTATGAATCTCCACTTTTTATAATTTTCAATGTGTATTTATTTTAAAATCATTGTCTATGTGATTTTAAATTTATATTTTTCATTTTTCTAGAATACCTATTTTGTTTATCATAATTTCTAACTAAAATCATGAGTCAAAACCCTTTTTCCACAATTGTTAGAGCTTGAAGCATTAAAAATTGTGGGAAATCATACATTGAGGCTAACATAACATAATTCAACACCTTTTGATCCATTTCAATTGTTTTTACTGGTCAAATTCCACTATTTTCCATGTAACTTTCTAGAAATTAGATTTTGAATCTCCTAACTTTGTGGCTAATTTGGTCTTAAATTCGAGCTCCATTTGTGCTTAAATATTTATCATTCATTCCTTTTCCTTCAAGGGACATCGTCACAGATTCAATTTTGGATTTTATTTATGGGCCCCGTAGGCCCATTCTTGTCAAAAATTATGAAATGAATATTTTTATAAGCAATATAGTTCTTGATATTCCATTGTTTCATGGAACTTTTGTTTCTTAAAACCAGAAAATATGCAAGTACTTGCTTCATTTTGGTGGATATATGTAACACACCGTACTTTTCCTAGCATAAATTCATCCCTAGAATGTCAAGAATTTTCTTCAAAGATGAAGACCATTTATTTCCTATGGTATTTTTAGTATTTTAAATAAGCTTTCCATCGATATCAAATTCACCTAAATCTGACACTCAGTTCAGGAATTAGAGCATTTTTAAGTTGGCAGTGTACCACCTGGGCAGTCACCGCATTGCGAAGGTGGTTAAATTCATAATGGTCATTTTTCAGTGGACCACCACAATATTTACGCATCATAGAGATGTCCATTTTCTCATTGGTCAATTTCCATTAGTCCAATGCGATAATGGCGTGTCACACCAAAGGCCAAAATATTATCTCTATTGGGCATCGTGATCGTGGCATATCGCATTGAATTTATAGGTCCCTATTGTCAAAATCCATTGGACAACATAATAGATCCGCATCGCGGATACCCCCACTTTTCCAGTCGTCAAGTTCCAGTGAGCCACCGAGATAGTGGCGCATCGCGGTGACCCATTAAATCGGGAACCCAGTTCATTTTTCCAGTTTCATTTAGGATTTTAAAAAGGATATTTTGTACAATTCTCAAACCCCCAATTCCGTCCAAATATAAAATTTAAGCCTATTACAAGTATTTTATTCTTATATTCATCAAATTTTCTCTCAAGCAAAACCGTAAGCTTTAACATTCAACTCCAAGAATCCCCAATATTTCACAATTCTTTTCCCAAACTAATTCAAGATTCAAAGTTCCCAATTCAAGAATTCCAAGAATCACCATTCAAGGGCACAAATATAATCCCGAAAGCAAACTTGTTCATCTAGTTCATCATCCAAGGTATGTGGGGTTTTGAACAAGAATAAATCTTTCATCCTTGTGCCCAAAAACTTACATTAAATGACAAATTCTTGAGTTTAGTATGATTTTCCATGAAATTTAAGTTAGGGTTTATATCCAATGTTTCTAATTGCATGATTTTGAGATTTTAAGTGATTTGGATATTGAATTACATGTCTACTTTTGAAAAATGAATGTGTATGATCATATTTTCCAGATTCTACATTGAATTATGAATATTTATATTACCAAGCATGAACCTTATGGTGTTTGACATGAAACTGAAGCATGGGTTACTAAGCCTTAGTTTGTATGTTGCCATTTCAAGAATGACTATGTTTTAAGCATCCCATGATTAGCTATTTTTAGATTTTTATAAAGAAAGTTGATCTATTGATCCAAGTAAATATAGAAATCCATATTATTCATATCGTTTATGATTTAAAGAAAAGAGAAGTATAATTGGTTTTCATTGTAAACCCTTGTGCTATTTTAAGGTGGATTTCGGAAAAGTTCTGAGCAATAAGTATAGGAGTAGTATTTAGTACCGAGTTGGGTACGATTCCAAGGTCTCATTCCCCCAAACTACATGTCACCACAGGTTTCTGATTTTCCCATAGTGGGCTAAGATAGTGATCACTTAAGTTAAGGTTCTACTCGGATGGCAAAGATAGAACAGCTCTCCCCAATGTGGGTAAGACATTGACTCTATGTCAGCTCACATGGTTATGTCGATTAGAAGAAACTCCCTAAGTCCCACAGTTCCAACATTTCCCAAGGCTCCCAAAGCTTCTAAGTTGTAAAAGAAAAGAATGATAGAAAAGCTTTTATAAGACTAAGTGTAAAGACTCACATATTTTACTCAGATTATGCTTTCTGAAAAGATAATAGTTATAGTTTTCATTTTTCAGATATTAAATTTTTGGGTGAGTCCTTTCTACACTTAGATAGTATGATTTAAAAAGAGAATACAAGCACGGCTTTTAGAACTAAATGTTATGCCTCACTATATTTATAAAGAATGACTTGCTTTTCGTGACTATTATTTTCAGTATTTCAGATATTCCAGATATGTGAGTCATTTACATTTAGCATGCACTATTTTACAAATTATGATGATGAGATGATGTTTTACTTATGAATTTCACCCCCATAGACTCAGTACATCCTCAAAGTACTGATCCACATATATGTCTATGTGCTACATTGTCTCATAATGTAGATATCAGTTCAGGTGTAGCACTCATACCATATTCAGATAGTTTGCAGCTTCCAGTCAGCAGGTGACGAGTCCTCTTAATTCAAGGGGTCGATGTAATCATATAGTTTGGGAAGTATTTTCTTTTTATTTATTCAGTCCTATTGATTTGGGATAGTTGGGGGTCATGTCCCGGCTCCCTAAGTCAATACTGGTAAAGGCTTCACAGAAAGTCAGTAGGGTAAATGTATTTGATTCTAGTGTTGTTTTGTAAAAGCAGAGTTGTAATCATTTTCATTTAGTTTTGTAATTATCAATTTTAGAAAAGATTCATCTTCCACTTATTTAATTCAGATTTATTATTTTAGTTAGTTGCTTATGAATTATGCTAGTAGAAGGAATAACTTAGGATAACTTGTGGTCCTAGGCACCCTGTGACATCTCAGGACCATTTTTAGGGCGTTATAATATAATGTGTTTTTGTCTCTATTTTTTAGGAAACTAGATTTTGGGAGTTAAAATAAATAAAATTAGTTAAAGGCTGATGAACACCTTACTTATGAGGTCACCTACATGGCATAAGTACTAATTATGCCACCGTAAGAGGCTTCATAAGTTTTAGAAATGCTAAGTTCAGAGACCTTAAAATATAAAGTTTTTTTACTAACACTAATGAAGGGTCACTTATGTCCCATAAGTACTACTTATGGCACTATAAGTATTATCACAAGAAGTAGAGATTGAATATCAGAGGCTCTGAATTTTTGAAGATTTCACTGGTACTTGCGATGATGCTATTTATGGGACGTAAGTGCATATGTGGTCACAAGTACTAAAGCATGCTAAAGATTAGAAGAAGCGTGTCACCTATGATGGCCTCTTACGTGGCGTAGGTAACACCTACGGACCATAAGTGGCCACCAACCTATTTCTCTTTGTACATTTTAGTTTAGATTTCTAGGGTTTTTATGTAACCTATAAATACTCTTTGAATTTTTTTAGTAAGTTGACGCACTCATATTATTCATGAATATATATTAATTTCAAGATTAACTTTTGATCTTGGAATCCTATTGTTCTTGGTTTTGGTTGATTAATTAATTTGAGAATTTTAGTTTTATTCTTCCATTGTTGTGAGATTATTCCTATACTTTCTTTATTAAATTCCATGGCGTTTCTTGCAACTATGAGTGGCCAAACCCCTTATCAAGGGTTGTGAGGTTCTTCTATATCATTATTTATGCATGGATTGTGATGTTCTACGGTTTGTTTGCTTCCTTAACTACTGTAGAAGTTAAAGAATTACGTGTACTTGCAATCACCCTCAAGAGAGGTCAATATTGGGAAAAGGTGATTACAACAATGATTCGAGGCTATTAACCCTCATCTAATAACTCGATATTCACAAAGTGATAGTCAAACTAGGATAAAATATAATTTGAAAGGCAACACTCAAATACATACAAGGTGAAGAGTGAAGTTTACCAAGGTATTCACAAGATAGTTGGTAATACCTATCTTGTTACGTTCTGCATGTGTGGATAGTGAGATTGTGAGATTAAGCATGATAAACCTATGGTGTTAGGAAGCTATAGGGAACATAGTCCTAGTGTCCATCACAGATTGATTACAAGTGAAAGCAATCCAAAACTGTTAGTTTTTACTGTTTACTAAAGATTTCTCACATTTAATTTTCTGCACTTTTGTGTACTTCAACAATTTTGAGAGAAAGATTCTAGCTATTTTCTATGGGATTGAACCCAACCTAGTTGGGTTACTATAATTTGACAAGAACCCGCATTATATTGTAATGACCCTTGAAGTTATTTTCCATATATTTGTTATTTTTTGTATTAGAGCTTTTCTAATGCTTCCCTAAGTCAATTATGACTTACTAGGACTGACAGTTTGCTTACCAGGCAGTTCATTTGGATTTTAGAGCCAATTTTCTATTTTGAAGTGTTCGTTGGTTCAAATTAGTTAAGGGAAGAAAAATTCAGTCAAATGAACTTGTATGCTAATGTCAACTATTCCAACATCTCTGAAATGTCAATTTTAGGCTAGGTGGACTCTTATTTCGGTCCTGAGATACCCAAGCTCATTTTGCGCTATTAGTCAAAAGTTACCAAAATGGAAGTTTAGTGTGGGACCCACTTTTTGGTCAAAACACGAAGTCAAACTTATTATTTAAACTTACAAATCATTACAGCATGATTACATTTTTAGTTTTTATCTTATGACCTCAAAAATGATACAAAATTCATATATTTTCTTATAAACATGATTTAGCAATAGAAACATGATTGGTTTTTAGACTTATAAACCTATATGCTTACTTTATGGTGAATTTAACCTCAGATGAAAATTTTAAATTTTCCATTGAGTTTGGAACATTGAATTTTGTACGGTAGCATAGTCCATTTTCATATATGAGATTTCATATAAATCCCAAAGGTTCGACGGAGACTTAGAGATCTTTAAGTCTCAACTAGCGCTGTTGCACAAGTGATCACTAGCCAAGTCTTGTGATCGCGATATAGCATCCACCCTATGATTACTATAATTATGACACCTATGTCATAAATGTGAAAACCTTAGTAGATGGTGAATGTCGCGATCGCGAGGGCCGGGTCACAATAGCCAATCTTAAGCACCTGGAAAGGGTATATATACCTTATTTTAGCTTATTTTCCCATTCTTCATCCATTCTCAAGAGATGTAATCCTTAAAGAGTGGATAATCTTGGTATTAGATCTTGTGGATGATTTGAGAGCTTTGGTAATGATTATTATGCGATTTTTATTCAAATTTTTGGTAAGATTCCTCTATTTTCATGATTAATTTCCTTTTTACTTCCCTAAATCCATAAAACTTGGTGTTTTAATTATAAAAATAATATAGCTCAAATTTATCCCATTTTAAAGGATAATTACTCCTTGAGCTTAAGGGAATATGGGTCGGCTTTGGATATGTGATTTCTATAAATGGGACACATAAGGGATTTTTTAGTACTTTTGGACCCAAAGCATAATGGTGCAAGATAGGTATAATTAGTCTCATTAAGATGAGATAATTATGATTTTGATAGCGTGGCACCTGGTGGAAGCTTCTTGGAAGGGAAAGTTGGTGATTTATCAAATTCTTCAACCTTCCTTCGGCGTTTAGGAAGGTTAGGTTTTCCTCTCTTTACAGATTGAGTTAGTTTATAGTATGTTTATGATATTATAATGGATTTGGGATAGGTTCTAGATATTGGTGCAATTAATTGTGAAATTTAATATTAGTTGGACCGTTTAGGCTACCCAAAAATTATAATTTAGGAATAATTGCCTTAATTGTTCATGTTTAAGGTAATTCCTCTATCTTAGGGTTGATTTTGGCTTATCTAACATCAAATAGTATATTTAGATACTTAGACTAGTTTGGGGTAGAGTTTTCCCTGTAATGGATGTTGGGGATTTAGAAGTAGGCCCTTTGTCCCACTATAGACCAAGATTTGTCTTAGTGACTAAAATATTTATATATGCTTCTTGTACATCCTGGTGGGGTGGTATGAAGAGAGATGTGGTAGATTTCATGGCTCATTTCCTATGTTGTCAGTAGGTGAAGGTCAAGCATCAGAAACTAGGTTGCTTGATTCAAAGATTTCCCATTCCGTAGTGGAATGAGAGTGGATTGCTATGGACTTCTTTAGTGGTTTACATTGAACTTCCCATTTTTTGATGGTATTTTGGTCATTGTAGATCGGTTGACCAAGTTGGCATATTTCATTTCTTTTCAGACGTCCTACAGTGCTGAAAGGTTAGCTCATATCTATGTTAGTAAGATAATCCATTTGCATAGTGTGCCTATATCCATCATTTTAGAATGATGTTTGGGTTAACTTTTAGATTTTGAATAGATTTATATAAGGAGTTAGGTACTCATACGTGTATATCTATATATATTCAATTCAAGTCCAGGGGATGATTATATTATTGCTTACATACTTACCTCTTTGAGTCTAGGGATATTTACTATGATATTTATCATGGTATTATGAGATAACATTGAGGGCTTTAGGGTATGATATTTAAAATAGAGATACTGGCTAAGTCTAAACGTGTGAAAAATGGTTATAATTAGGCATGTCATGGATGGACTCTAATTGTACCATGGAAGTCAGTACATGATGGTAGGTTAGCTTATACTATCATGATTGTACCCTCTAGGTTTATGGGGGCTGCATTGGGTAATTTACTTTTTGGAACTTATTATCTTACGGGGGGTAATTTTGTAGTTATAATTACACGTATTTAATCCTTTATGATTATGTGATTTTTTTGTTACCTACTTTTGTATGTACAACGATGTTGGAGTTATTTTAGGTTTGCCTCCTTACCTTAACTTAGTTATTTTATCATGCATTTTATTATATTTGTATCATTATTTAGCTCAGTCAACCGATGAGGCCTACTGAGTACCTATGGTTTTGGTACTCATACTACACTTCTGTACCATTTTGGTATAGATCTGTGTACTTTCTTCTGCCGCTAATTTGATGATCGTGTAGTGGTAGATTTAGGAGATAGGGTAAGCTCTTAAAATTAGAGTTTCCCTATTTTTTTCTATCTATCTATGTCTAGTCTTTAGTTTTAGAATTGACTATATTAACTATTTTAGAACTTCTGTTGTATTATAGTTGAGCTGGCTATTCTGGGTTAGATAGATATTTTAGTTCTAGTTCATTACATAGGAGTTTTTATAATTGTGGGGGTTGTGGTCATTATTTACAAGTGTTCCCTAGTCGTAGGGTGATTGTTGTCTCAACTCAGAGTGTTCCCCCTACACAAAAATTCATTCCTCAACTAGAGGTGGTTTGCATAGTCATTGGGATAGTCCACAGGGTGCTTGTGGAGGTTCTTAGGTGGTTAGGATGAAAAAATGTTTAAGATCCCAGCTAGGTGTTAGTCTTGGTCAGTTGTATACAGTACCTGCTAAATCCAAGGTTATGTCTTCAAATGCTATTGTCATAGGTACAGTTTTGGTGTGCCATCATTCCACCCTTGATTTATTTAATTCAGTATCCATTTATTCTTATGTGTCTGGTAATTATGCTTCATGGTTAGAGTTATCTTAGGATTTATTATCCATGACATTATGTGTATCTACTCCCCTAGGTGATTCTTTAGTAGTGGATCGGGTTTAAAGATCTTATGTTATGACTGTTACAGATGTTGATACTCATGTTGATCTTATTACGCTGGAAATGATAGATTTTGATGTTATTTTGGGCATGAACTGGTTATCCCACCATCATGCAGTCATGGAATATTTTGCCAAAACCGTTACCTTAGCCATGCCCAGCATACCCCCAATCATATGCAGGGATTTTTTAACCACAAGTAGGATGGGATTATTTCTTATATGTGTGCTTGGAGGCTTATTTTAAGAAGTTGGAAGTCTTATTTCGCTTCTATTCATGATGTTAGTATGGATAGTTGTCATTTGGTTCTATTCTAGTAGTCTATGAGTTTTCTAATATTTTCCCTATTGATCTACCTGGTATACCTTCTGCCCATGATATTGAGTTTGTTATTGATCTTGAGCCAGGCACCTGACCTATTTCTATGGCACCTTACTATATGGCTCCTGCTGAGCTTAAGGATCAAAATTATCAGATTTAGGATCTTGTTGGAAAGGGTTTTATTAGATTGATTATGTCTGTTTAGGGAGATATTGCATTGTTTGTAACGAAGAAAGATGGCTCCATGAGTATGTGCATCAATTATAGGCAGCTTAATATTATAATAGTAAAGAACCGTTAATCGTTACCTCGCATTGATGAATTGTTTGACTAGCTTCACGGTGCAGTGATGTTTTCTAAGATTGATTTGAAGTTTGGTTACCATCAGTTGAGGATTCGAACTGAGGATATCTCAAAAATAGCCTTTAGGACCCGCTATGGTTGTTATGAGTTCCTGATATTGTCATTTGGGTTGACTAATGCCCCAGCCACATTCAATGGTTTGATAAACTGAGTGTTCCAGTGTTATTTGGATTCATTCATGATTGTGTTAATTTATGACGTCCTTGTGTACTCGAGGAGTAGAGAAAAGCATACATAAAATTTAGGGATTGTGCTCTGGACCTTGAGAGATCATGTGTTTTTGCAAAGTCCTCTAAATATGAGTTTTTGCTTGATTCGGTGACAATCCTTGGGCATGTGATGTCTAACGATGGGATTATGGTAGACTAGCTAAAGATTGAGGCTATTCATAATTGGCTTGGCCAGTTATTATAGATGATTTGTGGAGGGTTTTTCGACTTTTTCAGCACCTATGACTAGATTGACTTGGAAAGAGGTTACTTTTTCGATGGTTTGAGGAGTGTGAATCACTCTTTAGGAATCTCAATGAGTTTCTTACTTCAACTCTAATTTTGGCTCTTCCTGTTGAGGGTGAGGGATTCACCATTTATTATGATGTTTTTGGTATTATTTTAGGTTTTGTATTATTGACCAGGGTTGTGTTATCGTTTATACTTTGAGGCAGCTTAAGGTGCATGAGCGTAATGCCCCACTTGTTATGGCAAAGAGAGATCTTAATGCTAGGAAACATAGATGGATGGAGTTACTTAAGGATTATGATATCTCTATCTTGTATTATCTGGGCAAGGTAAATGTCGTGGCCAATGCCTTGAGCCGAAAGGCTATAAGTATGGGTAGCTTGACTAGTATTTCTGCTTCTCAATGGCCATTTGCATTAGACATTAAGTCCTTCACCAACTTAATGGTTTCATTCGATATTTCAGATCCTCAGAGGATCCTTTCTAGTGTTGAGGCGAGGCCTTCACTATTTGAGCAGATTCGGGATCACCAATTTGAAGATAATAGGCTTTTCATTCTACGTGATCAGGTATTAAGTAGTGAGTCTACGAGGCCTACCATAGCTTTTGAGGGTATTTTGAGATTTGATTGCCGCATTTATCTTCCTAGAGTGATGATTTGATTTAGTTAATTTAGCATGAGGCTTAAATTTTAAGATATTCTATTCATCTGGGTACAACCAAGATGTATAGATATTTGAGATAGTATAATTGGTGGGGTTGCATGAAGAGAGATGTGGTGGATTTCATGGCTCATTAACTATGTTGTCAGCAGGTGAAGGGTGAGCATCAACGGCTAGGTGGCTTGATTCAGAGATTTCTCATTCCTAAGTGGAACTAGGAGTGGATTACTATAGCCTTTATATGTGGTTTACCTCACACTTCCCATTGTCCAATGGTGTTTGGGTCATTATAGATCGGTTGACCAAGTCAACATATTTTATTCCTAATCAGATGTCCTTTTGCTTAGAGATTGGCTAGTATCTATGTTGGTGAGATAGTCTATTTTCATAGTATGCTTATATCTATCATTTTAGACTGGGGTTCCGTGTTCACTTCTAGCTTTTGGAGAGATTTCTAGGAGGAAATGTGTACTTATATGTGTATATCTATATATACCCAGTTTGAGTTTGGAAGTTGATTATGTTATTACATGCATACTTACTAGTTTGAGTTTGGGGCAATTTACTATGATATTGATCATGATATTGATGAGATAACATTTAGGGTTTTGGGGTATGATAATGAAAATAGAGATATTGGCTAAGTCTAAAATTGAGAAAAATGGTTATAATCAGGCATGTTATGGATGGATTCTAGTTTTACCATTGAAGTTGATACATGATGGTAGGTTGGATTATACTATTGTGATTATACACTCTAGGCTTATAGAGGTCTGCATTGTGTTGTTAACTTTTCTGCACTTATTGGCTTATGGGGGCCAATTTTATATTTATAATTGCATATGTTTGATCTTTTGTGATTATGTTATTATTTTTGTTACCTACTTATTTATGTACAATAATGCTAGAGTTATTTTCGTTTTGCCTCCTTCCTTGACTAAGTTATGTTATCTAGCATTTTTTCGTATTTTTATCATGAGTTATCTCAGTCGTACTTTGATGCCTATTGAGTACCTATGGTTTTGGTACTTATACTAGACTTCTATGCCTTTTTGTGCATATTCGAGTATTAGTTGTTGTCGCTAGTTCGATGACCGTGTTGTGGTTGATTTCGTGGATAGTGTGAGCTCTTAGTGTCAGAGTTTTCTATTTCCTTCTGTCTATCTATGTCTAGTATTTAGTTTTGAGATAGGATTGTAATGACTATTTTAAAATTAGGGTTGTATTTATAATAAATCTTTTGCTGGCTCTACTATGTCATGAGATGGTTTTCTATGTTATGGCTACCTTTTTTACTATCTCTACTTCCTTGCTAATTTATGAATTGTATTGAATTATCTAATTGCCCTTTTTGAGTCATTTTCCACCAAGTTAACCCATTGAGAATAGCTCTAGGCTAGGGTTTGTCTTACCTATTGGCTGGTTTGGTAGGTGCCTCATGACTCATAAATCGAGTCATGACATGTGTCTTCTTGGAGGGTATAGTTTCGGAGACATTTAATTTTTTGTGTCATTGTTGGAGAATATAGTTATGGATTGGTTAATTGGACTTTTGAGGTTATTGAATTTTAATTTTCAATTTTAATCGAGGCGTACGCCGATGTATGTACAATAATAGGAGTCAAGGCAATCCTTTTATCCCATTTGATCCTGAACCAATCAGAATCCTACAGTAGAAACATAGGATGTCTATTGTTGGGTGTATTTATGCATTCTAATGTTGCTATTCTAGCCTTTTTAGCCTGGTTTTAAGGATGATTCATGTTCGTAATGTGGTGATAATGATATTAATGTGCATCTAAGTGTCCATGTATGTGTTTACAATGTTTATTGGTCTTTCACAGAAGATTTGATTCAAATTGATCATTAAGAGTTCAACCGAGAAAACTAGTGTTACTAGTTTGAGTTAGGTGTTTGTCTAGTCTATCGTGTTGGGTTCTAACTTGTTTAATGAATTAATAAGGTTGTAATTAAGTATTTATATGTGAAACAACTTGCTTATAATGTTCAAGGGTCAATTAGATCAAGACAAGAATCAAAACAATAAGCATAAGCTCAATGTGAATTTAGCCTATGCTTAGCTCGTGTTTATTGTTCACCGTCTTGGATGTGTTGTTTTGAGATCTAAATTGTTTTTCTTAATGCTATATGATTCTTGTTGAATGAATTATGATGATATATGAAGGATATACAAGCTTCAAATCAAGTTTAAACAACTCAACAAGGCTTGGAATAGATCACGGAAGCACAATATACAACTTGACACAAATTTGGAAACCTGAAATCTCTTGAACGAGTTATGGAATATAGGGAGTCATCTCGGCATGTGATACACACCAAAAGACTCAGAAGTCACCCAAAATAATGTGTCCCTCCGACTTTACCACGGCGCGCCTTCCATTTCAGTGCTCCTGTGCCTTAGAAAATATTTTGAGAACTTCCAATGGGAGCTACGAGCTCTATTCCAGTCCTGATGGACGCTGATTTTTTGTCCAACACGGCTCTGGATTACCCTTTTTCTATCAACACGTCCTTATACACATTTTTAATCATCTTTGGATATATTTTGGAGCTTAAGGGGCTGCTACAACTTCTTACTTAGTTTTTTATTCTTTTAATATAGTTTATTCATGTTTTTAGTCGTTGATTACAATTTTGTGATTACGGTTATGACTATGCGTGGCTAAACGCCCTTTTTCAGAATTAAAGCTAAGAACATGACTACTATTATTTTGAATTGAATTCGCTTAACTTTACTTATCATTGTTGGTTTTGTGTTCATCTTTGATTTAACTATTTTATGAATTCACGACCCTTAGAATACACCAAATCTCTACCTTTTAATCTCGGGAGAGGGAATAGGGGATAGAACAAGGAGATGAACAAAGTATGGTTTGTATTTCTTAATGAAATAAGTAATTCAAATTAGTATCCAGGACAAGGATGTACTTGGATGCGTTACTTGATTCGAAAGTAGGATCACAGCTTTAAAGAACTTAAGTGGACTATTACATCCTCGCTTAATGATGTAGTTGTAAGGTTCAACTTAGGTAAAGGATTAGAGGTTGGGAAACCATAATCATACAATTAACCCAATGTATCAACAACCAAGATAATCAAGTTAACAAATGAAATTCAACAACATAGTATGATTGTTCAAAGTGCTTTAACCTTGGGTTTTCTCTAATTGATTGTTACAAGATATTTACATTACACATTTTTTACTTTACTTGTAAAATTTCCAAACTCTCTTTTTGGTCACACTTGCATCAACTGAATCTAAATTGTGAACTAAAGTAGAATTGTTATTGGATCAAGTCTCTGTGAGATCGATACTTGGCTTTCATTAGGCCACTTTACCAATTGATAAGACCACATACACTTGCGTGTGCACTTAGATACTATCAAGTTTTTGGTGCCGTTGCATGGGACTTGTTATTTGGCAACTGTTTATTTTAGTTTTACTTTAGATTTCTTGGGTGTATTTTATGCTTGGTCTTGGTTTTGTGATGGCAAGAAAACGGTTTTAAGGTTCGGAAGCTGGCAAAGATAGAGATTTAGTTTAACCAAGCCCCAAACCCGAACAACATTGCAAAATATGATAAACACTCAGTTCAGCAGCCTAAAATTGGAAGCTCCACAACCTGCAGCCACATTCAATTCCATCCAACAAGTTGTAGGTTTGTGTGAAGTGTGTGGTAATAGTGGTCATTTAGCGGCTATGTGTGCTTCAAATCTGAAATCAGTGATGTATGTAGGTAATGATGACAGGCCAAATTATGGTAATGCCTACAACACAAAGTGAAAAACTCAGCCATGGAATGCTCCATAGCCACTGAACCAAACAAATAAGTCAACTAGCAACATGGAAGAGATGCTGAAGTAGCTTCTAGCTAGTCAGACACAATTAGCTACGGACATAAATAATTTGCAAGCCGCTCAAAGAAGCTTAGAGATTAAAGTTGGGCAGATACAATAAACATTAAATACTAGGACAAAACGTGGTTTACTAGCAGATATAGATAATCCAAAGTAGGTTATAGAAATCACTGTGAAGAGCGGTAAAGAGTTTCAAGAAGAACCTCCTAAGGCAACAAAGGAAGTAGATGCATATTTACCTCCCCAATAGGTTTCTGAAAAAGTTTTTGATAAGTCAAAGAAGTCTGAGTACTTGAAAGAGATAGTTGTTGCTGAACCAGAAAAGAAGCAAGTGCAGCCACTACCCTTTTCTCAAAAGCATATGAAAGCGAAGTAGGATGCAATGTTTAAGAAATTCTTTAATACATTCATAGGGCGTCACATTAACTTACCTTTTTTAGATGTTTTGCAGGGTATGCCCAAGTATAGTAAGTACTTGAGAGATGTTGTTTCTAAAAAGGTGAAATTACAAGATATCAGAGCAATAACACTCACCGAATTGTGTAACACTATAATGACACAGAAATTCCCTAATAAATTGAGAGATTCGGGTAAGTTTACTCTCTCTATCCAAATTGGGAGTAAAGTGCATTGAGTGACTTAGGGGCGAGCATAAATTTGATGCCCCTATCTTTATTTAAAACATTGTGCTTGGGAAAACCTAGATTGACCACTGTGGTTTTGCAGATAGCAGACAGATCAATGGAATATTTAGAAGGAATAATAGAGGACGTTCTCAAAAGAGTTGATAACTGTTATTCCTGCTGACTTTATTGTTCATGATTTTGAGGGAGACGAATAGGTACTAATTATCTTGGGGCGTCCATTCTTAGATACCAAAGAAGCATTGATTGATGTTAGAGATGGCTCGCTCAAAATGAGGGTAGAGGATGAAGAGGTGGTCTTTGATGTTTACAAAGCACCCAATTTAACATCCCATTATAAAGACTTGTGTATGATTTGATAGTGTTAAAGGGGACAAGTTTGGGGTGTTGAGTCCACAAAAATCCTCTTTAGACTACGTGATTGAGCAGCCGAAACTTCTATCGCCTTAGCCTAATATAAAGAAAATTGATGAGACTGAAAAGGCTAAAGTTGGAAAACCTATTGCTCTTAAAAATTTGCATCCAAGAGGGGTGAAGAGAATAAGAAGATGGACACTAAGTGTGAGTAAATGGGTGAAGGAATATGGTTAAGCCATAGTTGGGTCGTGTCGTGACTCTAAATCAGGCGTTTCTTGGGACACAATCCAAGTTATGTAGGTTTGTTTTATATTCAGGTTTTAGTTTATACTTCATGTAGTTTTTGTTTTTTATTGAGTCGCAGGTTAATAGGAAGTTTGGGTAGTGGAAACCTAAGCTAAAGAGCATGGCAAAAACTAAGTGTGGGGTCCTATGGATCTCATTTATATGTAAAGATACTACTAGCTAGTCCTAGAGGCCTTAGGGAGTATTTCTATCTCTTATTTTAAGTTCACTTTGGGGATAAAGTAAATTTTTAAGTGTGGGATGGGGAAATTCCTAAATTTTGGATCAATTTAAAAAAATTTGGTGCGAGGTATTCTTGTTGGTGCTTTTTTGAGTACATGGTGCAAGTGTTTTGTTTGGTAAAAGCATGTAGAATAAGTGAATTGCTACTTTTTCTACTTTTGAGACTCTTAGGCTCATTTTTTGGACTCTTGTACTTTTTGGCTTAAATTTGAATTCATACTATTATGTGGTTTAAAGTTTATGATGATCCTATTGAGTTGAGCATATGCCATGTGCGTGTGAGTTTTTTGTATATTCCTTGTTGCATGTGATGTCTAGAACTTACCCGATGTATGTGTATAGCGAAATAAAGAGTGTAGGTTTAGGAGATTATTTAGGCATTTCTTTGATAGCCTTGTTTTATACCTTCTGTTTCTCCTACAATTTGTGCATTATCCTAGTTAATCCCTATTAAGATTTTAGCTTTTCTTTGATAGCCTCATATGTAGCCTAATACCTTCTTTGATAGATTATAATTTGATCCAAAAAGTTCCCAAGTGCTTTGATAAAAAATTGATTTAGTAAAGAGTTTGAGAAATTGAAGAAGAAAAGGGTGAAATTGATGCCCCAAGGTAATAGTTATTGGCGTTTATATTTAATGTGTGGTGGTTCTAAGTGATATAAATGGTGTTAGAAATATTCACATAATTGTTGAAAATGAGAAAAATTGAATCTTAAAGAAATAAACAATACGCCCATCATGTGTTTGTTAAAATCCTCAAAAGAAATGGGGCAAAATAACTTGTGATAAAGACCTATTTAATCCTATGCTTAACATTCTAATATTAGTGGAGCACTACACTAAGGGCAAGCCTATGGTTCATTGTGTGAAACTTGTGAATTCCTTGTAAGAGTGAGTGTGATTTCATTCTTACACCCATCATGTTATGAATTTTTTAATTGTGAGGTATTATGGGTAACTCTGTTGCCGTGAGAGTACATGTTTGATGTATGTGGGTGATTTGTATGATGTCTTTGATTGAATTATAAGCATGAGTTTTCCAACTAGGTGAGTCAATTCTTGTGGCGAGGATGTTTTGGAGTAGTGTTCATAAGCTTTCAATTGTGTTAACAACATGCTTAGTGTTGTAAACTTGCATCTTGTGTAATAATTGTAGTGGTAGCTTGAATGTCTTATTTTTAGTAGAAGTGTGGAGTCTTACCATATCATGATTCTTATAGTGAAGAATTGTTCAAACACAAACAAGGCATTAAGTGTGGTATGGTGATGTTGGGTGTATTTATGCATTCTAGCGTTGCTATTCTAGCCTTTTTAGCCTTGTTTTAAGGATTAGTCATGTGCTAGATGTGGTGAAAAGGATATAAATGTGCATATAAGTGTCCATGTATGTGTTTAGAATGTTTGAAGGTGCTTTCACATAAATTTTGATTCAAATTGATCATTTAGAGTTCAACCAAGAAAACTAGTGTTACTAGCTTGAGCTAGGTGTTTGTCTAGTCTATTGTTTTGGGTTATAACATATTTAAGGAGTTACTAGGGTTGTTATTAGGTATTTAAATGTGAAATAACTTGCTTATAATGTTTAATGGTCAATTGGATCAAGACAAGAGTCCAAACAACAAGCTTAAGCTCAATGTGAATTTAGCTTATGTTTAGCTCGTGTTTCTAGTTCACTGCCTTGGATGTTGTATTGTTTTGGGCTCTAAATTGTTGTGATTAATTTTATAGGATTCTTGGTATGGATTATGATGATATATGTGTTATATACAAGCTTCAAATAAAGTGAAAACAACTCAAGAAGGCTTGGAATGGATCACGGAAGCACAATACATAACTTGACACAAATTTGGACACCTAAAATGCTTTGAGAACAGCTTCCACTGGGAACCCGTGATTACCCCACGACACGAGCTCTATTCCAGGCCTTATGGATGCTGGTTTCTTGTCCAACACGGCTTTGGATTACCATTTTTCTATAAATATGTCCTTATACACATTTATAATCATCTTTGGAAATATTTTGGAGCTTAAGGGGCTGCTACAACTTCTTCATTAGGTTTTTATTATTTCAATTTAGTTCATTCAAGTTTTAAATCATTAATTACAGTCTTGTGATTACGATTATGACTATGCGTGGCTAAACACCCTTTTCGGGGTTGAAGCCAAGAACATGAGTACTATTGTTTTCAATTGAATTCTTTTAACATTGCTTATCATTATTGGTTTTGTGTTCATCATTGATTTAACTATTTTAATGATTCGCGACACTTAGAATACATTAATTGTCTACCTTTTGATCTTGGGGGGGGGGGGGGGAATAGAGGATAGAAAAAGGAGATGAACAAAGTATAGTTTGTATTTCTTTATGAAATGAGGAATTCAAATTAGTATCTAGGACAGGGATGTACTTAGATGCCTTACTTGATTCGAACGTAGGATGATAGCTTTAAAGAACTTAAGTGGACTATTACATCCCCGCTCAATGATGTAGTTGTCAGGTTAACATAGGTAAAAGATTAGAGGTTGGGAAACCATAATCATGGTATTAACCCTATGAATCAACAACCAAGATAAGCAAGTTAACGAATGCAATTCAATAACATAGTATGATTGTTCAAAGTGATTTAACCCTGGGTTTTCTCCTATTTATTGTTACAGGATCTTTACATTACGCATTGTTTACTTTACTTGCAAAAATTCCAAACTCTCTTTTTTGGTTATGCTTGCTTCAACTGAATCTAAATTGTGAACTAAAATAGAATTGTTGTTGAATCAAGTCTCTGTGGGATCGATACTTGACTTTCATTAGGATACTTTACTACTTGATAATACCAAGTACACTAGCGTCTGTTCTTAGGCGTTGTCATTGTCAAACCAAGATTGTAAAGATCATCATTAGGGGCTTCGAGATGATCCATAGGACTTGCCTCCCGTACCTCTGTATGTTGTTTAAGAGATAGCCGAGCAAACCACTATGCAATTATTATCAAAACCGAATGTGAGAAGGGATAATGAGGCCACCCAATATGCAGCTCTAGATTTGAGATAGAGACAGAATTTTTATAATTGAGAAGAATTCGATCGATGTAGAATAAATAAAACTGTAGTACCCCCTTCTTTTCAGTAGTTGCCAGCATATGCTGATCCAGATGAAGACATGGGGTATGTAAAGCTTGTTGAGACAGGAGCCATCATTCCTCCTGCTTTGCCCCAGGGGTGAAGTTAGACATTACTAGTTTTATTATCTAATTGTTTAACCTGAAAGGTATGTTTGTTGTCCTATCGACTAATGACGTATACATGCATCTTATAAATTTTGTTGAAATTTGCACTTCTTCTAATTTAACTAGGGTAGATCAGGAAGCTTTAACACTCAAGTTTCTTCCATTCTCTCTAGCTGGTGAAGCGACATTATGGTTAGGGGAATAACCTCATGAGTCTATTACTACTTGGAATTAGTTATGGAAACAGTTCTTAGACCATTTCATCTCTTCTCCCAAAATGTTTCAATTAAAGGACGAGATCCATAGTTTTAGGCCATTGCATTCTGAAGCATTGTATGAGGCATGGTTTTGGTTTAAGAAAAAGTTGATGATGATGCCTAATCACAAATGTTTTTGGGAGAAATCTGCTAGAGATTTTCTATCATGCCTTGAATACCAGTTAAAAATCTATGGTGGATACTGTTATTGGTAGAATATTCATGAACCTACATTATGATGTGGCATCAAAAATCTTAGATTGTATCTCTCTTACCTATTGAGTGTGGCATATTTAGGAGGAAGAGAGAATTGCCAACACTTATGCTATTGGTGCTTAGGATGAGCCTAGAATTTTAGATGATATAGTGGCTCAAGAGGTTGCACAATTGAGTACAAATATAGGGTTACTGATGAAGTAGTTTGGAACTATGAATTCTGAGAAGGTGAATGATGTAAGCGAATAAGGTAAAGCTTCTAGGTCATATAATACGTTTGTGGATAAATAGGTAAAGTATCTAGAAAGAGAGTTGGGGGGTTTTTGAACCAATGGCCAACCGTCTTCTTAAGACTATTGAAACTTAAGGCAAGAGAACCAAGGTCAGGACTACTATGGGGATATATATAGGGATCAAAGTACAGAGAGATAGTGACAGGAGGCGTAAGAATGACTATAAGGATAATGGTGGTACCTATGTTCTATTGGGGAGTCGTGACAATGAGTCAAGTATAGCAGGATTGCTCTCTAAGCAAGTTAATGGTTTGGAATGTTAAGAAAGTTTCCTGAGGGAGATTAAGGCATTTAAGGTTTGACCTAGAAAGCTAAATCACATGCTACTGTGATCAATAATTTGGTCAGATGTTGGAATCCTTGAATCAATATCAATCACGTATTCTTCTTTGTAATACTGTACAAAATCCAAAGAATGACAACCAGTATTTGGCTATCACCACTCAGAGTGATAAGACCACTATTGATTCTCCCATGCTTGTAGTTGATTAAGCTAGGGGTAATGTTGTTAAAGAAGATGAGGACCCCAAAGAGAAATCTAAAAAGTTGGAGACTCTGGTGAGACATCACAAAAATATATGGGTGTTGATATAAATATTGAGAAGTATAAATAAAAAGGGAAGGAAGTTGAGTCTGTATTGAAGACCATTCAATAGCCTCCTCTACCTTTTTCTCAGAGAATGAAAAAGAAATAAGAGGAAGGGAATTATCAGAAGTTCTTGTAGATGTTGAAGGAATAGTCTATTAATATTTCTCTTTTAAAAGCATTGGAGCAAATATCTTGATATGTTAAGTTCATGAAGGATTTAATTACTAAGAAGCGGGCAGTGAGTTTTAAGCCTGCTGATAATGTGCACCATTGCAGTGCAGTTTCTTCTTAGTCATTGCTTAAGAATAATAAGGACCCGGAGCATTTACTATTCCTTGTATCATTGGGTCTTTAAATTTCTCTCAAGCTTTATATGATTTTGGAGCTACTATCAATCTGATGTTATTGGTGTTTTAAAAGCAGTTGGGGTTGGGGGTACCAAAACCTACATCCATGAGGTTCTTGATGACTGACTAGACTATGAAGAAATCAGTTGGTACATTGTGTGATGTTTTTGTGAGTGTTACATCCTTTATATTTCCATATAGCTTCATGATCCTTGACTATGGGGTGGATTTTAGAGTCCTTATCATCTTGGGAAAGCCTTTCCTATCTAAGGATAGGGCTTTGATTGACAAGACCATGGGGTTGATAAAGTTCAGACATAATTATAAACAAGTTACTTTTAATAAGAGTCAGTCTATTTGGAAACCAAAGGATATAAGAGTGGCATCCATGGTTGATACTATTGGTGATGATACAGTGACTGTGCCAATTGAAGGGAGACTTAGCGTTGAACCATTAGCAGTGGTTATCATGGACTTTGACAATGATAACATGTATGAGTATGATGAGATGGTGATCACATTGTATGGTAGAGGTTCTTATAATTATGCTTTGAAAAAGCTAGATCTTTATCTGAAAAAATAAAACCACTCCTCCAGTTCGCCCATCTATTGAGGAGCCACTGGTCTTTGAATTGAAATATCTCCTATCTCACTTGCATTATGTATTTTGGGGTCCTGCAATACCTTGCCAGTCATTATTGCTACTGATTTGTTGGAGCCACATGTTGAAGCATTGATTTTAGTGTTGCAGAGGTTCAAGGTGTCCATCGAATGGACGATTGCAAACATTAAGGGATTTCACACAAAATTTGTACTCATATGATACAGGTTGAACTGGATTATTTTCCCAGCATCAAGCACCAACGTTAGTTAAATACGTCTAGCAGGAGGTAGTGAAGAAAGAGATCATCAAGTGGATAGATGTTAGAGTAGTTTACCCCATTATAGATAGTTAATGGGTAAGCCTATTTTAATGTGTACCTATAAAGGGTGGGATTACTATGGTCCCAAATAAGAAGAAAGAGTTGGTTCTCATGAGACCAGTGACTGGATGGAGAGTATGCATGGATTACAAAAAGTTGAACACTTAGACCCAATAGGACCATTTTTCTATATTGTTCATGGGTCAGATGTTGGACAGACTTCAAGGAAGGGGTTCGTACTATTTTCTTGATGCGTATTTAGGATACAATCACATTTCTATTGGTACCAAATACCAGGAAAAGATGACTTTAACTTTCCCAAATGGGACTCCTGTATTCAAGAGGATGTCGTTTGTACTATGCAACTCTCCTTCCACCTTTCAGCGATGTATGATTTCTATATTTTCTAACATGTCGAAGGACACTATAGGGGTATTCATAGATGAATTTAAATTCATTGGGGACTCTTTTGATGATTGTTTGGCCCATTTAGATAACACACTCCAAAGATGTGAGGTCTGCAATTTGGTGTTGAATTAGGAGAAGTGCTCTTTTATGGTGAAGAAAGTTACTGTTCTCGGTCACAAAATCCCAAAGAAGGGTATTGAGGTGGATAGAGAGAATATAAAGTTGATTGAAATATTACCTTCTTTGGTCCTGATAAGGGTATCCAAATCTTTTAGGGTCATGTTGGCTGTTATAAGATGTTTATCAAGGACTGCTCTAAAATTGCTAATCCTCTTTTCAAGCTTTAAGAGAAGGAGATGAAATTTGTATTTAATGATGAATGTATCAAAGCCTTTAAGTGTCTTAAAGAGTGGTTGGTCTTGACTCCCATTATTGTATCCCCTGATTAGTCTATATGATTTGACGTTATGTGTGATGCTAGTATAGTGGCCTTGATTGATGTCCTAGGACAAAGACATGACAAAATCCATCACCTGATCTATTCTTCCAGCAAAGCATTAAACCCCACAAAAAAAATTATACAATCAATGAGTTGGAGTTACTTATGGTGGTTTTTACCTTTGAAAATTGTTTGTCCTATATGATAGGGACCAAATTCATAGTTTATACTAATCATGCATCATTGAGGTATCTTATGTGGATAAAATATGCAAAATTGAGGTTGATACATTAGGTCCTCTTATTGTATGAATTTGACTTTAAGGTGGAAGATCAAAAGGGTACAGAGAACCAGGTTGCAGGTCACTTATCTCGCTTCGAGGAGGAGGCAATGCATAAGTTAAGGGAAGAGGTGGTTGTGCTTCCTAACAATGGGGATTGAAGTGTTACTATGTTCTTGAAAAAGAACATATTTTCTTAATTTGGCACTCCATGTGCTATTATCAGTGATGGTGGATCTAACTTTTGCAATCATCTTTTTAAGAACCCACTTGAGAAATATGGTGTAAAGAATAAGGTGATAATACCTTACCATCCCCTGATGATCGGGAAGGTTGAGGTCTCCAATAGAGAGATAAAATCTATATTAGTGAAGATTGCGAATCCAATAGGATGGACTAGTACCTAAAGATAGATGATGCTTTGTGGGCCTATCGAACATCTTTTAAAACCCCTATAGGTGCCTCTCCATATTAGTTTGTGTATGGAAAGGCATGGCACTTTCTGGTCGAACTTGAGTACAAGGTACTATGAGCGTTGAGAAAGCTCAATTTGGAGCAGCATAATACAACTAAGTTAAGGATAAGCTAGGTGAATGAGTTTGATGAATTCCAGCTCTGAGCTTTTAAGAGCTCTGCTCTGTACAAGGAAAAGATGAAGTTTTATTATGATAAGAAGATCGAAAAGAAAATGTTTGAGCTCGATGAAATGGTCTTGTTTTATAATTCAATACTTCACTTATTCCCTAGCAAGTTGAAGTCTTGGTGGCATGTACCATTCACCATGGTTAGAGTGTTCCCACATGGTGCTATTGAGCTGAAATGCAATGGTGAAGACCCATTCAAGGTGAACGGGTAACGTGTTAAGCACTATTTGAGGAATGTTGATGAGGTGAAAGTGTTTGTTGATGTAAGCCTTGGTGGATTTTGAGTAAATAACATAGTCACATTGTTTTCTTTCTTATTCTTTGCAGGTATAGCAAGAGAAAATACATGTAACATGGTAAAACATAGAAAATACAGAAAATTCTTGGTAAGGGGACTTATTGACCAACTTATGGGGGCATAAGTCCCATTTAAGATAGGTAAGTAATGCAGTGGAGGTTAGAGGGAAAGACTGAGAATTTTTTGTCTCTAAAATTTTAGTTACGAACCCACTTACGGGGGTCGTAAGTACTACTTACGACCCCAAAAATTGTTCATAAGTACCATAATCAAAGTTCAGAGAAGGAGAAAATTTTCTTGCCACTTACGGGCAGTAAGGGCGTCGTAAGTGACAGAAGTTTTTTTGGGTTAAAATTTAAGAAATTTGGATCGAACCCAAGTAGATCCTACACAAACTGACCTACCAAAACCTTTAAACACCCAAAATCCAATTTCTATGCCCTATATTATCACCATTTGTAACTCTCACCTAAATTCAAACTCTTAAACTCCTTCTTTTACTCAATAAAAGGCAAAACTCTCTCCTTGGCCTAGAACGTGCACGCACAAAGAATTCAGGCTAAGGTTCATCAAATATTTATCATTCTCCTACTTCTATCACTAATATTAACGTAAATTTCTTGGCTCTTAATAGTATTACATTGTGATATTAGCAAATAAAAGTGAGTGGGTACTTACATATTCGTATAAATTATGTAAAACTAAAAAATCTTGGTTGTAGGAGCCTAGAATAGTTCAAAAAATTTCAATTGGTAATTAATTTTGAATAAAAACTTTATGCTCCTGACCTAATAAGAAGTAGAAGTTGAAAAAGTTGATGTTAGTTAAAAATTTTATTTGCAAAACTTGTGTTTGTGAATTTGATAACAGATGTTGTATGCAAAAATTAGACTTGAATAGGCTAAATATGTTGTATAGGGATGTAAAAACTAGAAAAATTTTGAAGAATCCTCAGAACGGTACCTATGATGGCACATACGACCCATGTAAGTAGCACTTACGGTCCGTAAGTGCCTTCGTAGATGTCAGACCTGAAGCTCTGAAGTTTTAAGGCTTTGTTTGGCACTTATGAAGGGTACTCACTGGCTATAAGTTGCACTTACAACTCGTAAGTTATGTCGTAAGTGACCTACTCTGAGAAATTTGATTTTTTAGAAAAATTTCATTCCCCTATTCTCTTTCAAGCACTAAAACCTAGTTTTCAGGAACTATGGCACCTAAAGAAACTTAGAGGAAAAGAGTACAGTCTAGTTTTTAAATGAATCTCCTACATGCAGTGGCTTAGTAGAGGAGTACCCTATTTCCCTGGAAAGACCAGAGGCCCTACGGACTAGGGATCAAAGATAGGTTGCAACTGCAGTAATCATTGCAGCCATTTTGGGTATCTAGAGCACCCAGCCTACCCTCGTGCTGACTCAGCCGATACACAGCCCAGATCTACACATACTGGGGCCCAGACTGTCATATCTACACAAATTATTAGGCCAAGGATAAAGGCACACAAGACTTTACCACCACGCTCTCCAAAGTCTAAAGAAAGAGAGAAGGCTTCTGAAGATGGTTTTGAGGAGAAGGAGTCAGATACCGAGCAAGAGGTTGAGTCTGAATCTATTTCTGGTATAGTTGAGAAGGAAGACTTAGGACCCCAGTCTGAAGAGGGATCAAAGGATGAGTCAGCATTGGCTACTGAGTCAACTTCTTCAGTTCCCTAGTTTGAGGAGGGTACAGCTAAGGTGTCGTACCAAGTTTCATCATCTTCAGCACCAGACATACAGTCAACTATGCAGGATGCTCAGCCTCATATTTCACCATCGGCTGACAATGCATCCGACTTTACACATATCTCAATTACGTTCATAGATGAGAATAACATGAGATGGTTTGTCAAGGGGATATATTTTATTTATGACAAGGTTAGCTTTATTACTGAGGCGGGTCAGCCTAAGAAAACTATTTCAACTTAGAGAAGGATTGAGTTATCAGGGCTAGCAGGGGAACAAAACCCGCAGACCTCTTTTGAGCTATACCAATCAGGGTGGATAATGCGGACCCAGGTACTTATAGTCAGCTATTGGTCAAGGATTTCTATTCTTCCTACGCCGCCCATATCTATTGGGTTACACTGAGTGGGGCAGGGGCATAAAGCACTCCCACTTAGAGAATATTTTGGTGAGAGGAGTTTTGGTGGATATTTATTTGGTAGCCATCTGCTGAGCTTTGTTTGGACCTGAGTATGTAGCTCTGGTATCTACTGTAGAGTGTGAATTTAGGTTACGATTTATGCGAGATAGGCGTGATATGTGAGATACCGAGTATAGACAATAGAGGTTGGATTTTGCAAGGTGGATTGCCAATTAAATTTCAGATTTGGGTGATGATGCCCCTTGGATTGAGGGAAAAGAGGAGGTTAAGAATGCAACATTTCATTTTGCCGCAAAGTTTTAGTGGAAATTCATGCATTTTAGATTATGTCCAACTACATTGGACAACTTTTTAAAATGGCATAAAGTTGTACTGGTTTCTAATTATTTTGTAGGGTATGAGGTTGACTTTGAAGCATTTATCAGCTATGAGATGCATAATAGGTTATTTGAGGACATGACTAGTCTTCCCTTCCATTACCTTAGCAAGAGTCTTTGTGATGAGGTAGGTTTGCTAGGGATTCCAGATATTGATAGGAGAGTAGAGACAATGAGAACCACACATACTAGTAGCATCAAGTATCTAGTGAACCCAGTCCCTACACAAAGAGTTTCACCGCCTTAGATAGTGGTTCTGACCCATTTTGAGGGGCCTTCAATTCAGGTAGAGCATGTTGATAGGTTAGATGTTGATGTTGATATAGTAAAGCATAGAGATCTAACCAAGGTTTATACAAAGGGATAGAGGGCCCCAACTACCTCCACTTCAGTCTCAGCCTCTACTTTTAAACCTGTTGGGTCATATACTATGCCCTGTTACCCCGCTGCCATAGCTACAGCTCTAGGATTTATTGCACTACCATGCGTGTTCTTACAATGCCTAATGGAACGGCAAGGTAAGACTATTGCCCTCCTTATTGACACTGAAACTCAGCTATCCAACCTGTATGCACAGATTTATCCTTCGATCTAGAAGAATTTAGAGACTACTGACACTTAGATACTAGCTTTGATTTAGGCTGAGATATTGGAGTCCACTAGTGGATTGTATGCCCTGATCGATGGGTTTGACGGCCAATTTAGTGCATCATTTCGAGATATACATGATCCAGATCTGTCTTAGAATCAGTAGGTGGTGGCCACTCTACAGACAGAGATATACTCTCTTGCTAAGAGCCACGTACTAGCCATCTCTCTGAATATCCCTTTATTTATTTAAACCATGCCCTCATGCCAATATATAAGGTTTGACCTATTCACTAAGGAATAGATGGTCCAACTTTAGGGACCAAGATAGGTACGGATGAGAAGACACTCTTGATTCTATGAGGCCTACAACCATTGATAAGGTCCCACACTAGCGCTTCCGTGCAATAATTCGTTCAAGGTGAGACGCCACAAGATAGAAGTGGATGCATCTTCTGGCAACTCCCCTCACCACCACCACTGCCTATGCCAGTAGAGATATCAGATACCCTAGATGGGGGAGAGCATAAGATGGATGCTTAGAATGTCCTAGGTATGTCCTCTTTCCCTTTTTAGGTATTGGAATGATGCACTAGGGACAGTGCATAGTCTTTTAGTTGGGGGTAGGGATATACCATAGTCACTGTGAATTTTTGTAACCATGCTTTTTTTCTCGTTGGATGCATTATCAAAGTACAACCAACATGTCTTGGAAGTTTTGTGTTTGTTTTATGTTGTGTTGTGTTTTTTGTTTAACAAGGAAAAAAATAAATACCTAAGGGAAGTTGATGTATTTTATTGTGTTTTTCTTAAATATGTTAGAAAAATGATACCCATCCAAAAAATTTGTAATGAATTGTGTGATGTGGTTATATATGTGACCATTGTGGATCTTGTTATGGCGTTAGGATTAGGTACATAATAATCAAAGCTAGCATTTGTATGAACCAGATAGGTAGTAGTTTGTGAAGCAATCCGATTCCATATGTGTGAGATGCTTACTTCATTCTCATTGTGAATTTAATCAAGAACTTGCCCGGTTAATCTTGGTTAGGTTGTGGGATAGTCGGTCAGGAATGGATCATAGGTTGTTCTTAATTTATTCCATTTTTCACCTAAACGACCTCCCAAATGAGAATAAGTATCCCTTGATCCTTATTTGACCCTATATAGACCCAGTTTCTTTGTTTTCACCTTTAACCTTTCCATTTTAGTTACAATGAACATATTTTGTCTCTGGTCTTCCTTGAACATTATGCACCTCAACTTAGGTAAATCGACTAAATTAAGGGTGGCTGTCATAGGGGTAAGTAATTAGAGCTGTATATGAAGAAGGGTAAAAATAAAGGAAAGGAAAGTAAGGTTGGGTGTGGTAAGTAAATGTAAAAATAAAATCAAAAAAAAAGAGAGAAAGAATAAAGTAAACCACACCCACCTTGAATAAACAATAAAAAAGCAAAAAGGAGAAATAAGGACGGAATAAAAGAAAAGTTGGTTGATAAGTGGACCACAAACGTAATTATAGTGCCATGAAGGATTAGTCATTAAAATTTTCAAAATGTACCATAGCATCCCCAAGCCCACGTTACAAGTTGAGTTAAGTCCTATAATGCCCTAGTTCAACTGTCTGAAATCTAAGGTAAAGAAAATAAGCGCAAGACAATGGTATTCTATACACATGGTTGAAACTTCCTTGGTGAGTGTAAGTGTCTTGTTAAGTACCTGCATTGACATATGCATTATTTTACTTAGTGAGTGGGACATCTTTATTGTGAGGGTACATGGATTGTGTTGCTAGCGGCTTATCTTTTTGGGTAGTGTACTTTGTACATATGCTTGATTATATGCTTCTAGTCATAGCTGGATTCCCTGGTGTAACATTGTTAGGCTGCATTTATTAGCATAGTTGGTTCTTAAAATTTAAAAGTAGAAAGGGGTGATGTTTTATGAGCTAAAACTAAGATTTACTATAATAGGAGTAACGCCCCGAGTTTGGTACTCGGAATGCCACACAGTGCTCATTACCCTGAAGGACCATAAGCTAATCCATGACTGATATGTGTACCTATACACTGCATAATATACTGTATAAATGCGGAAATAAAGTTTGAAAGGCCAAAAGGTTAAAAGATCTAATAAAACATAACATCTGAAGGTATGGTATATCAATACCAAAATAATTGAAATAATGTCTAAAGAGGCTAGTCTGAGATCCTATAAACTGTCTGAATAAGGAGTTGATAGGACATATCCCCAACTACTAAAATATATTAATTAATGAGATAATAAAGTAATGTTATGTTCTTGAAGGATGAGGACTCACTGCTAACTCTGACTACCGAGACTGGAATGCTACTGATGCTCTAGAGCTCATACTTCTAAACCTATGGTATAAAACACCATATAGAAAATGCATCAATACGATTGAATATACTGGTATGCATGTGAGGTAGGCTGAATGCAGAGGGTTCAAATGCATAAACAATGCTAACTGAATATATAACATAAACGTGAGAATACATGAATAAATAAATAACTGTAAATGAATTCGTGATAATATTGACTATGAGTCTGAATACTACTAACATGAGTACTGATAACTAATACTGAATGACTATATCTGATAGTCTAGGTTTTGATGGAACTAGTTAAGTTCTATTCTGAATTGACTGTATCTGACAGTCCTGAATTTTGTAGAACTATCTGAGTACTATTACTGAGACTGACTGACTGTATCTGATAGTCCTGATATGTAACTGAAACTATGGGAAGTAGTCATCTAACCGGCATGCCCTAAATAATGCAATATAGCTGAGTTGGGGTCCAATCTATTACCCCAATTGGAAGGGTATAAATGCTAAGCCATTGGTAAGGAGAATCTATGAGTAACCCTCATATAATAGGTAAATTTAGTGAGAATGGTTGGAACCCTCATATAAAAGGTTAAGCCACCTCATCTACCCTTTAATATCTCAACCTACACTTGTTACGTAGTTCTGGAATGCAAGAATTACTTCAAAGACTCACACCCTCATATAACAAGTGGTTCCCATCCTTGGGTTCAGTAGGTGCTAATTTCTACTCCCATTTGAATCGACACTGAACATCATTAACTGAATAGACTAGACTGAGTTAATTGAATTTTAGTGGATTGATGAAATTCTACTGAGATTTGACAACTGTTTTACATTTCTAAGGTTACTGGATTTCTGAGCTTTCCTGAGTCACATGACTGACTGAGTTCTATGTATCATGGCTTGACTGAGGATAACGTGAAAACATGACACTGGCTCTAGTCACACAGCTATATTTTTTGGGTATAAGTACCCCTAGGACTCGATGGAAATAACTGACAAAGCATAACTTTCTTGAATACATGACCAACATCAACAATCCATAATATAACAAGTTGGAGATTTCATGAAGTACAAGTTCTAAATCACCACAAGGGCTACACATGTATCCATAATTCACTGACTAAGACATTTCATCAAACGTTTTTCATGCATAAACTTGTACATGAATGGGGATTTCATATTATCACACTAGTGTAACACTTTTCCTTCACCTAGGAATTTAATCAAACACATGGGGAGCATACTTTGGTTATACCATCATCAATGCATCTAAATGTCATGGTTGCATAAATAAATTTGCTAATTTGAAGGGTTTATCATGATTATTATAGAAATCTTCATATAATAGGGTCAATCATTAGAATATGTAATTTAAAACATGAATTAAAAACCCACAACATCATGAACATAAATTTTAATTCAATTTACATCATGAACATTCATAAATACACAAATCTTGGATTTTGAAGAGATATTCTTGAGATTCATGGGTGAAAGGCACCCATGATTCAACACATGACATACCTTGATTATGAGTTTCTTGAAGTCCTTGGACTTGAAAAGCTTGTATCTCTTAGTTTCTTGAAGAAGGATTTGGATCTTTTTCTTGGGGATTATCTTTGAGAGAAAACCCTAATTTGATGTTGTAGATAGATAATGAACTTATGAGCCTTGATCTAATATTATTAGGTATTAGAACGGGTGATAAAAGAACAAAAAGCCCTTTGTAAAAATAACTTAAAATAACTTAATGAAATATACGATGGTAGGTGTGAAGGTCCATCGCTGGATCAATGGTCTATCGATCCTGACCGTCACACCTGGGAGAATAGGGGTTCACTGCCTATCCTACAACGGCTTGCGCTATGTTCCTTCGCTAGTTCAACATTCCATTGGCCTAACCCATCACTCTTAGGCAAAATGTGGTCTCACTGTCTCCGCTGCAATGGCTTGGGCGACGGTCCATCGCTAGCTCGATGGTCCGTCGGCTCTCACCATTGCACTTTGGTAGTTTTGACTGCTTTCTATATTCCATCTATAACTTTCTACCCCGATACCGTATTTTGACAAAATGAGTATCGATGCAAAACTTATTCAATTTTAAACTCAACAAAAAGTGAAAATCTTAGAAATTCCACATGTATAAAAGTGTATTCATCTTTAAAACAAGTCTTTGACATTTTTAGGATAAATTTAAACTAGGTAGAAGTACGAGGTATTACAATATCTCCCCCTTGAGAATATTCATACTCGAATAAGACTAAGTGAGAGAGAAGAAAGATAAACTAACATACATACTGAATATGAATGACTGGAACATGAGTTCAGGACTGACATGACTAATAACTGAATATATCATACTGAACACGCAAATCTGATGCATGTGTCACTGATTCATGAATGCATGACTGAGTGTTCTGAGGAACTAAGTTTCTCACAATGAGAATGCATATTTGATGCATGATTATGTGATTGAACAAGTGCGTGAATGCATGACTTAATATGTAATGGTATTTAATACCATGTTTATAATGGAATTCTTAGCATGAACTTATACCAAGTTTGTAACTGAAATCTAAACATGAAACTGAAAAACTTAAGGAGGACTATTACCTTGAGCTAGATCTGATTTACCGGAGAAGAGGTGAGGGTAGTTGGTTTGCATGTCTGCTTCTGCTTCCCAAGTAGCTCCCTCAACAGGATGATTTCACCAAAGAACTTTCACTATAGAGACTTCTTTATTCCTCACACTATGAGTCTGATAGTTAAGAATTTCGAATGGAATCTCTTCATAAGAGAGGCTATTCTAAACATCTATTCTCTGAATAGGGACTACAATTGTTGGGTCACCTATGCACTTACTGAGCAAAGAGACATGGAAGAGTGGATGGAAAGAGGCTGGATCTGAAGGCAATTTGAGCTTATAAGATACCTTACTGAAGTGATTTAGAATTTTGAAAGGACCTATATATCAAGGCCTGAGCTTTTCCTTCTTGATGAATCTCTTCACTCCCTTCATGGGAGAGATCTTGAGATAGACATAGTTACCAATCTCGAACTATAGATCCTTTCTGTGTATATCTGCATAAGACTTCTGTTGGCTCTGGGCAGCCCGGACTCTTTCTCTGATCAACTGGAAATTTTCTAAGGCATCGAATACTAAGTCAGGCCCTATGACTAAATCCTCACTAACTTCGAACCAACCAACTGGAGATCTGCATCTTGTACCATAGAGGGCTTCGAATGGAGCCATCCAAATACTAGAATATAGCTATTGTTGTATGCAAACTCAATCAAAGGCAAGTGGTCAGCCCAACTACCCACAAAATCAATTGCACACGCCCTTAGAATTTTTTCTAAAGTCTGAATGGTCCGTTCTTCTTGACCATCTATCTGAAGATGGAAGGTTGTACTGAGATAAACTTGGCTACCAAAACACTTTTGGAATGCTTTCCAGAAATGACAGGTAAAGTGTGTACCTCTATCTGAGATAATAGAAAACAAAACACTGTGCAATCTGACAAACTCTCTAATGTAGAGTTTGGCATAATCCTAGGCTGAATAAGTTGTATAGACTAGAAGAAAATAAGATGACATGGTCATTCTATCTATAATGACCCAGACTAAATCATGCTAGCAATGAGTATGAGGTAACCCCGTTATAAAGTCCATGTTCACTTTTTCCCACTTCTAAGTAGGAATACTTAACTCCTGCATGGACCCACTAGGCTTCTGATGCTCTATTTTAACCTACTGACATGTAGAGTACTTGGCCACAAACTCTGCAACATCTTTCTTCATCCCACTCCACCAATAGATTTCCCACATGTCATGGTACATCTTTTTGGCCCCTAGACAAAGAGAGTAGTGTGTGCATGCACTTGTGCAAGAATTCAAAACCTTAAGTCATCTACACCTGGAACACACAGACGGCTCTGACAACGTAGGACACCATCTCGTCCTTGGGAGAAAACCTCTACTTTTTAATCCTTGACTAACTCTTTCTACTTAACTAGACTGGGATCTCTATCTTGCTTTTCTTTCACCTAAAAAACTAGAGATGATTCTGAACTACTCTAAAACCATAAATCACCCTCTTTTGTATCGACTAAACGAATGCCTAGTCTTGCAAACTAATGGACTTCTTGAGATAGCTTTTCCTTACTATCCTAAAGATGAGCAATACTACCCATAGACAGTCTACTAAGAGTATCGGCCATAATGTTGGCCTTACCCAGATAATAAAGGACAATCATGTCATAATCTTTCAAGAGCTTTAACCACCTTCTCAGATAAGGATTGAGATCTTTCTGAGAAAAGACATACTGAAGGCTCTTATAATCTATGAACACATCTACATGAAACCCATATAGATAATGCCTCTAAATCTTTAAGGCAAAAACTACAGCTGTTAACTCAAGATCATGAGTCGAATAGTTCTTCTCATGGGGTTTAAGTTGTCTGGAGGCGTAGGCTATGACCTTACCATACTGCATGAGGACACAACCCAAACCTACTCTGGATGTATCATAATACACTATGAACCCATCTGGACCACCTAGAAAAGCTAAGACTAGAGCTGAGGTGAGTCAAGTCTTCAACTCTTAAAAAATATTCTCACAAGGATTTGACCACTAAAACTTGACTTTCTTCTGAGTCAATCTGGACATAAGGGATGCAATAGAATAAAATCCCTCAACAAACCATATGTAATAGCCAGCAAACCTAAGAAAGGGTGGTAAAAACCCAAAAAGCCCTTTAAAAATAACTTAAAATAACTAAATCAAATATGTAATGGTGGGTGTGATGGTCCGTCATTAGGTCAACGATCCATCGGTCCTGATCATTGCATCTGGGTAGAATGGGGGTTCACTGCCTCTCCTACGACGGCTTGCGCAATGGTCCATCGCTAGCTCGACGATCCATTATCCTGAGCTTTCGCTTTTAGGCAGAATATGGTCTCACTGTGTCTACTGCGATGTCTTGGGCAATGCTCCATCGCTAGATCGTGGTCCATCAGCTCTCACCATCACACTTGTGCAGTTTTGACTGCTTTCTGTATTTTATCTATAACTTTCTACCCTAATGCTTGATTTTGATGAAATGGGTATCGAAGAAAAGCTTATTCAATTTTCCACTAAACAAAAAGTGAAAATCTTAGAAATTACATGTTTATGAAAGTGGATTCATCTTTAAAACAAGTCTTAGACTTTTTTGGGATGAATTTAAGCTAGGTAGAAGTATAGGGTATTACAATAGGTAACTTAGTTTTCTCCTGGTTAAGCATCATTGTGTTGTTTTGTTGTGTTTGTATTGCTTGAGGACCTATAAACATTCTAAGTTGAGGGTTTTGATGTTACATGGTTTCATGGAACTTTCAATGCTTAAAATCAAAAAATAAGCAAGTACTTAGGTTCATTTTGGTAGATATGATGTATTTTGCGTCTATTTTATAGTAAACTAGGTTTTGGGAGCTAAAAAGAAGAAAACTAGTTGAAGGTTACTGAACACCTCACTCACGAGGTCACCTATGGGGTGTAACTACTACTTACGCCACCATAAGTGGCTTCATAAGTTTAAGAAATTGTAAGTTTAGAGACCCTGTAAGATAAAGTTTTTGACTGATAATGATAAAGGGTCACTTACGGTTCCATAAGTTCCTTCACAAGTAGTAGAGATTGAAGATCAGAGGCTCTGAAGTTTTAAAGATTTCACTAGTACATACATGAGGCTATTTATAATACGTAAGTACCACCTACACCTCATAAGTTCCAGTAGGAACAAGTACTAAAGAAAGCTAACGATCAAAAGAAGCTTGTCACCTACAATGGCTACTTATGTGGTGTAAGTGCCACTTACAGTTCATTAGTGGGCCCGTAAGTGGCCACCGACTTGGTTTTTCCTGTAACGTATAAATACTATTTTTAATGGTTTTTATGTAACCTATAAATACTCTTTTAATGGTTTTTATTCAGTTTACACACTCATATTATTGACAAATATATATTGATTTCAAGATTAACTTTTGATCTTGAAATACTCTTATTCTTGGTGGATTAATAATTTTGAAACTTTGGTTTTTATTCTTCCATTATTTTGATATTACTTCTATGCATTGTTTATTAACTTCCACGGAGTTTCTTGCAAATATGAGTGGCAAAAGCCCTTAGCTACGATTGTGGAAACCTTACTGGAATAGCAAAGTAGGGGAATTGTGTGGTTCTTCTAGATCATTATTTACGCATGCATTGTGATCTTCTTTGGTTTGGTTACTTCCTTAAATACTGTAGAAGTTAAGGACTTGCCTATATTCGTGATCATCTTCATAATAGAGGTCGAGATTTGGAAAAGGAGATTACAATAGTGATTTGAGGTTGTAAACCCTCGTCTAATAACTTAATACGAATAAAGTGATACTTAAACTGGGATTAAATTCAAGGGTTTGAAAAGCGACACTCTGAGACTTACATGGTGAAGACTGAAATTTATCAAGGAGTACACAAGAAGGTTGGTGATACTTGTCTTTTTAGGTTTTGCATGTGTGGATAGTGAGATAGTCGAATTGAGCACGAGAAATGTACGAAGTTAGGAAGTGAAGGGGAACCTAGTCCTAGTGTCCATCTTAGATTGATACAACTGAAAGCAATCTATACTCGTTACTTTTTACCATTTACTACAAATTTCTCCCATTTATATTTCTACATTTCCAGCTAATTGAGAAAGTTTGAGAGACAGATTCTGCCTATTCCTAGTAGGATCAACCCCAACCTAGTTGGGTTACTATAATTTGACTAGATCATATTGTATCTTCTAAGAGAGTACAGTTTGGGCGACATTAGATCACAGTTTACTCCTATTCACATGTAGATTGTTATTATGATAGCATGGGGGTGTTTTGGGATCATACAGCAAAGACAAGCAATTTTTGAATAATTCAACAATTGTGTTTCGATATCAAAGCAGGCTTCAGTCTATTTTTCCCATTGAGATTGTACATAATATGGATTGCTTTATAGGTAAGGATTATAGGATATGTTTATGACTAGTATATCATGACATAACCTATCTAGGGAATTTGAGACTAAAGAGGTGACTCGACCCTTAGGATGAAATAATTTTTATATCCATAGAACCCTTTTACCCTTAATAATAAGCATGTTAACCATATTTTGATATTAAGTATTCCTTAGTATATGATTTATCATTTGACTTACTGATTGGGACGTGATTCTAGTATATTGATTCAAGCATATAGATGCTTAGGCACTTATTGTTGTATTGCTTGGATATTGGTGTTATCATGCATACTTTAGGCAACAACATGCTTGCTTAGTTGTATGTTTCCAACCTAAACCATGATTTTTCTATTATTTAATAAAAAAGGATTTATTATTACTTTTCAATTTTAAAATGGATTCTTTTATAATGAAAATCATACCACCTTATTTAATAACTTACGAAATTTTGAAACCAAAGATTATTTTATGGAAATTAGACCAAGATTGATTCTGGTACAAGCTTTATTCACTCTTTTACCACTACTATTTACTTTGATCGAGAGAGTTTCTAATCTTTTCCAAGCTATTATACCTATTTAGTCCGGAGTTGATCTCAGACAGTATTTATTCAATTATAATACTATTTGTCGTTAAATTTTGGTATTTATGATATAATTTTAGGTTTCAATCTGGAATCGATAATACTATTTTCAATTCAAGTCTGCCATTTATGAAACTTTTTTGGTTTGAGTACTACATCTATGATAATATTTATGATTTAAGTTTGACACTGGTGGAGTACTTATTAGGTTAAGGAACCAATTTGATTACGGTACTTATAGTATGGGAGGATTCATGTACATGGCTTACTATTGGATTATGTTACATCCATTCATTTATATGGATTTCCTATCACCAATATAATTGGTTGGTGTTTATCTCTATCTGATTTACAGGGGGAGAGGGTTTTATAGGTATAAGCTATGATTATTTTTTGCTTAGTGTTTGATTAGACTTTCTGGGCTTATAAGCATATAGTTATGTTATTGTTTGTCCGGACTTGCCATTTACTTTATTGTTGATTATTATGGATAGTTTGTGACAGGATGATTATGGACTAGTAATCGAGATTATAGGTATGTTTCTAATTCCTTTTCTTTCTCATAGTAAGATATGTTATTTTTAGATTATCTCATGTTTAGTAATCCTTGGGTTAGAGACCCTTATTATTCTAATATTTTCTTTCCTTCTTGGCTATGATCCTTTAGTGGTAAGATTGGTTTTCTCGAGTAATTATTGCAAAGCTTAGTCCTACAAAGGTGTGTGCGAGTATGTATGTATGTATATATATATATATATATATATATATATATATATATATTACCATATATATCTCTCTTTCCTTATTAATTCATATTGTATATTTATCATTTTTCCTTGTTTACTACTATATATCATTCATTCAATCATTATTTGTAAATTAGCTAGTAATATACAATATTTTACTTTAGTTCCTGAATAATGTTAGAATAAGATAGTTTACCTTTATTTCCCCATTAGCATGATTATGTTTAGTTTCTTGGATAATTTCCTCTAGTTTGTATTTTTGATTTACATAGTATTTATTCTTGCATTATCTTTGGAGCTCGATTGGTTGATTCCTACTGAGTACCATATGTTTGGTACTCATACTACAGTTTTGTAGCCTGCAAATCATAGTATGAGTTCTCTTCATTGACGTGTGCATCGTATAGAGCAACTTTGGAGTGGATATTTAGGGTGAGCTATGACATTTGGAGTGTTCCTACTCTCCCTCATATTGATTAGACTTAAATATATTTTGAATTCAGAGTTGGTCTACATATGTATATTTATTCTATTCTTCATTTTGTACTCTGTTGTATTAGAAACTCTTGTACTAATTTTACCTGGTGTTGCGGTTATTTTCTATATTAGTGTTATATTTAACTTGGTCCCGTTGTATCTTTCATCTCTCTTAATAGTCCGATAATAGTGGTAATAGACTATGGGTTGGCTTACTTACTGGTGGATTATAGTAAGTCTTATCATGACTTAATAAATCAGGTCATGACAATGGTATCAAATCCCAGATTGATCCCTCAACACAAGATCAAATAGTGAGTATAGTCATGTGGATTAGAGTGCTGACATCCATACTTAGGAAGCTATAAGGCATTGAGGAAAACACTTTCACTTTTTTCTCTCCTATCATGTTAATTCTATGTTGTCTCCCTAAGTTAAGCCCAATTGGTATCTGGAAGATTCCAATTGTATATCAATCATCACATTTAATATTAGCTAGTCCTAATTAGTATGTCATAAACATTTGGATAGTTGGAATAACATTATTCTAACAATTAAAGACCAATGAGAGGCATAGGATTTGTATTTTAATGTGTGAATTATGTTTGGGGTAGGGAATATTATAGTTGTTAGTGCAGTTGATAAGTGTAACTTTTTCATTAATTAGATGGTTATGCATACTAAAAAAAATATATGTGGTTTAAATATTTTGTTATGTTATGATAGTATGTAGCATTCATTCTAAAGCACCTTGGCTTTGAACCATTAGAAAAGTGTAACACCCCACAAAATTATCTCCTAGTCTGAGCCTTAGAGCGTGTTCAGTGAAGTGAAAATTAGGTCCCAAAAGTTTGAGAGGTGTCTTCCCAAGTGTGAAATACATTGAACTATGTAGAATTTCCTTAATATCAACTTTTTTTCATGTGGAGTATTGAATAAGCTTTCTGTCGATACTAAATTCGCCCAAATCTGATACTCGGGCAAAGAGTTAGAGTTATTTTAGTGAGACAGTGTGCCACCTGGAACTTTAGCGCATTTCGGAGCCAGCCAAAATGGGAATGGTCAAAATCCAGTGAGCCTCCGCGATTATGGCACAACGCACCAAGGCTTAATTTAAGAATTGTTAATTTCCAGTGCACCAATGCAATTTCACCGCGTCGCGGTGCCTTTCCAGTTCGCAATAAAGGTGGCAATGGGATTACCACCGTGTTGCGCTGTCATGCAGTTTCCCAATTGTCTAATTTCCAGTGAACTGGCGCAATTATGGCGCGTCACGCCAGCATGTAAAATTAGGATTTTTCAGTTTAATTCCAAGGGCTTTTTGGTCTTTTTCCACTCATCTTCAGCCCCTATATATACTTGATAAAAGGCTTTTAGCCTCATTTCCCATCTTTGATATCAAAACTAGGGTTTTATAAAATAAAAACCCTTATTTCTTCTTCAATCAAAATCAATAGAGAAATCAAGAATCTCTCCAAGGGATTTCAAGAGAAGAGTTTCCCCAAGGTATGTAGATGTTGATTCTTGGGTCCCTTTAATCCAAGAAGCTCAAGAACCCTTTTCTAAAATTCAAAGATATTGTGTTTATGGGTTTTGATGATTCATGTGTGTTGAAATTGATGTTCCTTATATCATTGAGTTGTGATACATATTTGTTTACAAGGCTTTTAAGATTTGACCCTAGTATGTGGAATTCATGTGATGGTTATGATAAACCCTCTTCAAGTTGCTTTCTATGTGATGTGTTCATGTTAATTAAAGGTAGAAATGGTTGAATAAGAAAAGCATGCTCCCCATATGTTTGATAAAATACTTATGTGAAGAATTAGGGCTGTTACAGCATGTTAATTTGGAAACCCCAATTGTGTGCAAGTTCATGCATGCCAAGTGTTTGTTGAAATACCTTAATGAATAAATTATGGTATGATAGCATGAAATCCCCAATTAGGTGCAACCCATGTGCCTAATGTTTGATGAATGCCTTAGTGCATGAATTGTGCCATGATACCATGGAATCCCGAATTAGGTGTAGACCTATGCATGCCTAGTGTTTGTTGAAAGGCCTTAGTGAATAAGCTGAGACATGATTGTAGGAAATTCCCCAATTAAGTGCTATTTTATACATGCTAAGCCTGTAATACATGCCAAGTTCTTGACGAGTAAATTGTAACATGATAGTATGAAGTTTCCCAATCATGTGCTATCCAATACATGCCAAGACTTATATACATGCGAAGTACTTGATGCAAGACCTTGTTGAATGGAGTATGATCTTATAGCATGTTTTCCCTATGCTATTATATATCTATGATTCCTAACTGCTTGAAGTGATGCCTTAGTGATTGTGATGGTGAATATATGGTTGTGATTCCTAAATTCTTGAAGTGATGCCTTTGTGATTGTGATGGAGAATATATGGTTGTGATTCCTAAATGCTTAAAGTGATGCCTTAGCGATTGTGATATGAATATATGGTTATGATTCCTAAATGCTTGAAGAGATACTTTGGTGATTGTGATGATGAATGAATGATCATGGTTATAACTAGTCAAGAATGGTTATGTCTTACTTTTGTGTTATCGAGTCATGGGGGTATTTATACCCGACAATTTAGCGGCTGTCTAGAGCCTATTTTAGTTTTCATGATAATCCCAGTCGGGCCATGATTCTCAAAACTCAGTGAATTATAGAACTCTATATCCTCAGACAAATACAGAACTTAGAAAATCTCAGTAATCTTCGTAATCCCCGTATCGCTAGTAATCTAGCCTCATCGTTGTACTCAGCTTAGATTTAGTTGTATTAAAGTGTTCAGTTTCGACCTCGGTAGTGACCAAGTAATCTATTCAAACTCTGTATCATCAGTCAGATACCATGATTTAGTAGTGTTCCGTCAGATACGAAACCATGTGAATTCAGCTTAACTCAATCAGATCAATTTAGAAATGTGATCAGTATCAGATGTAGTTCAGTTTGTGTTTAGTTGAGAATTTAGTTCAAAGTCCTTCAGTTAGGAGTAGGAGCTAGCACCGAGTGAAGGAAGGGATAACGGATCCCCATCAGAGAGAGAGGCCAAGTTATTAGCAGCAATCCCTGAACTCTATAACTATGTAGCTAGCGTAGGATTTAGGAGTCAGCATCAGTAGAGGCTGTCACCCGTAAAAAGGGGTTTGACTATTATATTACCTTAGTCTAACTTCCTATAAGGGTCAACCACCAGAGAGGCTTTCCCAGAGAGGCCTTTACCCGTGGCGCGGTATTGACACCCTTTCAGCTGGGGTTACAGGTTGGACCCCATCTATGGGATGTTGGGGCACATCAGTTAAGTAACTACTTCCCACAGTTGCTGTTTCAGAATCAATCTTTAGAAATCAGGACTGTGAGGTATAGTCGTCTATCTTAGTGAGGAGCTTACATAGTTTCATTGATTCATGACCATCTGTCAGATAGGCTTGGTCTCACATACAGTTATTTGTTATCAGATCTAGAGATCTCCTGATAGATAGGCTTGATCTCAGTCTCAGATTCAGTTGAGTATTCTTGTTATTAGAACCAGAGATCTCCCGATAGATAGGCTTGATCTCAATCTCAGATTCAATTGAGTATTCTTGTTGTCAAATTCGGACATGATCATTTTCTTATCAATGATAATAGATTCTGGAGTCATTCATTAGAGAGAGGTTGATCTCTGATTCCATTAGTCGAAAGCAGTGAGCTCAGATTTCAATCATTTATGTAAGTATATTCAGTTAATCAGTTATTAGTAGAAGATGATTCAGTGATTCAGTAGCTCAGTGTTGTAGTGAGTTTAGATGACAGTAAAGCGGTATCCGATTTTCAGTATCTGGAGTTGTGATGATTGTGATTATGGTTTGTGCATTTTTCTATGTGTTCTTGTTCGGTACTCTCATGATTATTTAGCTAAGTAATTGTTCATACATTAGCCCTTGCATTTAGCCATACCTCATCTGCATACTTGGTACATTCTCGTACTGACACATTTGCGATGTAGTGTTTTGTTTGAAACCATAGGTTCAGAGGCACAAGATCCAGAGTTCCCTCAGTAGTTCAGTCCCAGTCAGTAGCAGTAGACGTAGAAGTAATTCCTCTTCATTCGAGGATGATCCTTAGTTTACTAGCATCAGACTTGGTTTATTTTTGGTTGACGGAGTTAGTTGGTGACATGTCCCAACAACTTCATAGTTCAGACAATTTAGAGGCTTTTTAGACTGATGTATTAGTATTCAGTATTTGGTTTTGAGTATTTATAGATGTGTTGAACCTTATGGATTGTTTCTGCCTGTTTTTCTGCATTTATTTTTAGATATTATATAGTGTTTATGGTACATATGTTAGTAAAGGGTTAGCTTGTGGTATTTCGGGGTCATGAGATCTATGTAAAGACTAGGGGGTAGTCTCGGGTCATTACCAAAAGTTCCCTAACTTGAGTTTTAGGATAAGGTATAGTTTGAGCATACCACTCATATTCTATGGTAATATTTTGGTTCCCTATCTCATATGTTAGGTAGTGTAGCATAGGTTATATTCTATCCAAGGTATGGTTTGGCCTCACCCTAGTCATATGATAGGGTACTAGTCGTAAGTTGCCAAGCCATATGATGTCTTGAGCTAGGCCTAGTGTATTCTACCTAGGGTATAAGTTGTAGGGTACTTCGTGTACCTTAGGGTACAAGTTATGCATATGTAGTCATATGTTGGACAGTTTATAGGTCCATAGTGAGGCCTAGGGTATGAGATAGGGTACCACTTGTACCATAGGGTACAGTTTGGGTTTGGAAGTCACACCCTCCTAGGTTCAATTTTCAGCTTTTAAGTTGAGGATATTTTAGACATTTCCCACCCCTAAACCCTTATGACCCATGACTTATAACACTGTTTGGCCCTTTATTAATCACTTGGACAAGATCAAAACATTATGAAACTCTTTCTAAACTTCTCCAACAAGATTGGGAGCTAGGGTCTCGGGAGGTATTCTTCTAGAGGCAAAAGGGGTCAAGTTCTTTTCGTGAATCATCTTGTATAAGGCATGTGACTCTTCTCTCGTTGTTATTTCTTAAATATCATGTGTTTTAAACATAGACTATGAATCTTGAATGGTGGTTTTAGAAACAAATGTTGAGGGTTTTGATACATGTTTAACATGAATTGTGAACTCTTGTTTAAACTTGTGTTTATACATGTTTTTGGTGATAGTTTGCACATGTAGGTGTTGGTTGATTGTGGTTTAACAAATAGGTCATGAATAACCCAAATCTCGATGGCTTTCACTTGGTTTTTGATCATATTAAAGGTATACCCTAAAGGTGTTTGTGAAAATGTCTAAGAGAAATAACTAGTTACATGTTAATAGTGTGTTGAACTAACGCAACGGATTAATGAGTAAGAATAATTGGTAAATGAATTTGTAGTGTCCTTGTTGGTCATGTAAAGATTTAATTGGTAACCATGGTGGTTTGATTAATGAAAAAGGGGTTTGAGTCCCTAACATGAAATTGAAATATATTTTAACAAAATCTTGGTGTAAGAATGCTAATAAAGAATGAATGGTTTGGTAAAGGTATTGATGACCACAATTTGACTTGAATGGTGGTTGACTCAAAGTCATTGGCCTATTAAAATAATTTGTTGATAAATGGTTCATGAAAACCTTGTGGTCATGTATGGTGTTGAATTGTAGCCTTGATGGCTTGAATTAGTTAAGTGGGTTAGAGTCCTTGAATGTTGAACTGAGTGGATGTGATGCATAGAAAAAGGGTTAGAGTTCCAATGTCAACTAGTAATAGGCATTGGTTTGTCTTTAGAGTCCACTTTCTTAAAAGTAGGTTTGTGGTTAGAGTCCACTTGTCTAATAAAATGGCCTGTGGTTAGAGCCCGCTTGCTTAATAAGACAACTTGTGGTTAGATTCCACTTTCTTAATGAGACGGCTTGAGGTTAGTGTCATCTTGCTCAATATAACTGGTAATTTAAAACTCCCTAGCCTATGTTAGTGGGAGGTTAGAGTCGTACACTTCATGGTTCATGGTTGGGTGCTTCGAAATTCTTGTTAAGGCTTTGTTCCCTTTTATGACACCTAATGTATCTATTCCTTATTCCCTTTTCAGACGTCTAATGTATCTATTTCGACGTCTAATGTATCTATTTATCTAATTATATGCCTATGTATATAGATGTGGTTGCTTATGATGGTTTAACTTTGTTTTGAATAATGGCTCTATTTTATCCTTATCCTTGAGTTACATGCTAGCGCTTCAACCGCTAACTATTTTTAAATGTTATGTCCCCATACAGCACAGGGGATAGAGCTTCTTGTTCTCTTCCTACGCAGTAACTAGGTGTTTGAGCAGTTAACATGATGACTTTGAAGTGGTGAGCCTCCATACTTCAGAAGGCAGCATTTCATGGTGTTTCTATCTTATGTCATAGATTTGTCTTAGACTTGGTTTTTTGGCTATTGTTGGGGGCATGTCCCGATATATTATTGTCTTCGTATTGTAAAGGCTTTGTGGATGACTGTGGACTTGGGTATGTTGGTTTAGTATATTGACATTAATGGAATGATTAGACATTCTTAAGTTTTGATTATTGGTCTTGTTTCTGCTATCTTGTTGTATGTTTGGAGTTCATCCGACGCTTGTAGGTTGATGTGATAGTTAGGTCAGGTTAATGTAGAGATCTATGGTCCTTATTGGATCAAGATGCCCATATGATAATGCACGGTTTTGGATCGTGTCACATTCATTATGAGGACTATTACCGAATTTAGTGCATTATTGCTTTACTATATTATTGTTGAACACCTTATGTGTGAGAGATTAATATGTATGATTTGGGATGACTGGTTATAAATGGACTCAGTAATTGTAACTGTCTGATGTGATTTTACGGTATATCTTAATTTATATGATTTGAGACACGTCTCATTTCCCATGATTTGAAGTATTCCTTAATTTACATTGGGATCTTGATGAATTACCTGGGTACCTTGCTATTCTCTGAGAAAGTTTTCACGTTGGTTAGTTATTTGATATGATTAGAAAGAAAATTATTATTGTATTAATGGCTTTGAGGGATTTAAATTGCATAAAAACGCTCTTATAATCACAAATTTAATTTTCTGCATATAAAATTTGCTAAGGCATGAAGGATGAATGTAATAAAAAGTGTTCATGGGATAGCATCGTGTGAAAAAAGACCTAGAATTGAGTGAAATATCTTTCACAACCTGATTGATGAATCATGATGGCACCTATTTTATCCCACCAAAACGTAAGCCAAATCGTAACTCAGAGCTAAAAGCAATGGGCTCATTGGTGGGAAAATGGCACAATTGCCAGAAAGATGTAAGTAAAAGCTTACAATAATAAATTACTAGATAATAAGAATCCGGAAGATAAATAAGATAATAATACCATCCCACGACCTAGTAGTGTCGGTACAAGAGCCACCATCAAAGCATATTAGTACTATAATAGTCAAATCTACATCAGTCTCAAAATAGAAAAACTAAACAAAAAATAGAAGAATGACAAAAGGCTAACTCCGGCTTCAAGAGCTCACCTTGACTCGAACTCTAGTCAGCACGACGGCAGTGCCAACAACAACAAATAGTACTCGGATCTACACCAAACAGGTACAGAAGTGTACAATGAGTACCAAAGCCACAGGTACTCAATAGGCATAACCGAACGACTGAGCTAAATCATAATATAAATATGATAAATATGTGAGATAAATAAACTAAGTCAAGGTGAATGGTGCTTCAAATACTGTAAATAAATAAATAAATAAATAAATAATCTAAAAACATAAGCATGTAAGTGCTGAAACCCGGAGGGTGCAATCAAAGAGAGTAAGTAACTAATATTATCCTAATTAACCATATCTCGAAGCCATAACCGTTAATCCTTCCATACCATATACACCGGACTCAAACTAATTCCATAATCATCAAGAATAACCTCTCATTGTTGAACTCAAACCGAAACTCAAATAATCAATGTCGTACTTGAACCGAAACTCATATCATCATTTGCCGAACTTGAACCAGAATTGATATAATGAATAATTTTGGAATCAAATCGATCTTAATATCATAGTTCACCGGACTTGAATCAGAACTCGTATCAACTCCCAAGTATGAATATAAAACAAGAATCTTGTATGTAAACTCTTCAAGCTCTAAAATGTACATTTAAAAGATATAACACGCTTGTAAAGTTTACAAGGAACTAATGGTAGTCTCGGCATAAGATGGGATGAAGGGGCCCACTTCTAATCTCCGAAATCCATTCTAAGGCAAGTTCAACCCAAAATAGGTTAAGGAATATAATCTCATCCCTACATATTAAATACACCACATTTAGTCCTAAGATATCAATTTTACCTAAAGCATGATTAACTATGTCAAGTATGCATAATTTTCGATTCATTTACAGGCTAAATAATCCAATTTATATTAAAATATGCCTCCAAGACCTAATTTTTCACCCATACCTAGAATATTATCATAAATATACTACAATTAAGCACAATCTTTAAGGAAGGTAAACCTACCTACCCAAACGCTGAAGAAAGCCCGGTGAAATCTGCTAAATAGCTGGTTTTCCATTTCAAGAAGATTCCACATGATGAAATGCTATCAAAAATACAATTTAATCATCAATATGAGAACAATGGTACCCATAATACACTTTTATTGTTCGGATCCAAAATCAAGTATAAATTTCATGTGGGACCTTCCTGCAGAATCACACTTTTGAAACTTTCAACGCATCCCTCTATGCTCAAGTTATATTTACCGATAATAATGGATAAATCCTGACCACCTTTGGTAATAAAATCAACCCACCAACAATCTAGGGATTTTGGGAAATAATTGAGAAATCAACCAGGAATTCAATGGAAACTTACCAAGAATTAGGAGAAGAAACGAGTAATTTGAGCTCACAATCACCCCAAAATCACCTACATATATTTCTCCCCATTTTCCACACTCTCTAGGGTTTTCACTCTTGAGATAATATATATATATATATATATATATATATATATATATCAAAATGGGAGGAAAATTGGGGAAAATGGGGGCACTTAATGCCACCCAGGTTTCGCTTAAATGGACACTTGGACGCTTAAGTAGTCACCACTAAATCGTCCAAGTGTCGCTAAGGCAGTACCTTCCTAGACTTAGCTTACTGCTTAAGCGAACAATCCAACGCTAAAGTGAAATGCACCTTAGAAGTCCACTTGTTTCTAAAATGGCTCGCTAGGATAGGCCAAACCTACTTTAGCGGATGCACCAGTTGAAGATTTAGAATTTTTTAAGTCTCTATCGACCCCTCGAGATTTGTTCGGAATCCCATATATCTAAACGAAGTATGCTACCCTATTAAATTCGATATTTTGAACTTAATGGCACAATTAAAATTTCCATCCAATGTTTTTTCAATGAAAATGGGTCCCACACATGAGTATTATATTTCTTAATTTTTGGTCAGTAGCCTAAAATGAATGTGGAAGCCTTAACACCCAAACCAAAGGTCCCACTAGCCTAAATGGATGTTCTGGAGCTTTTGGAACTATAGATTTTCATACGTGGTCTTTTGACTGATGTTTTTGCCTGGTATCCAATTCTTATAAGTGAAGACTTTAAAATTGGGAATTGGCTCAAAAAAATAAATGAACTGCCTGATAACCAAACTATCAGTTCCAGTAAGTCATAAATGACTTGGGGCAGCTATAGGAGAGCTTTAAAAGGTGAAAATACATGGAAATGCTAAAAATTACCTGGAGGGACATTACAATATCCGCTTCTAAAAGAACTTTCATATGCAAAATTAAGGGGTTAGGAAGTATCAGAACCTCTAATGGGTGAGGATACTAGGCTCGTATCTCGCTCTTGATCTACAAAGTAGCCTCCTATACTAGGCAGTTTCTACATTAAACCTTAACCATAGGAATCTCTCTAGAGCAAAACCGTCTAACATTCTTGGCTAATATGAACACCTACTGATCCATAAAGGTCAATCTCTCATCTAACTGCACAGAGTCCCATCGAAGCATGTGAGACACATTGAGAATATACCACTTTAACATACAAACATGGAAAATTGGATGAACAAAAACATAATATAGAGGTTAGGATAACCTCTAATCCACAACACAGGCTCAGAGCATATCCTCAAGAATTTTAATAGTCCACTCTGACTTCTCATCAGTCTGAGGAAGGAAGGTTATGCTAAGATCTACCTGAGCTTCTAACTCCTCCTGAAAAGCTCTCTAAAAGCTAGAGTAAATGTTGAACCTCGGTCTGAGAAAATAGATATAGGCACTCCATGCAACTAGACTATCTCACGAACAAAGATATGGGCTAACCTTTTGACACTGAAGGACATTTGAATAGGAATTAAATGTGTTGATTTGGTCAAACAAGCTACAATGAACAAAATACCATCAGAACCATGGGAGCTTTGAGGTATACCACTAACAAAGAACATAATAATTAGATCCCATTTCCACTCAAGAATGGGCAACCTCTGAATCAAGCCACCAGGTCTTTAATGCTCGGCCTTCACCTGCTAACGACATAGGAAATGAGCTACAAAGTCTACCATATCTCTCTTCATATGACTCTACCAATAATATTACCTCAAATCTCCATACATCATAGTTGTACTAGGGTGAATAAAGTATCTGAAGTTGTGAGCCTCACAGAATATCCATTTAATCAAGTCACCTACCCTCTAAACATAAATGCGGACATCAAATCTCAAAATGCCCTCATAATCTATTATAAGCCTCCTTGACTCACCACTTAGCACCTAATAACGGATGACAAATAGCTCATATCCTTAAATTGGCAACTCTGAATCTGCTAAAATAAGGTAGACTTTGCCTCAATACTATCAAGAATACTTTGGGGATCAAAAATATCGAATCATACAATAAAGTTGGCTAAGGACTGGATTCCCCATGCTAATGGCCACTAAGAAACTAAGATAGAATCCAACCGACCCGTAGTCTCTTCCTTTTTGCTTAAGGCATCCGCTATCATATTTTCCTTGCATAGATAATATAAGATAGAGATGTCATAATCCTAAAGATCTCCATCCATCTATGTTGTCTAGATTAATCTCTCTTTGAATCATAGGATGTTGAAGATTACAATGATTAGCGTAGATATCACAATGCATTCCATAAAGATAATGCATCCAAATATTAAACGGGAAAACTACCACTGCCAACTCCAAATAATGATTGAGGTAGTTGCACTAATGAACCATCAGTTGCCTCAATGTGTAAGAAATAACTTGACCTTGCTACATCAACACACAACCGAAGCCAACATCGACAACATCTTAATATATGGTGAATACCTTACCCACAATAGAAAGTGACAATATAAGAGCTAAAGTAAGAAATTCCTTGGCTTCTGAATGCTTAACTCACACCCCTTGGACCACTAGAAAGGGACCTTCTTACTGGTCAATTTGGTCATCGACAATGTAATGAAAGTAAAACCTTCAACAAAATGCCTATAGAAATATACTAAACAAATAAATCTTAAAACCTCAGATGGAGATATAGGCTTTGCCTAATCAGGAGTAGCCTCAAGTTTTGTTGGATCCACTATAATCCCATCCTTATATACCACATGTCCTACAAATGTCACCGGCTTGAGCCAGAACTCACACTTAGAGAATTTGCAAAAAAAACTATGATATCTCAATGTCGAGAATGCAATCCTCAAGTATTGCATATGTTCTTCTCTAATACTTGAATACAAAAGGATGTCATTGATGAATATGATTAGGAATGAGTCAAAATAGGTCATGAACATGAGGTTCATCAAATCCATAAATATGGTTGGGGCATTGGTCAACCCAAAAGACATCACCAGGAACTCATAATAACCATAGCGAGTCTTGAAGGCTACCTTTGGGATGTCCTTAGCCTGAATCCTCAACTGATGGTAACTGGACCTTAAGTAAATCTTAGAAAACACTGCTACTCCCTGAAGCTACTAAAATAAATCATCAAGATAAGCATAAGACCTATTCATCCCCATCACCTTACTATGATGTCTATAGTCAATACACATACATAGGGAACCATCTTTCTTATTTAGGAACAATACATATGATCTCTATGAGACAAACTAGGTTTAGTAAAAACCTTATCAAAAGATCCTGAAGCTGATAATTCAGCCCCTTAATCTTACTAGGATTCATATAGTAAGGTTTCATAGATATAGTTTAGGTGCTCGACTCATGATCAAGAACAAACTAAATATCACTCTTAGGAGGAAGACCACGTAGATCAATAGCAAAAATATCTGGAAACTCAATAACAACAAAAACAGACTCAAGCAAGGAACTTACCACACTAACATCATGAATATAAGTGAGATAAGACTTACAATCCCTCGAAATAAGTCTCCTAGCCCAAACATAAGAGATAATCCCCATCAACTCGTGGATAATAGAACCTTTCCACATAATCAGGGTATTTTAGGCATGGCTAAGGTAATGGCCTCGACAAAACTATCCAAGACCCTACGATAGAGGGGTTAACTAGTCTACGCCTAGAATCACATCAAAATCCACTATATCAAACACAGTAATATCAACCTATGAATCAAACTTTGTAACAATCATTACACATGATCTACAAACTCGATACATTATTAAAGAATAACTTATGGAAATAGATACATATAATGGCACAGATAAAGAATCCCAAGGTAACTCCAATAGCGGGGCATAATAAGTAGATACATAAGAATGGTTAGATCCTAAAGAGAATAAAACAAAGGCCAACTGATGGCACATCAAAATCATACCTATAATAATAGAATCTAAAAAACTCTACCTTGAGTTTAGCAAATATAGCCTATAACTGACCACGCCTGCCACCTGGCTGAGCTCCTAACTGATTTCCTATCCTACCTACTAGATGACCACCATGAGTACCCTGAAGAATACCTAAATGACCATATACACCACTTTTAGCTGGGGGTGGTACTGCCCTAATCGGTTGAACACTCTAAGATGATATAACAACTATCCTATAACTGGGGCACTCTCGATATTGAGGTAAGCTTCCATATACTCTTCTTTATGAGATAGTTATTCTATATCTTTTATGTTAGATAGGTATGTTAGGGTGTGATTATGGGAAGAGCACCATAACCTAGCCTAAATTATGAGTTAGGGGGATAGAAGGGTGAATTGACCCTTAAGGTGAAATACTTTTTATGCCTTTAAGACTACTGTAGTTTATGAGTATGTTAGACATAGTTGAGTCTAAATTCCCCTTCAGTCAAAGATTTACTACTTCAATCTGACAGATTATTAAGGTTTCCGGAATTATGTAAGTATGGTTATGTCGGATATATTATTAGGCCCAAGGACATGATTTTGATATTAGTTGGATTCTAGGTTAGTGATCTATTCTTGTAAAGGATGTGGGCATAGTCTACGGAATTTTAGGTGCTTATAAATGTATTGTTTGGATATTGGTGATGGCATTGCATAGATTAGGTACATTCATGCTTACTTAATGGTACAATTCCAACTAAATCTTTGTTTTACTACTATTTTCCAAAAAAGGGATTTATTTCTACTTTTCACTTTTAAATTGAATTTTTTCATAATAGGAATCGTACCACCTTAATGGCAAATTTATGAGCCTTTGAACAAAAAAATAATATTTTAGCGATTTGATTGAGATAGATTTTGGTCCATCATTTCACCACTATTATTTACTACAGTCGAGAGAGATTTTGACCCTTCCTACATATTTATAATGATTTAGTCCCAAAGTTGACCCCGGCAAATAGATTTATAAATTTATATATTTTAGCCACAGTTCAAGTCCATGCATTTACTATTTATCCATATCTCTGGTACTGGATAGAGTAGATTAATTATAATGATGATTATAAGAAATCCTATATCGAGACTCGGTTGGTATATACGGGGACTCCCAAACCCCTTCTTCAAACCCTTTCATCTATGAGTCACCATGCTACAAAAGAGAGGGTGTCTAGGTCCTGCTTATGTAAGTCATTAAGCTGGAAGAGGTGTGTACACTGGGTTATGTTATGGAAGTTAGATCAATTATGGTATTATGGATTTACTTTGCATTCATCTTTTTATGCGTATTACCTATCACCACTATATTTTTGGTCCCTATACCTATCAGACTTATGGAGGGTTACATAGGTATAGGTTATGAGTGTTGTTTGTTGGGTTTTGGGTGTTAGTTAGACCTTCTAAGTTATAGGGCATATTTTACGTATTATTTGTCTGACCTAGCCGATTATTACATTATTGTTATTATGGTTATTTTATGGTATGTTGATTATTGGACTAATACTGGGGTTTAAGGTATGATTCTTTTTCTTTTCTCTTACAGTTATTTTATTATAAATAATTATCTCTTTATTAGACATTATGGTTATAGGCTTCGATTATTCTATCACTAGTTTCTACTATGTAACGCCCTGAATCTGGTACCCAAAATGCTACATGGTGTTCATGACCCCAAAGGACCACAATCTAACCCATGATGGATATTTGTACCTGAACACTACAAATATACTATATAAATGCAGAAATAAAGGCTAAAAGGCCATAAGGTTCAAAATTGAGACATAATAGCTAATAAAATATAACATCAGGGTGGGGTATGAAATAACCAAAACAACTGAAACAAACTATCTGAACATGATAGTCTGAAAATCCTCTAATTGTCTAAATAAGGAGTTGGTGGGACATGTCCCCAGCTAACTCCATCTACTGCTTAATTGATCCCGGTTCTACATTATCTTATGTTACTCCATTGGTTTTTGGAAAGTTCAAAAGAATACTCGAACTGTTAGTTAATCAATTTGAAGTGTCCACACCGATTGGGAAATCTATTATAGCTAGAAGGGTTTACCGAAACTGCATAGTAAATATTTGTGGTCGTGATACGATGGCTAATATTGTGGAGTTAGAAATGGTAGATTTTGATATTATAATGAGTATGGACTGGTTGGCGTCTTGGTATGCCACAATTGATTGCTGCACAAAAAAAGGTATATTTTCATTTTCCAAATGAATCAGTCCTTGAATGGAATGGTGAAATTGGTGCACCAAGAGGTAGATTTATTTCTTATTTTAAGGCAAAAAGAATGATTTCCAAGGGATACATATATCATTTAGTTAGAGTAAGGGATACAGAAGTGGATCCACCAACTCTTTACGTTGTTCCGGTGGTAAATGAATTTTCTGATGTATTTCCTAAAGCGCCAAGTGCTTTTCTAAGATTGATTTGAGGTCAGGTTACCACCAAGGGTTAAAGAGAAGGATATACCCAAGACAGCTTTCCGAACATGGTATGGTCATTATGAGTTTCTACTTATGCCATTTGGGCTAAGAAATGCACCCGTATCTTTTATGGATTTGATGAATAGGGTGTTTAAGCCATTCCTAGATGTATTTGTGATAGTTTTTATTGATGATATTCTAGTTTATTCTAGATCAGAAGAGGACCATACCAATCACTTATGACAGGTATTGCAGACTCTTCATGATTGTAAGCTTTAAGCAAAGTTCTCTAAATATGAGTTTTGGTTAAAGTCGGTGGAATTTTTGGGTCATATTGTATCTAGTGAAGGGATAAAGGTTGATGCTCAAAAGATAGAAGCTGTGAAGAACTGACCAAGGCCCACAACGCCTATGGAGATTCATAGTTTTCTCGGGTTGGCCGGTTATTATAGAAGGTTTTTTGAAGGCTTTTCTTCGATTTCAGCACCCTTAACCAAGCTAACCCATAAAGCATCCAAATTCCAATGGAATGATGCCTGTGAGAAGAGTTTTCAAGATTTAAAGAACAAGTTGATTTCTACACCCGTGTTGGTACTTCCAGAAGGTGTCGAAGGGTATACTGTGTATTGTGATTGCTTCCAGAATTGGTTTAGGATGTGTATTGATGCAGCATGGTAAGTTAATAGCATATTCTTCTAGACAATTACGGCCACATGAGAAAAATTATCCTACACATGATCTTGAGCTAGTAGCAATTATTTTTGCTTTAAAGATATGGCGCCACTACTTATATGGGGTTCATATGGATATATATACTGACCATAAGAGCTTGCAAAATATTTTTAATCAGAAGGATCTAAATTTAAGGCAGCGGAGATGGCTTGAATTATTAAAGGACTACGATATTGATATCTTATACCATCCAGGGAAAGCAAATGTGGTAGCTGATGCATTAAGTCATAAGGCTATGATGGCACCTATAGAAAGGCAAGGGATGATTAAAGATCTTCACCAGTTAGCTATTTTGGCAGTTCGCCTTCTTGAAACTCCGAATAAAGAGCTTATCGTACATAATGCTGCGGAATCTTCATTAGTAACTGAAGTGAAAGAGAAGCAATATGCAGATTTTATTTTATTACAGCTTAAGGATAACGTTCAGAGAGGTGCGACCAATACATTTGAGCTTACGCGAGAAGGGGTACTTTAGTGCCAAAACCGATTGTCTGTGCTGGATGTAGACGAGCTAAGAAAAAAGATTATGACAGAGGCACATTGTTCAAGGTTTTCCATTCATCCAGGATCAACCAAAATGTATCAAGATTTGTAAGATATGTATTGGTGGAATGACATGAAGAAGAGCATTGCAGAATTTGTAGCTGAATGTCCAAATTATCAAAGAGTTAAAGTTGAGAACCAAAAACCCGAAGGTTATATGCAATGCATTGATCTTCAAAGCTAGAAGTGGGACATGATCAACATGGATTTCGTTATTGGTTTTCCTCGTACATCCCAGAAGTTTGATTCTATATGGGTGATTGTTGATAGGCTTACTAAATCCGCACATTTCCTACCAGTTAGGACCACTTACATAGTTGAAGAGTATGCAAAGTTGTACATTAAAGAGATAGTCCGATTACATGGAGTGTCAATCTGTATAATATCAGATCGGGGAACCCAATTTACCACAAACTTTTGGAAGTCTTTCCAGAGGTGTTTGGGAATAGAAATGAAGTTGAGTACAGCTTTTCACCCTCAAACAAATCGACAAGCAGAACGTACCATCGAAATACTTGAAGATATGCTACGAGCTTGTGTAATAGATTTTAAGGGCAACTGGGATGATCATTTACCTCTTATTGAGTTTGCCTACAATAATAGCTATCATTCAAGTATCAAAATAACACCATATGAAGCTTTATATGGAAGGAAGTGTAGATCACCAATTGGATGGTTCGAAGTGGGTGAAACTCTTTTGTTCGAACCGGATCTTATTTATCAAGCCATAGAGAAGGTTAAAGTAATTCAGCAACGACTGAAAATAGCCCAAAGTCGACACAAGTCATACACGGATAGTAGAAAGAGAGGGCTAGAGTTTTCTATAGGTGATTGGGTATTTTTGAAGGTATCACCAATAAAAGGGGTAATGAGATTTGGAAATAAAGGGAAGTTGAGTCCATGTTATATAGGCCCGCATAAGATCACTCGAAAGTTTGGGCAAGTTGCATATGAATTAGAGCTACCCCAAGAGCTCTCATCAGTACATCTGGTATTTCATTTGTCAATGCTTCGAAAGTGCATCGGAGATCCATAACATATCACTTCTACTGAGGATGTGCAAGTTGCGAAAGATCTTACCTATGAGGAAGTGCCTATTGCTATTCTAGATCGCCAAGTTAAGAAGATGAGAAATAAAGAGATAGCATCTGTGAAAGTACGTTGGACAAATCATCAAAGGGAAGAGATTACATGGGAAGATAAGGAAGTAGTGAAATCTAAGTACCCTCATTTGTTCAAAGATGAAGAGGAAGTTCAAGAAACGGAGTTAGAACATTAACCAGTAAGTTTTTTTTATATATATGCATAGTATTTATGTGATGATGTGAATTTTAATGATGGACATAAACTTGTTTCGGTTGAATAACTACGCTAACATTTGAGGACGAATTTCCTAAAGAGGGGAAGGATTAAACACCCCGGATTTAAGTACGTGTATTGGCGTATTCAAGTACGCGTATTGATCTTATTTATATGGAATTCATTTTTCTATTTTCTTTGTATTGAAATTTGCCCGTCGATAGTTCCATGCAAAGGTTATTGAATAATCACTCCAACGATATAAAGATTTCCAAAAACGGATAGGTTTCGAATATAATCGAGCACGGTCGAAACTATAAAATGGTAGCCGGGATATTTGGGAATAGTAAATGTGTGAAAAAATTTCCTGCACACAAACTACTGAGGCCAGCCGAATTTTTGGGTCAACTTCAAACGATCATAACTTCCTTAATATAATAAACTAGGAGATTTGTACCTATGAAAAGAAATATCTTTGAGTCTTATTTCCAATTCAATTGGTTTTATCCAAATCCAACGTCTGAGTAAGGAGTTATACTCGTTTTACTTCAACCTATCAAAATAGATTTTTAGGGTCAACTTCAAATGACCATAACTCCTTGTACAGGATGAAATGGGTGGCCTACTTTATATGAAATGAAATCCCTTTGAATTATCCTTCCAACGATACCAATTTTACCCAAATCTGATATCGGAGCAAAGAGTTATGGTAGATCTACTTTAGCTTATTAAAATAGTCCACCAAAGGACAGATGTGATATTATTTAAATTTTGAAGGCATTTTGGTTATTTCCTATTATATTATGGACGGCAATATGGGTATATATACATGTATATGAGTTCAAAAACTCATTTTTATCATCAATCATTGAGAAAGAAAAAAACCCTAGACGAATTTAGCCTTTAAATTACTTTTGATTCAACCGTAGAAATTCCAAAGTAATCTGATAACTGCATTTGTCATCTCGAGAGCTTTGAACGGCACCTATTATTTGTGCAAACAGGATTTCATAATCAAGAGGTGAATTCTAAGGTATGAATATTGTTTTCCTTTGTTCTTTTTCATATATATGTGTGATAGAGTATTATATGTATTGGTTGTTATTGGAAGGTGATGGAAATAGGGTTATGGACTATTTTACAAGATTTGGTTGTATTGAATTGTGGAAGGTGGATATGGTATTTGAGTTATGGAAGGTGGATATGGTGATATACTATTGAATTAATGATTATTTACGTCTATGGCTCAATTTTGTTTAATGGATTGGTTGGACGGATAAATGAATCCGAACTTGATATTGGAGGACGTTATATGAATATGCATGGCATATGAATGTAATTGGAGTATAAGAGGGTTAAAGTGACACCCTTTATGGTGTAATTAAGACTTACTACTTAACCACTATTTTGGTGAATTCAAATAATTGAATTGTGACGTTTGGTTGCTAATACTAGATTGCAATATATGTTCATTGTAGATAAGTAATCCGAAAACACGTGAAGTCCATTGGGGACTAGTATTGAAGGTTGACAGTCAGGTATGTAAAGCATACTCTATAACATATCTTTGGCATGAAAGTGAACAATTGTTCTACTAAGAACGTTTCCAAAGTTATTCAATAACATGTGATCCATAATGGTTTTGTATGATGTCTTACGTTACCAATGAACTTGTTTCCACCCTACAAGATGTCAAAACATTCCAATACTTACTTGTTTTCCAAATCTTACATGTTTATTGCACTAATGAATGTTAGAAGGTATCCGGTTACTCAAACATGATCCATGTGCTATTAATGACTCCAAAACGTTTCATTGATATACCAATAAGTTCCAACTTCATTGTTATGGCATTGACGACTCCAAAACACTTTATTGATGTGCCAATGAGTTCTTACTTCATTGTTATTGCATTGATGTTCTATTTATATGTCTTTTATTGATGTATCATTGTTTCAAAGTATCAAAAATGTGGTGGTGACCGAAATAACAATCTCAAAGATTAATTGAACTAAGTGATGGAAGTTCTCTCTTATCGGGTGGTATCCCAGGGGCATAAGCCTATCATGGGTCGATCCCTATTTATGTGTTTATGGGTGGTATCCCAGGGGCATAATCCTATCATGGGTCGATCCCAGTTGATATGTACTGAAGGCAGCTAATGGTTACAGTACAATACAGTAATGATTACAAAGATGATAAGAACCAAGGTAAAGTAATTGAATAAATACAATGTACAGGTTGTCACAAGTTCTAGTAAGCGGGGTCCACTCCTATTACAATTTATTTAGTTGTTTTTGATTTCTATTGAGCTCCTATATCATATGTGACTATCTACAGCTTTACATACTCAGTACATATTTCATACTTACATCCCCCACGGGGGACCTGCATTTTATGCTGCAGGCACAGGTACCTCAGCTCATACACCGCACAAGTAGGGCCAGGATATCCAGCTGCTTTTGGTGAGCTCCAGTTTTCTTTGGGACTTTCCGTGTCATATCCAGTCACTTTTGGTATTGTATAGAAGTTAGTTATATGGAGAGGTATGTCCCGACCTTAGTCAAACTCTGTGTTTTGTCTGGAGGATTTGTAGACCTAATGTACAGTCAAGGTGGTGTTTTGTTAATAGATGTGATGGCTCTAACGGCCAAGTATTGTATATACATATATAAGTGTGCTCGAGCTTATATAGGTGATTATTTCCTTTTATATGCGATATGATGTTGTCTAAATTTCGAGTTGTCATAGAGGTATGCATGGGAAGTATAAGGTTATGAGCTGGTTCTCCCAGGCCTCCTCTGTTACGGGTACCAGTCTGCCTCAATAGGATTTGAGGCGTGACATAATACCACTGCCATCTCTACAAATACCCTGATGGTGCTTGCCACAAGTCTGGCAGAGAGGATAGGTGCGGGCACTGCTAACACTGCCCTGAGACTTTGAGCCTAGCCCTCTATCCCTATTGTCTTCCCTGAACTTAGGAGCTGGAGCACTGGCTGAAGAAGGAGTTGGAATGGATGACTTAGGATGAAGTTGAGAACGATTCCCTCCTTCTTATTTGGGCTAAGAAAGGTTAAAATTACCTGTCCTTGCTCTCTTATTCACTTCTCCCTCATCTTAATATTTTGCTCTTCTATCTGTTGAGCATGGGTCATAATCCTAGCTAAAGTCATGTCACTATTCAGCATCGCAGACCTACACTCATTGACCACACTATCGTTTACCTTCGAAACAAACTTACTTATATTGGCTTTGCTATCTACAACCACATAAGGCGCATATCTGGCTAATTGAGTAAACTTAAGAAAATACTCTTCCACCATCATGTTGCCCTACCTGATGTTGATAAATTCTAACACCTTAGTCTCTCTTAGCTCTTAGAGAAAGAATCTATCTAAGAATTCACTGACAAACTCCTCTCACTCAATAGGTCCTGCATCAACTGACCTCTCTGACTTTCACTGTTTGTACCAAGTGTGAGCAATATTCTGCAACTGATATGTAGCTAGCTCAGTACACTTACTCAAAGTAAGCCCCATGATGTCTAAAACCTTCTAAACCTGATCAATGAATTCCTGAGGGTCCACATTTAACTTAGACCCAAAAAGGGATGGAGGATTCATTTGGGTGAAGTCCCAAATCCTGGCTGCAGATGAATTGGCCACTGGGTTGGATGGAATGACAACTGGTCATTCATTCTGAGTAGTAACTGATTGATTAAGAGTAGTGAATGCAGATCTAAACTTTGCATAAGACACGTGTTCGTCCAAGGGATCTGCTTGGATGGGCTGAGGGGCTGACTAATTTCCAGTTCTCTTCTTGGGAAGCATGTTATGTAGATGGAAGAGAAATGGATTAGACTAGGAAATTAATTTCAAGCTTATTCTCACTGGCACGACATAAATACTAAAAGAAGGGAAACTGTTCCTAAAACATCTCATAGCTTCTTGTACATAAATATGGCGCGCACCACACCCATGTACAAGACTCTACTAGATGTGGCTTTCAAACTTCCTAGGACTCTATTGAACCTGGCTCTGATACCAAATTTGTAATGCCCCAAATCTAGTACCCAAAATACTACATGGTGCTCATGACCCCGAAAGACCATAAGCTAACCCATGACTGATATTTGTACCTGAACACAGCATAATATACTGTATAAATATGGAAATAAAGGCTGAAAAGCCATAATGTTTAAAATGAGACATAATATCTGATAAAATATAACATCTGGGTGGGGTATGAAATACCCAAAACAACTGAAATAAATTGTCTGAACATAATAGTCTAAAAAGTCTCTAACTGTCTGAATAAGGAGTTGATGGGACATGTCCCCAGCTAACTCCATCTATTGAAAGCTAAAATGAATTAATGAAATAATTAATAATATCGCCCTCAAATGATGAGGACTCACCGCTAAATCTAGCTGCTACTAATGCTCTGGAGCTCGTGCTTCTGAACCCATGGTATAAAACACCATAGCACAAATGCGTCAGTACGATTGAATGTACTGGTATACATGTGAGGTAGGCTGAATGCAAAGGGTTCAATCGCATGAAATATACTAACTAACTGAATAATATGAAGGTGAGAATACATACATAAATATATAATAGTTGTAACTGAGTACTGATAATATGAGATACTGATAACTGTATAACTAAAATAACTAATACTAAGTGACTATATCTGATAGTCTAGGTTCTGATAGAACTAGCTAAGTTCCGTATCGTTCTGAGTTGACTATATCTGACACTCTTGAATTTTGTAGAACTATCTGAGTTCTATTACTGAGACTGAATGACTATATCTGAAAGTCCTGATTCTATAACTAAAACTATGGGAAGTAGTCATCTAACCGACATGCCCCAAATAATGCATTATAGCTGAGTTGGGGACAAATCTATAACCCCAATTAGAATGGTGTCAATACCATGCCACTGGTAAGGACAATCTGTGAGCAACCCTCATATAACAGGTAACTCTAGTAAGAACGGTGAGAACTCTTTTATAATAGGTTAATCCATCTCATCTACCCTCATATAAAGGGTTATGATGTCTCAACCTAGGCTGGCGACGTAGTTCAGGAACGCAAGGATTGCTTCTAAGAATCAAACCTTCATATAATAGGTGAGTTTCCATCCTCGGATTCACTCAGTGCTAATTCCTACTCACATATGAATAGACACTAAACATGATTAACTGAACTTGGCAAGATGAGTTCATTAAATTTTGTGGACTGGCGAAATGCTATTGAGATCTGATAACTGTCTGAGACTTCTGAAATTACTAAATTACTGCGATTTACTAGAATTTCTGAGACTACTGGACTGATACTGAATTCACTGAGTTTTTCCTGAGTCACATGACTAACTGAGTTCTAGGAATCATGGCTTGACTGAGAGTATCGTGAAAATATGACACTGGCTCTAGGCACATAGCTAAATTGTCGGGTACAAGTACCCCCAGGACTCGATAGCATAAAATAAATTCATGGCATGAGTTCCAAAGCACAACAATGGCTACACATATATCCATAATCCATTGACTAAGATATTTCATCAACCACTTGACATGCATGAACTTTTATATGAATGGGGATTTCCCATTATCATACTAGTATGGCACTTTTCCTTCACATAGGCATTTAGTCAAACATATGGGGAGCATGCTTTGGTTATACAATCATCAACACATCTAATAATCATGGATACATCAATCAACTTGTAAATTAAAGGGTTTATTATGAATATCGCGTAATTCATCACATATTAGAATCAATTCTTGTAATTAATAGTCTATAATATGGAACGAAACCAAACAACAACATGAACATCAATTTTCAATTCAATAAAATCATGAACATTCATAAATATACAAATCTTGGATTTTGAAAAGAGATTCTTGAGCTTCATGGATGAAAGAGACCCATGAATCAACACATAACATACCTGAGTTAATGAATTTGGAAGAATTGATGGAGAGTTCTTGTGATTTGGCCTTTGAATTTTTAGAGCTAGGGTTTCTTGGCTTGAGAGAGAGCAACTCAATTTAGGGAAAAATAGAGTGAATAATGATATCCTTAGGCCATGTAGGGTTAAATTTCATGTTTAAGGCTGAACAAAAGTCATGGGAAAAGACCCATTTAACCCTGGATGCATCTTTTAAATTTTGTGAAAAATTTCCCAACCTGGACCCCTGGCGTGATGCGGCGCTATCGCGCCCTATAACTAGAAATTAACAACTGGGAAATTGGACGACGGCACGACGCGGGACTATCGCAAATCTTCATTGAAATTTGAAAATTAGGATTTGGGAGCCCTCCGCGATGCGGTGAAATCACAGAGTCTTATTGGAAATTGACAAATGTCATTTTGGCTTATGGAGCGACGCGCCACTGACTGAGGTGATGGTGTTTTATGATTGAAACTTTAAATTGCCATAACTTCTTACCTGATTGTTAGATTTAGACAAATTTGGTATCTATGGAAAGCTTATTAAATTTCCACATAACTAAAAGTGAAAATCTAGTAAATTTCCCATGGAATAAACATCATTCAATTTAGAAGCTAATACTTAACATTCTTGGGATGAAATTAGTTAGGAAACTTCGGGGTATTACATACTATGATATGGAGGCCTTAAGAGGCTAGTATGACTGCCTTAGGTTATACCATTTAGTTTGTCTTATATAGGTATAATTATATATGTAAATAGCTATAGTATTATCATATATCTCTCTCCTCTTTCATTTATTCATGTTGTATATTCATTTCTTGGCCCTATGGACTATTATATATCTTTTTTCTACCCTTTTATCTGTATATTCGCCAGTGATATATGGTCTAGTCCTTTAGGGACCGAGTACTACTAGAATAGGCTAGTTCATCCTTATTCTCTCTATAGTATCTTATGTTATCTTCCTATATATTTGGGTTATAATTTACACTTTTCTTTACATGTTATATATTTGCATTGTCTTTGAATCTTTGTTGGTAGTTTCCAACTGAGTACCACGTGTTGGTACTTATACTACACTTCAATAGCCTACAGATCATAGTATGAGTTCTCATCATTGTAGTGTTCATCATGTGGGGAAGATATGGATTAGAGATTTAGGGTGATCTCCTGGCATTCAAAGTACTACTATTCTCCCTCTTATGGACTGACTATTCTCTATGTTGTATTTAGAGATGGGTTGTATTAGAATATTCATTTAGTATTTAATTTTGTATTCTTGTTATATTAGAAGCTCTTGTACTGATTCAACCAGGGTTTAGGATTCTCTTGCATATATTATCTTTTATTTTATCTATTCTGTTATCTTCATTCATTTCTTTTGGTAGTTTGTCACTAGCTATTCCAAACTACGAGTTGGCTTACCTACTGGCGGGTTATAATAGGTGTCATCATAACCTGAGAAATTGGGTTGTGAAAGTAAGATAGAGTAAAACTCCTAGAAAACTTATGAATCCAAACCTCATACTCCACAACATACATAGATCCTTGCTCCAACCTCGAGAATAGATCTCTGAGATGATCTTTAAGGCTTCGAGGTATATACTTCTCTAAGAAGACCTCAATGAAATATGTCCATGTCAAAGGGGGAGATCCAGCTAGCCTAGAATCAAGATGAACTCTCCACCAAATCCAACTGAAAGGTAGTGTAATCTATACCACAAGTCTCAACTAGGCCTAAATTATTGAGCCTATCCTTGCAAGCAACCAAGAACTCATAACCAACCTCGCTTGGTGAGCTAGAAAATCTAGCCAAAGCCAATCTCAAGAATCTACCAAACATCTTCAGCTTCTCAACAGAAATAGCAGGCTAGGCAACTTCCAGCTAAGAAACTACCAGCTAGGCAACCACCAATATAGGAAGGATAATTTTGGGAGTCGCAGCTACAGGTTGCATCCCAGGATCGGTACCACTCTAATTGATTAGTGAATAATAAATAAACCCCAGTGGCGCCTGGGATGGTCCCAGGCCCACCAATGAATGGGGTAGAGGAATCTCTAACTCAAGAAAGGGAATAGGGTCTGGTGAAGGCCCTCAATCCTAGTCTCTGACTTAGGCTGAATCTCTTGCTTGTCCTCAAATCCTAGGTTATCCACAAACTTTATATGATCCCTAGTCACGAACTCGGGGTCCTAATCTCATATAGCGGTAGCACATATCCTATCCATCTGTAATTGAGTGAAACCAAAGGAATCATTAGGAACTAAATTTGAACATTAGCACAAAATGAGTGAAAGAAGTGTAGATCTCCTAAGAATGACTTACAACTTATCAAAGATAAGAAAAAGATGTCATCATTTTATTCGCGAGACTCTACTAGACACTTGCTCTTGTACCAACAAAATTGGTGAACCTAGCACTCTTTTACTAATTTTTCATAACCTAATTTACAAGTCATGATGACACCTACTTTATTCCACCAGTAGGTAATCAAAACTATAGCCCAAACTTATAAAATAGGCTAATTAGTAGGGAAAAGGCATAATTTCCTTAAGTAAAAGCTTACAATAATAAATCACAAAATAATAATAATCCAAAAGATAGATAACACCATTTTATGACCTAGTAGTGTCGGTACGAGTTCCACTAACAAAAGAATATGAGTACTATAATAGTCAAATGTACATTAGTCTTAAAGTGTAAAAACTAAGAAAAAATAGAAGAAGGAGAAAAGGTGAACTCTGGCTCTGAGATTTTACCTAGTCTACGAACTCCAGTCTAAATGATCACAGAACCAACAATGACAAATAAAACTCGGATATGTACCAAAAGGGTACATAATAGTAGTATAAGAACCAAAGCCAAGGTACTCAGCAGGCATCATCGGTCGACTGATATAAATCTAATAAAAATATGAGATAAATAAACTAAGTTAAGGTAAATGGGCAACTTGGAATAATTCTCCAAATATTGTAAACAAATAAATAATCTAAAATAATAACATAAAAGAACGCATAACTATCACTACAAAAGTGGCCTCTGTAATCTAGTAAGTATGGAAAAGTAAATAACCTAATGCGATCCTTCATAACCCTGAAGGGTGTAATCAAAGAGAAATAGTAATCGAAATTAAACTAATGAACTGTATCTTGATTCTATAACCATGAATTCTTTCATAACATGAACTCCGAACTCAAACTAGTATCATAACCATCAAGAATAACCTTTAATTGGAAGACTCAAACCAGAACTTATATAATCATTATCGGACTTGTATCAGAACTCATATCATGATTTGTCAGACTCAAATTAGAACTCATACCATGAATAATGTCAGAATCAAAATCGTCTTAAGATCTTAAATCATTGGACTTAAACCAAAACTCGTATCAACTCTCAAGTACCAATCTAGCATAAGTATCTTTTATCAAACATCTTAAATCTATAAAATATATAGTTAAATGATATAACACACCTATAAAGTTTACAAGGAACTAATTTTTATCTGGCCTAAAGTGGGCCGTAGGGTAAACTTTTAATTCCTGAAATTCATTCTAGTGCAAATTTTACCCTAACTAGGATAACGTATCTAATCTTGTTACTAGATATTAAATAATCCATATTTAGTCCTAAGATCGAGATTTTATCTAAAATATGATTAACTAAGTCAACTATGCCTAATTTATGGTTCCTTAAAAGGCTAAATAATCAAATTTACTAAATATGCCTCTAAGACCATATTTCAAACCCATACCTATCATATTATTATAAGTCTACTATAATAAAGCCCAATCTAGAAGAAAGGTAAACATAGCGTACTTGGAAACCAAAGAAAACCTGGTGAAATCTGCTAGATTAGAGATTTTCCTTTCTAAGAAGCTTTCACACAATGCCACGTTATCAAAAATATAATTTATTTGTCAATACAAGACAAATGGTACCCATATTATATTTTTATGCTACAGTGTCAAAATTACGTAAAATTCTTGGTGGGCTTGCTTGTGAAATCACACTTTTGAAATTGTGAATGCGTCCCTCCATGATCATGGAACATTTATCCTCAAGAATGGGTTAATTTCAATCTCAAATGGTGCTAAAATCAACCAACCAATATTTTATGGTTTTTGGGAAATAATTGAGAAACTAACCATGAATTAAGTGGCAACTTAACAAAACCTTGGAGAAGAAATGGGTAATACAAGCTCACAATAACCCTAAAATCACCTAATAATATTTCTCATAATTTTCCACACTCTGTAGGGTTATCACTCTTGAGACTTTTGTGAAAATGAGAGAAAAATCGAGCAAATAGGGCGTTAATGCTACCCAAGTGCCACTTAAGCAGATCAGCTAGTGCTAACATAGCATGTTCTTTAGCAATTTGATTGCCATTAAAGAGGCACTCTGGGATAGGACATCCTGATAAAGGCCTTCACTAAGGGACGGTTTAGCGGTTGCACCAGTTAACGACTTGAAATTTTTCCAAGTCTCCACTGACCCCTCGAGATTTGTTCAGAATTTCGTATATGCAAACAAAATATGATACCATATCAAATTCAATGTTCCAGACTCAATAACACTATTGAAATTTCAATTTTAGGTTATTTTGATGATGAAACACCCCAAAAATAGGACCCTTGAAAATTTCCAAAGTTTGGACCCTTTTTGGCTCGATACGACTTAAGAGAGTCACTCGTACCCTTGGTTATGATTCATAAGGTGCCTAGGTGGTCCAATAATACCCTACGAATTAAGGTAGGATTATATACTACCAAAGTTATGACTCACCTGGTTAAGATTCGTATAGGAGCTTATGAGTGGTATAGAATAAGTAGTATGGTGCATAGTGGAGTTGTTTAGTATAATCTGTCCACTACACGGTTGGTATATATGATTGAGGTTACCATTCATACCCTTACATATTACTTAAGGGTGTGTAAGTCATATATAAACCAGTAGGTAAGGTCACTGAAAGGTTGGATTCGATTTAGGGTATGAGTTGGGGTCCAACTCGTACCCTTGGTTATGAATGAAAAGGTGAGTCAAAACCCTGAGCGTGTTTTGTATTAATATTTAAATGTTCTCACATTATAAAACCCTATATGGCCTTCTATAAGACGTTATAAAGGATTAAAATATATCAAATACTCTCTCAAATACTCTCTTGGAAGATTGGAGGCTACGATTTCACAAGTGCTCTTCAAAACGCTCATAGGTTAAGACTTCTTCCATGAATGTTCTTGTCTAAGTCATGTACTCCTTCCCTCATTGTTATTTCAAATTAAACACTTGTGTTTTAAATGTTGTTTTATGAATCTTGAATGCTGGATTTCGAAATATTATTGAGGTTCTTAATACATATGGTTTGGTATTGGTTAAAACTATGTTTTTACATATTTTTGGCAATGGTTTGCATATGTGATTCGTTCTTTGTTATGGTTTAACTAATGGGTCTTTATTAACCCTAATTATGGTTATTTATATATTGGTATTGGTCTTGGTAAAGGTATGCCCTCAATGTATTTGATAAAATGCCTCAAAGAACGTTTTTACATTGTTATTGAACTTGCATTGGAACTCTTGCATTGTTTGGTTTGGTAATGAAATTCTAAATGGTTTTTTATGGTTTTTCATGTTTTAAATAGTTCAAATGATATAAATGCTTTAATTATTTGGCATGGTCTTAAATGGTTTAGAATGGTTTAAAGGTTAAGGTTTTGGAGGTCATGGTTGGTCTATTTTGAAAACCTTGTGGGATACATGGAAATACCCCAAGTGAATGCATTTATGGAATTGGTTTAAATGGTTTAAAAGGGGAAAAACAATAATTAGTTATGATTGTGGAAAACATAGAAGTCTCCCAAGAGTTCTAATATGGCTAATAGAAGGGCAGTTGAATGTCCCCTTAATCTAAGTGGTTTGGCTATAGATAATGCTTGCAAGTATGATGGTATGATGATACTAGTGAATTATAAAATAGCCTTGGTTAATAAATGGATAATTTGATAGTTTTGCAATGGTTTTAATTTGGCTTTAATGGTGGAAAATGTAAGCTAATCCATGGAAGGTGGCGGTATCAAGTGGACCAAAACCCGAAACACTTATTTGTTGATATGAGGGGTTTTTGATGGCCATGTGTGAGTGTCACACTTATATTGGAGGTATGTACTAGTAATACTTGGGATATTTTCTGGTCGTGCAGCTACATGCACTAGGACCCTTTCAGCAGAGGGAGCTGAACCCATATGGCCCGTGGGTAGTAGGATGGCTAACCTACGAACCTAGGTAAAGCTTTTAATGGCATGATAAACCCAATCCTTTTTCCCAAAAGTTATACATAATATAGTTGTTTGCATTGGTTAGTTTTGCTTGATTGTGCAAATGGTATTATTTTATCCCTATCCTAAGTGCATGCTAATGTTCACCCACTAACTCATCTACTAACGGTTGTATACCCATGCTAAGCAGAAACCGGCTATTCTACTCTTCTTACTTATTGATCGTATTTGAGAACAGCTATCGAATTGAAATGGTGATCTTTCATAGTTCGGAAGGCATTTATTGTATGTCATAGGTTAATTTATATGTGTTTTTCATCTTTCATAGACTTTGGTTTTAGGCTATAGGCGGGGTATGTCCCGGCTGAATACTCTTTGGTTAAATTAGAGGCTTTGTATGGATAACTATCGATGTGGGTGTGGCATGGACTATTTTTGTTATATATATATACATATATATATATATATATACATACAAACATTGGATTATTATCATGGTATTGGTTTATGGCTTCTACATTATTTGGTTGGATATTAGGTGGTTGACTTGATCGAGTTGAACTCAGTTATTGAATTATCTTAGGGTCTCCACATGGTTGTACACTCTATCTTGTTATATATTTGGACGTTAGTTGGCTCAAGATATGTTAATAGTGGTTGGGTTAGGTAATGGGGGCGATCATCGGCCTTGGTTGGGCTTGGGATTGCCTAATATGACAAGGCCCTAGTTCAGGATTCATCAAGTTGGTATCAAATCTAAGTTTTGGTGTCATGAGGTATCCAAAAAGTCATGTCGGATAGAGTCTTGCTTATGGGTGTGTCGTGCACCACACTTATAATCAGGATGCTATGAGGCATTTAGGAATGTTTCACTTTCTTGGTTATTCTACTTTCGGGCTATGAAGTCTATGGTCTTGAACTCTTATCTAATCTTTCTTGGTTCATTCTTTGACTAATGTCCTTTCAATGATCTAAAGTCTGTGGAAACTTACCTATCTCACTCGAGGACAACATGGATGGATCAAGTCTAACTCATGGGGCCTCAGTTTTCTAAATTATAGGGAGGCCAATGGTATGGTGGTAAATGGTCCAAGAGAAAGAGTTGGATGAGTCCTAAGTACTATTTTATGGTTGGTGTTTTATATCTAAATCTATTCGGAGGCAGGTGTTCTTGGATTTGGTAATGCTTCCAGGACACAAAGTATCTAATCTAGGGCTAATGAGGCACAATCCACATAATCCTATCCTTTTTGTAGAGTCTTTGGGTAGCCGCACCATGGTTGTTGAGAGGAAAGAAGGAATTGGTGTGTTGGTTATGGTCAACTGGTTCACATGCAATGAGAGTATCCCATAAGGGTTACCGCTTGGGCAATCTAACATCGGTTGCTACTTCTCTAACTCTTGCATCGAGGAGTGCTACATCTAACTCTAATATAGGTTGGGATAGTATCAATAACTTCACTATCTTTCAAGAGTCTGAGGCATCTTTTGGTGCTGACATTGGTATGTTTGGAACTCTTTCCTTTGTGGTGTGTATGGTTTACTTGGTTCGGTGTCTTCTCTCCTTTGTAACCCCATTTGTAGTTGTGCATTCCAATCGTAAGGTTGTTTTAAACTTTTTTCTCTTTTGTTTCTACCCTGATAGGTGACTCTGCGATTGCCAAAAGAGTCTATGGGGGTGTGTCGTATTTATTGGTAATGAAGGGGTCTTGGTGGATTTGGTTGACTCAGACATGGTAGATTTCATTGTCATTCGGTGGAATGGATTGGTTGCACTCGTACTAATCATCCTTAGGTTTTTGGATCCATAAAGGTTGTCTTTAGATTCCTGGGTGAGTCGTCTATGGGATGGGAGGATGGTTTCGCTCCCTAGTTATTAAGGGAAATATTTAACCTTGTCTTAGAACTCAGAGAGTGGTCTCCAAGGGGTATCTTTGTTATTTGGTTTGGGTTAAAGATTCTAACTTGGAAAGTCTTTATTTATATTCGGTTTTAGTGGTGCATGAATCTCTTAAGGTCTTCTTTATGACCCTTATGGTGTCTTTCTAATGAGGAGATTGGTTCGGGATTGGTCTTATTTTGGACACTTGTCCAAATTCTAGTCCTTCTATATAGAATAGTTTCAATGGAGTTAAAGGATCTTAAGAAGAAATTATGTGGTCACTTCGATAAAGGTTCCATCTGTCTTAATGGTTATCTGTGGAGTGTTTTCTTTGTTTCAAGCATTAGGGGAATGGGCTCCCCGAGAATGGATAGGTTGTCGGTGGGTGACTAAGGAAATTAGGAGTGTCCTCCTTGTGGGTTGGACCTTATATGTATATCCCATTTTATATGGAATGTTTTCAAAGTATTTCATAGTGGTTGGTAGATCCTAGGCTTGATTCTTAGATGCTTTATTTTAGTAAAGGAAATATATTAACTAGGGATAGCAATGTGAAAGTGTGGAGGTGAATTGGTAGGTTGGATAAGGCTGATGACTTAAGGAATATAATAATGGTAAAAATTATAACTTAGGCCAGGAATTCAAATTGAATGGATGGATATGGATTGGTGATCTAGTAATTGGATAGGTTAGATCATGGATCTTGCATGTATCTTTGTCCATATACTTGTACTTTATTATTGGAATGGAAATTGATTATTAAATTCATAATTTTGAAATAAGTTTGGGCACAATTGAGAATTTTGACATGATTACTCATTAAATTGATTTTCCATAGATTATGATGCATTATTCACGTTTTATTAATGCTTACGAACATTTTGGGATGCATAGGGATAGTAAATGAATTTTGGTGTACTAAGGATTCTTCGATTACTTGGTTCTGGCCTTGAAAATTTTATGTCCTCACATTGTTTGTGAAACTTCCAATGAATATGATTGTCACATGGTTTGACTACTCTTAAATCTTTGCATTGCACGGCAGGTTAAGGGAACATGAAATTGTTTAGATTGGATTCAAATGATTTTGGAAAGGCCTTTACTGCCATAGTTTGATTTTCTTAAATAGTTTTGGATTTATTTAGAAACCTTGAAGTCAATGTGGTCTAATGGTTTTTGCATGTCCTTTCTAGGTAGCCACTAGTATACATCCTTCGTGATACCCATTAGGGAGAAGTGTAGGCTTGTAAGTATGATGGGAGGAAGGTTGATGGTTAGTCTTAAAAATTTTCTTTTAGTAGTGGACTTTAAGGGGAGGTCAAATTGCATATTTTAGTTATTCTCTTCTATCTTGGTTAAGAGAGTACTCTACTAGCGTTCTATGCATTCATTTAGCACTTATGCCTAAGGTTTACATTTTGTATTCGCCTTGTTCCCTAAATATGAGTTCTGCTTTTACATTACATTACTCATGGTATGTGTGGTTGTGTTTCTTCAATATCCAATTTAAGGACTCCTTTCATGGTGTGGTTATGTCGGGATGATTCTTTATTATAGTATAGGTAGTTGTTATGAAATACTTCGTGCCTATGGTGTCCTGTCTTGTTTTGGGAAGTCTTTATCTCGCCTTGGGTTGCATGGATAATTCTTGTACTTTGTCTCCTTAGTGATTCTTCTTGTTCTAGGATGGTAATGGCTTTGGAAGTACGGTGATGTTCGAAATAGGGAATGTAGAAGTCCCTAAGTGGGAGAGAGTCTAGGATGACGACTAGGATTAAGGTTCTGGAAGGTGAGTGTAACACCCCGATTTGCTGAACCGGAATACTACACGGAGCTCATGACCCCAAAGGACAACAAGCTAACCCATGACTGATATCTTTACCTGTATGCTGCATAAAATACTGAATAATATGGAAACATTCATTGAAAGGCCACAAGGTTCAATACTGAATAGAACATGGATGAGATAACATCTGTGGGGTAATACAATACCCAAAACAAAAGTGTAAACACTGAAGTCTGAAACATAATAATCTGCATCTAGTATGAAAGCCTGTATTGTCTAATAATCTGAATAAGGAGTTGATGGGATATATCCCAAACTAACTCCAACTAATAACTAATCAATGAAATATTAGAGAAATAATCATGTCCTCGAAGGATGAGGACTCACTTCTATTCTGACTGCTGAGATTGTAATCTACTGCTGCTCTGGAACTCGTGTCTCTGAACCTATAGTGTAACATAAAAAGAAAGCACCATAGCGCAAATGTGTTAGTATAATGGAATGTACTGAGTATACATATGAGGTAGGTTAATGCAAGGGTTAACATGCATGAATAATGCTAGCTGACAGTCTAACATGAATGCGAGAATGCATACATAAATATATAACTGTAACTGACACTATGATATCATGATTACTGAATCTGAATACTGATGACATGACATACTAATAATTGATATAATAAATAATATAAATAGTTATATCTGAATGTAACTGATAACATGGGTGACTGTATCTGACAGTCCTGAATCTGATGAAACTATCTGAGTTCCTTACTGTATCTGAGTCAACTGTATCTGACAGTCTTGAATCTGAAGAACTATCTGAGTTCTTTTATTGAGACTGGAACTAACACTATGGGAGGTAGTATTTAACCAACATTCTCTTGATACGCTATTATAGCTGAGTTGGGGTCTAATCTGTAACCCCAATTGGAAGGGTTTCAATACCGCACCACTGGTAAGGACAAGTGTGGGTGACCCTTATCTGATAGTGTCCCCAAAAGATAATGGTGGGGCCTTTATCTGACAGTGCTTATCCACCTCATCAACCCTCATCGAACAGTATTGATGTCTCAACCTATGTTGCCTAATCATTCTGGAATCCAAGGATGACTTCTAAGGATCACACCCTCTTCTGATAGGGTGCGTGTCCCCATCCTTGGGTTCACTCGGTGCTAATTCCTACTCCCATCTGAATGGACACTGAACATGATTTATTGAACTGAACATGAGCTGAGTTACTAATTTTTTATGACTGACGGAATACTACTGATATATGACAACTGACTAAGTCATGAGATCATGGAGATTTTTCTTGAGTCATAAAACTATCTGAAGTCTAAGGATTCATAGCTTGACTGAGAGTATCGTGAAAACATGACATGGATCTAGGTACGCAGCTAACATTTCAGGTACAAGTACCCCCAGGACTCTATGGAAGGAAACTGACAAAGCATAACTTATTTGAATACATAATAATCATCATAATACATTTACTGAAGCATTTCCTCAAACATGTGATAGGCATAAGCTTGTACGTACATGGGGATTTCATGATATCATACTAATTAGACACTTTCCCTTTATCTAGGCATTCAACAAAATACATAGTAGGCACAGAATGTGCAAACAACATCACACAACAATTAACTGTCATGATTCAATTCTAATTTAATCATTTAAGGGTTTAGTCCTAGGGATTAATGAATCTATACCGATACAAATCAATCCATATAGAATTTAACACTCATTCATGGAATACAATTCAATTAATCATTATCAACATGAACAAAAGCAGCCCAATCATGAAATTCATAAGAAAATCCATAACTTGAATTTAGAAAAGGGATTCTTGGGCTTCATGGATGAAAGAAGTCAAGGAATGAACACTATGCATACCTTAGTTCGGGATTTTGTAAAGATTGATGGTGAAACCTTCTTGAATTTGAATCCCCAATAGAAACCCTAACTTGTTCTTGAGAGAAACTTGAGAGAAAATAGTATATTTTGGGTGAAGAATAGCTAAAACACGTGTTATTGGGTTTAAATAGAGGTAGAAAATCGACCCTTTTAACCCTGGACACGTCATTTAATTTTAGTAAAATTTTCCCAAACTGGGCCCCTAGTGCAGCGCAGCGTTATCGCACCATGTCACTGCAAATTGACAATTGGGAAATTAAGGGATGGCACGACGTGGAGACATTGTGGTGCCCCTTCCTTCGTGACCTAGAACTTTGGAAAGATGCAGGGGAAATCGTGCTGAGAAAATGGAAAAAGGACAATTTTGAATTTGAGTACTGGGGCGACGTGCCATAATTGCGGACACCTACTGGAAATTGCCAAATTCCATTTCTTCATGTGGCGTGGCACGCCACTGACTAATATGGCGCTGTTTTACGACGGGAACTTGAAATAGTCATAACTTCTTACCTGGTTATCAAATTTAAGCGAATCATATATCGATGGAAAGCTTATTGAATTTTCCACATAACAAAGAGTGAAAATCTTGAAAAATCCTCATGAAATAATTATCATTCACTTTAAAAGCTAATACTAGGCATTCTTAAGACGAAATTTGCTAGAAATCTTCAGGGTATTACAGTGAGGCAAGGTTGTTGTCATGAGAAATGATTAGTAAAGGATTAATTGGTAAAAATCCTTTTAGAAGTGATAGAGAGTTCTAGGTATTTTGCTGGATAGATCATATCGCGGGTATAGGAGCGGTAGTCTTAAATATCATGATTAATAGACATACCCATATTTATGTTGGGTACTTAAAAGGTTTGGTAAGGCATGGTTTTATAAAAAAAATTCAATCCATGGTAGTTGTATTGACTTGGTTTTCACTTATAGGTTGGGAGCTTTAATTATAATGGTTGGATATAGGTTGTTCATGTCCTTTACTCATGGTTTCCATAATATAAAGGTGATGGAATAGAAATAGTGTTTCGGGATAGATGTAAGGAGTAGAGCCCGGTGGCTTAAGTTAACTCCTCTTTATTTTGAGTAGGGTTGAATATAGAAGTTTTGGTATGTAGTTAGGCTCAAGATTTTATAGTGATGTGCCTCGATAAATTCTAAGTTGAAATAGACTTACTCTTTAGCATGAGTCCATTTATCTGATATGCTATGTGTTTGTGTTGGGTTAAGGTATGGCTTGTTCCTTTGGATTGTATCTCTTGGATTCTTTATTTTTTAATAAGGTCCCAATAAGAATCCTATCTTAGTAAAGGTGTGTCTTCATAAAGGGTTCCAAGGTGGAACTAAAAGTCTGAGTAAGCCATTTTGGATACAGAGGTGGACAAGGAGTCCAAGGCTCTATATTGGTTCTTTGTTTTAGGAAATTCGTGTGTAAGGTGTGTGTGTTATTTGAACACATCTTTGTTTACAAACTTTTTTAAAGTAAAGGAATGGTTTCCCTTATCTTTTTGTTTTCTAACTTAGTAGGAGTTGGAATGAAGGAATTAGGGTGTAAATCATGCTTTGGGTATGTGGTAATCTTCTCATCATAGTTTGTGTTCTTGTAATGTATTTTGGTTTGAAGAAAGTTTGATGTGTGTTGGTGTACCATCTCATGTTTTTAATTACCCTTACCCATCATTCGTGGATGGATGTTCCTAGTGGGGGAGACTGAAATACCCCAAAGATAGGACCTTTGAAAAATTCCAAAGTTTGGATACTTTTGGCTTGATATGACTCAAGGGAGTCACTCGTACCCTTGGTTATGAGTTGTGAGGTCCCTAGGTGGTCCAATCATACCCTATGAAGTATGTTAGGCTTAGCTACTTCCCCAGGTATGACTCATATGTGTAAGAGTTGTATAGGATCTTGGGAGTGGTATAGAATGAGTCATATGGTGCATGGCTGAGTTGTCTAGTATAATCTGTCCACTATATGGTTGGTAGATATGATTGAGGTTACCACTCGGACCCTTAGGTATGACTTATAGTTGTGTATTTCGTATATAAACCCGTATGTAAGCTCATGTCATGGTTGAATACGAATTGGGGTATGGGTTGGGGTCTTACTCGTACCCTTGGTTATGAATGGTAAGGTGAGTCATACCCCTGAGCGTGTTTTGTCTTAATCTTTAAGTAAAGAGTAGTTTGGACATTTCCTACTACTAAACCATTATGTCCTTACATTATAAAACCCATTAAAACACATCAAATACTCTCTCAAACACTCCCTTGGAAGATTGGAGCCTAGGGTTTCACAAGTGATATTCAAAAGGCTCATAGGTCAAGATTTCTTCCATGAATTTTCTTGTAAAAGGCATGTACTCCTTCCCTCGTCGTTATTTTAAATCAAAGGCATGTGTATTGTGTTTTAAACGTTGGTTTATGAATCTTGAATGGTTAATTTTGAAATATTGTTGAGGGTCTTTATGTATATGGTTTGGTATTGGTTTAAACTATGTTTATATATGTGTTTGGTAATGGTTTGCATATGTGGTTGGTTTTTTGTTATGGTTTAACTAATGGTTCTTGATAACCCTAATTATGGTAATTTACATGTTTGTTTTGGTCTTAGTAAAGGTATGCCCTCAATATGCTTGATAAAATGCCTCAAAGAACGTTTTTACTCTATTGTGGAACTTGTATTGGAACTCTTGCATGGTTCGGTTTGGTAATGGAATTCTAAACGTTTTTGGATGGTTTTTCATATTTTAAATGGTTTAAATTATAAAAATGCCTTAAATATTTGGTATGGTCATAAAGGTTTGGAATGGTTTAAAGGTTAAGGGTTTGGAGGTCATGGTTGGTCTATTTTGAAAACCTTGCGAGATACATGGAAATCCCCCAAGTGAGTGCATTTATGAAATGGGTTTAAATGGTTTGAAATGGGATAATGGCTAATTAGTAATGCTGGTGTAGAACATGGAAGTCGAGGTTTAATATGGCTAATGAAAGGGCACTTGAATGTCCTGATAATCTAAGTGGTTTGGCTATGGATAATTCTTGCAAGTATGGTGGTATGAAGATACCACTAGTTTATTAAATAGCCTTGGTTAATAAATAGATCATTGGATTTTTTGGTAATGGTTTTAAATGGGCATTAATGGCGGGAAGTGTAAGCTAAGCCGTGGAAGGTGGTGGTCTCAGAGGGACCAAAACCCAAAACTCATATATGCCGATATGAGGGGTATTTGATGGCCACGTGCAAGAGTCACATTTATATTAGAGAGATGTACTATTCATCCTAGGGATATTGCCTGGTCGTATGGCTACACGCATTGGTACTCTTTCAGCAGGGGGAGCTGAACCCATATGGCCTGTGGGTGGTAGGAAGGCTAAGCTACATAATCCAGGTAAAGGTTTTAATGGCATGCTAAACCTCGTCCCTTTTCTTAGTACTTATATTTATGTATGATTGTTTGCATTGGTTGGTTTTTCTTTATTTTTTAAAAGACATTATCTTATCCCTATCCTGGGTGCATGCTAGTTTCACCCACTAACCCATCTACTGGCGGTTGTATACCCACGCTATGCAGGAACCAGCCATTCTACTCCTCTTGCTTAGTGATCAGATTTGGGAACGGCCATTGGATTGAAGTGGTGAGCTTCCATAGTTCAGAAGGCTTCTATTTTATGTCATGGATTATTTTGTATGTGTTTCTCATCTTTCATAGACTTTCGTTTTTGGCTATGGTTGGGGACATATCCCGACTAAGTACTCTTTGGTTGGTTTAGAGGCTTTGTATGGACAACTGTGGACTTGGGGACATTTAATTGTTATCAATTTATTAGTTTATAGCTTCCATATTAGCTTGGTTGGCTATTGGGTGGTTGACTTGATTAGGTTGGTCTCAGTTATAGACTTATCCCATAGTCTCCACATGGTTGTACACACTATCTTGTTATATATTCGGACTTCAGTCGGCTAAAAATATGCTAATGGTGATTGGGTTAGGTAATGAGGGTGGTCCTTGTCCCTGGTTGGGCTTGGGATTGCCCATTATGACCAGGCCCTAGTTTGAGATGTGTCAGATGATAAGTAGGTCCCACACCAAGCGCCATTTTTGTTAATTCTCAGTTTATAGCCCGAAATCTGTCTGAAAGCCTTTGGATACAAACCAAAGGTCCTACTAGGCTAAAATCGATGATCTGGAGTTGTTGGAACTATCAAAATTAGTATACAAGGTCGTTTGACTTATGTTTTTGCCTGGTAGACAATTCTCATCAATGAAAACTTCAAAATAGGGAATTTTCTCAAAAATCCAAAAAAACAACCCAGTAACTGAACTGTTAGTTCCAGTGAGTCATAAATAACTTGGGGTAGCTATAAAAAAAAGGGTATCCCGATGCACTAAGCTACTGCTATGCGCGGTGTCTGGGAAAGGACCCAACCACAAGGGTGTATTGTACGCAGCCTTACCTTGTATTTCTGCTAGAGGATGTTCCAAGGTTTGAACCCGTGATCTCTTGGTCACGTAGCGGTAACTTTACCAGTTACTCCAAGGCTCCCCTTCACTTGGGGTAGCTATAAGAAAGATCTAAATGGAAAATATACATAGAAATGTAGAAAATGATATAGAGCGTCATTACTATAATCCACTGGTCAGTGCCGCGGCAGCGCTGGTTTTAGTTTTGATCAATGTTCCCATAGTGGATCCTCGTAGCTTCCAAAGTACCGCTACAACAACTACCAAGTAATAAGCTACTAGGGCCTTTCTTTTTTTTGCAATTTTTCTTTCATTGCTAATAAGACCCTGTGTTTAGAAACTTTTAAAATAAAGGTCACTTTCAACATGCAGAGCAAACTAGTTATTTATTTATAAAGGTATGATAGTAGTTAATGTCCTAATAATGCATGAACATAAAGAAATTAGTTCATTGTTACATGCCATAGGGGGGAACCTAAAGAACTAGAAAATAGTAATTAAATAATTGCGGGAGGGGGGGAGGGAATTTAGCTGCCATTAAATAATTGCGGGAGGGGGGGAGGGAATTTAGCTGGTGGCCAGATTAATTTAAAGGTTTGATGTATTTTGACCTCTACCTCTATTTTGCTAAGGAATTAGAACCCCATTATATCCTTCTTTGATAATTTTGGGAGCTTCTTGGTAGGGGGAGGCATACTTAAACATCACCTGCACATCATTACACATCCTATCCAGTATGAGGTCCCCAAAATAATGGTTCTTCTTCTCCTAATATAGCTTTCTTTGAAGCTCCACATAGGCTGGGGCTTGTTCTAGTTGCGTAGTAGAGCTTGAAGGATCTAACCTTGGAGGAGGCAACTGATCCCTCTCCAAGTATTCCAGTATGGCATGGTTGACTTTTCATCCCCCAAGAGATGTAAGAGCTTGTGTGGAGGGTTCCTAGACTCTTCACGCTCTCCAGCCCTACTACTCTAAGCTTTCTCCCCTACCTTACTCATTATCTTTCTAACTTCCCACGCATGTCTACCCCTTAGTGGGTTGAAGGACACATCAAATTTCTCCTTAGACACCTTGACTATCTTAACTAGTTTGTGGTGCGGGAGAACATGAAAAGATCCCTTAATGACCCTCCTATAGCATAAAAATACCTTCACTCATCTATAACCTACATCTGCATATTTACCTTAATCCCTGAATAGAGTAGTTCACTACCATAGCCAAATAGAAGGTCATATTAGTTACATTTACCAAAAGGAAAATTAATCTAAGACACTAGCTGCAGCCACATCCAACCTCCACGAAAAAATAAGTGTTCTTGGTCCTCTAGAGGCCAGAGTATTTCACCTTACTATCCTGACCCTCCGATGCCAAGATCTTGGTCATGTACCTCAAGTCTGACTCCATAAACTTAGCATTAAAACTTACATTAGAAGGGTTTCAAACCCTAGGGTGTCATTGATAAAGGTAGCATCCATTAGATCATTCATTCTTAAATTACGAATAGTGGTAAAGGTCACAAACTAATACACAGTTAGAAGAAGATCATAGAACTATTGAACTCAAGGAAAATTCCACTCACCAATGGGATCCATTAGCATTTCTAAACCAAAGACCTTCAACTGATCGTAGAAGTCCGATAACCTCTCTTATAAATGAAACCTCTATTGTTTCATCCCTTTTTATAATAATCTAGGCTATTGGAGGCAAGAAACCTTTGGTATTTGTGTTGGTTCTCCATAGTAGACCTAAAATATTGTAATTATATTTTGAAAAAACAAGTCAAAATGCTATAGGGGGCAAGAAATTTCAAAAATAAGGAAAACTCAAAATCTGGAGAGCTACTATTAGGCTTCAATACAGCGGTGATATTTTTAGTTTAGTAGCGCCACCAAAATCCACCACTCAAGTGATGTCTTCATCCCTAACTAATCTTGAAATCCATCCGCAGAGGATTTTAAAGTTCTTTTAAATTTTTTGATTTCCACGCATAGATCATACTTTGTAAATTAAGTTTTAACTCTCTTACACTAAATAGGGTTGGTTAACACCTAAAATCAAACACAAATTATTCAAAACTATTAGAAAGGGTGACTATTTATCTTCTACCTTTTTTGTGCCCAAAAACCACCTTGATCATTGTCAACCTTATGCGTAGAACGCTATAGGAGTGTTGGGGACAAAAGTTAACCTATCATTCCTGAGAATTCATGCAACAACACACCAAATTTAAAATTCAAAATTTCACCAAGAAACCAATCAAAAAATCTTGTTCTACTTTAGAATTTGTGATTCTATGATGATAAGTGCATAAGGAAAGTAGTAGAGATGAGAAATCACCTTGTATTATTGTCAAAAAAAGGTTGACTGGGGAATTTGAGAGTAGAAATTCAAAAATGGGGAAATATTTCATTTCCCCCTATTTGATCACCAATCATCACTGTGGTAATAATCCTGCCGCTATAGTTGCATTGCAATATATTAGCTTCACGTGGATTGCATTTCATTCTAAATTTTTGTTTGTTGCGGTATTTTACAATGTCTAGAGTATTTTAAAATAACCTATTGCATAACAAATGATTGTATTTTCATTCCATGGTTAATGATAATACTTGTGCGTCAGGTTAGGCAATTCAAAGACTACTAATACATACATTGGTCTATTACGTCAACTTATTTTTAATAAATTAATGTTTGATGAGATGTTAATTAGTGAAAAGGAGGTATCACTCTTCTTTTTAATTTTGCAATATACGTTTAATACCGAGGTCATGCTAAAAATTCTTTTCCCATTTGCATAACCATTTGGGGATGAATAATGGGTACATTGAGATCTAATATAATGACCTACATCATTGTTATATTAAAGAGAATTCTAAAAAATATTTTGACTAAAAAATCCTTATTATAAATCTCGTAAGAATTATTTCTTGGGAGAAAACTATGGCCATACCAAATTTGGGTTGACGAGTAAAAATTTAGGCATGGCCTACGGCCCCACTGTTGTAGCAGTAGATCTACCGTTACAGTGGTACTCTAGCCTTTGTACTGGCAGTCAAGTAAGGGTTAATTAGAACCCTCTTTTAGCTGAGACTCCTTTAGTCGTCCTTTTCATCCAAAAACAACCTAAATAAACCTCTTACCTAGCGTGATGTGAATTCAGAGGCCAAGATATATGTGGGAAATTTTGAGGCATTTCAATTGGATTCCAATATTAGAAGAGTCCAAATGCTTCTGGGACAACTCTCCACCCTCTGTAAAATTAAAATTCATCAGTGAGCCATGCTATGGTTTAATATAGTAGAATTAGGCTGGATAAACATAGTAATGATAACATTTTTTGGTAATTTCATGTCTTGGGCCTTTGGGCATTAAGTTTGGATGAACAAAATAATAATAGCCAAACCAATTTATGACTATATGATATTAGACACTATTTTCTGGAACTTGCTCCTTCTAAATGGTCTAGTATATGTCTGCATATGTTAGAGGTATGCCTAAGAATATAAATATAAATATAGTTTTGTGTTATGAGAAGAGTAAGGATGAACTACGAATGAAATGAGTGTGTGTCATGGCCATAGTAGGTTGTTCGTGAGTAGATAAGAGTTTTGTAGGGCTCGATTAGGGATAGAGAATGGGTAGTAGAGTCAAAAGGGTAGTGATAGGTTTGGATTTTTTTTTCAAGAGATGTGGGAGTTCTACATACATGGTTGTGGATATTTAAAAATTTAGTTACAAATATACCCAAGGTAGGCAAAACAAGAAAGAGAGAGATGGACATAGTATCTTGGATTTAAATTTCTAGGAAGGGTATGAGTGAAGAGCTAGATAGATGAGAATATATTGATTTTGGTGCAATACCAGGTGTATCTTAGGGTTTGGATTCTCTTTGTCTCGTATTGGCTTATAGATTCTCATTGAAAATCCTTTGGTTTGATGCGGTTAATAGTGGTCAAGACTTTTTAGAATCTATGCTTATATGTGAATAGGGGTTTATGGTTCAATTTAAGGCATTACTACTGATTATTGAATACATCTTGCATTTGCATATAATTATAAGCAGGACATTAATAATGTAGAGATGTTATTAATGATATTGATAATTATATGAAGATCATGTTAAAATAATATTGAGATGATATTGCTATGTTACTGATGATGAGATGATGTTATTGATGTTGATGAGGTTGAGGTGAAAAATAATATAGTACATACATTTTTCATGCATGTATAATCATATTCATTTGAGAGAGGGAGTGTATGTGTGTATGTATTGTCGGAAACTTATTGAAGAGTTTGTTTGAGTATAATTAATGTATTATATGACTATAAACTTACTAGACTAAAGGATGATGTTAGTAATTGGTTTAGTATTAGGTCATATAGGTATAAGGGATACTTAGGTGACCAGTTCTAGTCCTTAGATCATGCTAGAGTAGCGGGGATCATGGTATTGTCCTTAATTATTAAAAGTGGAGTAAGGGGACATAATAGTGGCAAGTGTAAAACCATAGGATGGGTTGTGAGGGAAATAAAATAATATGTAGAAGAGCTTATCAAAGGATAAATTTTCAAAGTACAAAGGTACACAAATATGTTTAATGTCAAGTAGGTCAAAGAGATGCTACAAGTAATATGTCATAGACTAGTTGGAAAAGGTAAGTATGTAAACTTTAACCGATGTCATGATTTCCTCCCTATTTGATTCTAACCTTGGTCTACCGATGATACCTTACTATACTTCCATTTGGGGTATATCCATGATGCATATTAGTTTGAGTTTCTAGTACGATGGTGACCACTCTACAATATCTCATGTCCTTTTATTATCATATGGATATTTTGTCCAGAATTTTCTTCCATATTACTTAATGCTTTGGTATCATTTTAGATTAGGTTGTGGGGAGTCACTGTTAACTATTTTTTGCATTGTTTTTATCTATTAAATTTACTGAATAAGAGATTTATTCATGATTAAGGAATTTTTTTCTTTTATAGATCATTTTTTTAACTTCCACACTTCATCGAATGATTGCGTAGTTAGGGTTCTCCTATCTTGGGTTTAGTTGGGTAGGTGGCCGCAGGATTCATGGGTTGGGTGATGACACTTTGTTCCAAATCCATTGTAATATTGAGTGTGTGTACCTATAATAGTAGGATACTAAGTGATTGTTTGTTCAATATTTGTTTAGTTCAAATACGCATTACAAAATTTTCTTATCCATATCCTTCTATTAGTGTTGGATGATTAAACCAAGGTCCAGATGATTATTGTCAAATTATTCTCTACTTAGAGTTATGGTAATGATATTAGTGACTAGGTATTATTATCAAATTATTCTCTACTTAGAGATTTTGTAATGCTATTAACAACTTGGTGTTTTATTCTTCATGACTTCATAATGATTAGACCCTTTTCAACATTATCTATAAGGAAGTTAATGAGCATCAATGTACTTTGTTCTTTTTTGATAGGCAAAGTTCTTATCCATGTTTATTGTATTAGTGTCATCACACATGATGGGTATGCATCCCGTTATTATTCCATAGTCATGAAGTTGCTACTTAATCTATAACAATTGAGTAAAACAAGATGTTTTTGCTATATATTTAGCTTCTATAGTTTGTAATGCAACAAAGTTCTACTTTTTTCTGGCCTGTGAAACTATATAAGATCCCAACGAATGGTCCCTACCTAATATACTATCTTAATTGACTAGATACCATGCGTAATTTATGTCATAAATTTTACCAGATCAAAAGACTCTCCTACAAGATACTAAAGAATCATATATTGTGTTCCTTTCATGTAACACAAGATTCTTTTAAAAACTTTCAAATGGGACTCTTTTGGATAGGGATGGAAAGGAGCATATGTTTCCAAGTTAAGGAAAAGTGTATCCTGTTAAAATTTACATATAGTAATGACCTAATCACGACTCTATACTTTTAGTTTCCTAGATAGAGGGACATGACTTGTCAAGTCTGGAGCTAGTAACAATGGGAGTATCATTCACCTTAGAGTCTCCTATCTAAAATATTTGGATATATTTCTTAACGTAATTTTATTGGTGGTGGAGGTGCCTGTGGGAGATTTATTTATTTATAATCTCAAGAAAGTTTAATTTGCCATTATATGATTTTAAACTCACTACTCATTAGCTTATAAATTCACTACATAAAACTTCATCTTCTGTTTTAAATATGAACTCATCCATATGCTTAGTCTATTGGGAAATCTTTTTCTTATTTTGTTAGAAATGGTGTATTCTGTATCTTTATCCCAGATTAATCATAGCTGATAAAAATGTTTGATCTTCTATCATGCCACAACTTGTAGAGCCTAATTCAAACCATACAAAGCCCTGTAAAGCTTGTGCACATACTCATGGTGCTTATGGCTCTCATATTCTGGAGTCTGTCATACATAACTTATTCTAAGAGACAAATTTTCAAGAATACAATCGTTACATCATCTAATGTAGAAAGAATCTATGTGTGCTATGACGGAAATATGTATACCATTTTCTTCCACCTTGACAATTTGTACAAATATTTCATCATATTCAATGCCTTTTTATTGATTATAGCATTTAACTACTAATTGTTCTTTGTACTTCATGGTTTTCCCTTGAACATGAAACTTGTTTATAAAAATCTCCTGGTCCCTATTACTATACTCTTTAAAGTTTTGGGGAACAAGTTCCATACTCTACTTCGTTCAAATTGGTTTAATTCTTCCTTCATATCTACAAGCTACTTTGCATCCATTAAGGCTTCATTGATATCTTTTAGCTCCATCAAGGAATTATATGCTGATAATACACATAAATTTTTCACTTTAGATCGAGTTTTGATTCTTGACTTTAGAGGTGTAAGAATGTTTTGAACTATATGTGAGATCTTGCTCAAAAATTTCTTTCTTAAATTTCTAATAGTTTTGTTGACCTTAAGGGAGTAGGTTCCTATGAGGCATGAATCTTTGCTTCACTTATATAATTTGTAGAAGTTTCAAATGTCACCTAGTCATTGACACCTCTACTACTATACGTTAAACATTAAGACTTTCTCCATTTTCTACTCGAGAACCTTGTTCTGCTACTATCACTTATTTCTAATCATTAAATGGATGTGGTCTCGATCCAATTTTCTTGTTTTTCAAACATAATCCTTCATTAGCTAAGTGACAAGTTTCATCAAAGATAACATGAACACTACCATCTGTATAATTTTATACTTTTCTTAAAGTCTTTTTATGTTTTTTTTGTGTAAAGAGTAACAAAGGAAAACTTTCTCAATACTCTTGGCATTAAGCTTACCTAAGGATCTCTTGCCATTTTTATGGACAAAGAATTTGCAGTCAAAGGAAGTTCCACATGGAATAGAGTTTATGTGGTTGACAAATATTATGCAGCACTAGGGGACAAAGGCAGAGATAAGAAAATTTATAGGCTTACAACGATGTGAAGAGGATGACTTGAGACATGGATTAAGCGAATTTCATGAAGGATAAGGATTATAAGGTATTGGCAGATGAGATGTTCATCAAGAAAAGATAGTATGCCTACTTTCACAAGCTATTAAATAAAGTAGGAGATAGAGCTATCATACTAGGGGTTTTGGATCACTCAGAGAGATATAGGATTTTGTATATTATAGATATATTATGATTGAGGAAGTGACATAAACTATTAGTAAGATGAGCAGGGGAATGGACCTAATAAGATCCCTATAGGTTTTAGGAAGATGCATGTTAGGTAGGTATGTAGTGGTTGACTGGGTTAATCAATGTCTTTTTTAAGATGACTATGATGTCCATAGAATAGACGTGGAGTAAAATGGTACCATTGTAAAAAAATAATGGTGACATCTAAAACAGTAATAATTAAAGGGGTATCAAGTTGTTAAGTCACCCTATAAAAGTTTGAAAGCTAATGGTACAGATGAGGGTGAAGAGAGGTATGTCAAAATCCGAGAAATAATTTGGTTTATGCCAGTGTGTTCTACTAAAGAATACATCTATCTGGTGAGGACAATAATAGAGAAATACCAAGAAAATAAGTGGGACTTACATATGTTAATCATTAACATTTAGAAGGACAATGAAAAAGTTCAAAGGAAAGTCCTTTAGAGATGCCTTGAGCTAGACGTGTACTAGTGGCTTACATTAGGGAAATAAAGGACATGTATGATGGAGCTAAAATATGGTTAAAATAATAGGGGAGACTCAAAGCCTTTTCCTATGAAAATGGGTTTGCACCATGGATCAACTCTTCATCCATTCCACTTTGTCCTGGTGATAGATGTATTGATATACTCTATCCAAGATGAAGTGCCTTGGTGCATATTATTTGTAGATGATATAGTTCCAATTGATGAGACGTATGGAGAAGTGAACGATATGCTGAAGGTATGGCTACAAACTCTGGAAGCTAAAGGGTTTGAGTTGAGCAGGACTAAAATAGTGTATCTAGAGTGCAAATTTAGTTAGAGGTTACATAAGGAAGGGGTGTAAGTGAGATTGGACAGATAGGATAATAGAAAGAACTATTTTAAATATCTTAGCTCTATTATCCAGGGTAGTGCAGTCATTAATAGTGATGTAACTCATCATATTGGTGCAATGTGGATAAAAAGTGAAGGCTTGCCTCCACAGTCTTGTGTGATAAAAAAATACCACCAAAATTTAAAGATAAGTTTTATAGTTTGACCAATGGTGTTGTATAGGGCATAGTGTTGTCCAGTCAAAAACTTCTATGCTCAGAAAATGCACATTATAGGGATAAGTACATTGATGGATGTACGGACATACTAGGTTTGTTAAAATCATGAATGAGGTTATTCGAAATAAGATGGGAGTGGCCTCTGAGAAGATTATAAAAGAAAATCAAGCAGGCAGCTTAATCGATTAAATTATTATAATAATATATATATAACATTCAATTCAATTTGAATTGAGTAGTACTGCCTTGATGTACCAGACAATAAAAAAGGAGGAAAAAGAGTACCGACCCAGTGGTAGAATCCAATTTGTGATTTGCTTTTCTCAATCAATTTTAGATTTTGTTATTTTTTGGAGGGTTTTTTCCTACATATATAATATTCTATAAAGTTAGTGTCTATACAACTTTTGACCTTGGGAGAAGTACGAGTTGCCGTGAAGGCCAAAGAAAATTGATTTCATCTTTTCTTCTTCTTTATTATTTATTTTTATGTTAATTCTTGTAAAGATATATTGTTATTGCTCCATATCTATGTGGAGTTAAACCTCTCATTCTAGAATTATGGTAGCTAATAAAATGATTATTTAGTAAATCTTTTTTTATTTCTTTGATTAGCATAATAGTTGTTCTTATATTTTTGCTTTTACTATGTTAGATATTCACAAATTTTAATATAATCTTTTTAGCTCGAAGTAAACTGACCAAAGGAACAAGGATTAGAATGAAGAATAAATTAAGTAAAATCTCTTATTTAGTAAAATAAGGAATTGATTCATTTCGAGAATATAAAATACATAGATCACCTTACTTTATTACAAAATGAAAAGATGAATAAATGTGTTTGAATTAACACCTTACTTGGTTACAAAAAAAAAAGATAAATAAATGTATTTCAGTTAGCTTCTTAGATCTCCTCTCGGCAATGCAGTTGTAAGACTAGTATGGATAGACTATTAGAGAGTAATCATTCCCAAATCATAAAATCAACCCTAAAAATCAACAACTAGACAATCAAATAAGTTGATGAAATTGAAACTAAACATGATTGTTAGCAAAATCATAATCCTAGATCATCCATTGGTTGTGTAAGAATCTGCTTTTTCCTTGGTTAATTGTTCATTAGTTATTTCATTTTATTTTTAGTTTAGTTTATTTATAAATATATCATGAAATCCAAAGATTAAATAAATAATTATCATTACTCTAATTCAGTAAAATAGTTAATCGATATTTTCCAGTGTGTGCAATATTTAGAATAAAAATTATATATTACTTGTACAACCACGTACACTTGTGTGTGCATTTAAACTCAATAAGTTTTTGGCTTTTCTAAAAAAATAATACCTAAAAACCAACAAAAAACTATTTATTCTAATCTAAAGGAAAAAATTGTGTGTGTTTTTCTGCTTTTTCAATTTTTTCTTTTTTGTTTAAAGCAAGTAGCTAAATAAATAAATAAATCCTATGGTATACTTCTCCCTAAATAAATTTTGAAATACATCACACCCCGCACTTAAAATTATGCTTTGTCCCCAAAGTCATAATTAAAGTAAAAACAACGGTTAAACATGCTCTCTGAGGCCCTCTAGGGCCTAGCTAATAATATGTTTCTTTAATTTTTATCATGGGTCACATGCACTCCATACTTAAGCTCAACCATGATTCTTCGATTCCAATTTAAACCAAGGGGTGGTAAATTCTATAGCAACCGCGAAGAAGAAAATTCTCTAGTCATCTTGAACGAAAGGTAGGGGACGCCTTTGCAAAGAGTAAATTGGGTCAGGTCAGATTTCATCCATTGCATTTGCGTTTAGGCCACTGCAATTGTGGTAGGTCCGGGTCATTTGCTTTTACAAATGCTAGGGGGAAATCTCGGTCATGATTCACTATCCACAAAATAGTATATAAACTGTATTTTATATTTTTCTTTATTTTTCTATGTTGTTGGACATTGAGACCTCGATTTTTGGTGATTTCAAGAGTATGCTTCTTCAATCTTATTTGAGTACATTTCTAAATCGTATTTCTATCATTTTTCATTGAGTTTATCTTCAAAACTTCAAATTTTAACTTGAATTTTGGGGTTTATCTGGTATAATAAGAGAATGGGTTTTGGGTGATTTCAACATCGATTAAAATATATTTTTCAATGGGTTTTCAAATTTAGAGTCCTTGAAGTATGGGAATCTTGATTCTTAACTAAAAGTCTTATTTTATCCTTTTTCATTGAGGGTTGAGTTTTAAACCAAGAATGAATAAGCTAATATAAATATCGTTAGACTCCTTTAGATGTATAGATTGTGTATTTGATAGATATGGTTTATTTTGAGGCTGCAAAAAAAGGAAAGACTTCGTGTTGAAGGGTCTAGGTTGAGATTTGACTTTTTGAGGTATGTTATTGTTTAACTTTCTTCAAACCGATCTAGGTAGTTAATAATTCATGTAAAGTATGTTATGGGTTGGTGATTTAGAATAAGATTCACAGTTTGAGATAGTGATTATATTGTGTTTCTCTTGTGGGGGCCAATGTGAGTATTATTGCTGACTTGAGTGATTATTATTGTAGTGATGCCTATATGGAGGCTTATGTGAATCTTATTATTGACATGACAGGTTGTTATTATTATGATACCCATACGGGGCCAAGGTTGGTCTTGTTTGAGCATTATTTGCCTTATATGTTTTTGTGATGTCTGAGTGGGGCCTTGAATTGATATTATTGATTTCTTACATGACTATTCAATATTGTGGTTCCATGTTATCGCTTATATTATGATTTATTGAGATTTGAGAATATTGGAGCTTATTTAATACCATTTTTGAATTGATTCATTATATGATATTGCTTTTCGTTATGAGCATGCATCCTCATTTCGTACATATATATACATGCAATTATGTTGGTTATGAGCAGGCATATTCATTTCCTACATCCATATACATGGAATTGGTTGCATAGAGAAATATTGATTTTTGAAACAAAATAAAAAGAATTATAAAATCCTTGACTGAGGGATGTGCTGGAAAGGTTTATTGAGATACGAGATTAAAATTGTGAAAATATATGGATTGAAAACCCCCTATGGTTCTTGTCCTAGAAGCTTTAGCTCAGAAAGGTTACACGAGGGGTCATGTGATAGCTTACTTCATTATCATCAAATTACATTGCATCACTTTCATTCCTTTTATATATTTGATGTCATGTATATAGAATTTCTTTATACATTCATGTGTAGTTATTCTTATACAATTTTTATAGTTATAAAACATGAACTATTAGGAGATATGAGTTGAGCCACTGTTGGGAACTTTTCAGAATATAGGTAAGGTTAGCTCATGGTATCCTTTACTTATTTTGTTTTTTGCTTTGCTCAGTTGACCTATGATATCTATTGAGTACAACAGGAGTATACTTACTCCTACTTTTTTAACCCTTTCGACGCAGATCCTAGTTTGAGTGGGCCTTGTAGGACGTGAGATCGTGTTGTGATTGAGGTTGATTCAATGGGTGAGTAAGCTCTTTATTCGAGGCTTAATTTTGGACTTCATTGTATCTATCATGTCTTTATTTTATAATTCAGAAATAGATATGTATTTTCATACTCATTATCAGTATTAGTGCTCTTTACTCATGACATCTAATTTTGGGATTGGAGTTGTATTTTATTCAGTTTGGATATTATTATTTATTTATATTATGGATTGACTTTTGAATGCAGTCTCATATTGGGTTTGATTTATTTATTTTTTGCATTCTTTATCTCTTTGGCTATTGGGCTTACCTACCCAGAGTTGGGAAGGTATTGGAGCCTTCATGATACAAGCACGGTTAGCTTAAAATTTTCTAAACCTATATTCAAGGCCTAGTCAATGGGATACAAGCCATGCTCACTTTGAAGGTGAAAAAAGGAGCTCAAAAGTCACTTCAAAGAGGCTCAAGTACACATTTCCAAGCTATATATTCCATGAATGAGAATATAGAGTCTTTGCTATTGAAGCTACATAAGTAGGAGCACAGAAGCTATGAGAGATAGCTTAGATGGAAGAGATAAAGACTCATATGTAAATCAAATCAAACTATAGGAGATAGATTTGAAATAAGACAAGCCCAAGAGAAATATTGAAGGCACCAAGTAAAGCCCTGACTGTCCATTTCAGCGATGAAAGCTTCCACTTGGTCAATCCTAGTGACACTTTGCCAGTGGACTATTAATGCTCACCCATGTTTGGTGATGGCATATTATTTTTGGCGAGCTCTATACATTTGGGCAAGTCTCAAGCCTATTTGGCGATCAACCAAGGGCCTTAGAAGTTGAAAAATCCATTTGAGCAATCAATAAGGGCCCTTATGGGTTATTTCCTTGACATCCACTTTTGGGATATTTTTGTAATCAACTACACTTATATATGCAATAGGTATTAACAGATGCCTTTGTTTGTTTTCTTCTTTAGAATATTTTTTCTTAAGATTTGAAGAAGCCCCTTTAAGATTGTAGTTCAAAGGTGGATTTTCTTTAGGCTATATTAGATTATTGTAATTAAATCTAGGTTAGCAATAGAATGGATTTCCATTGTTGATATAGAATGCATTTTCTTGATTTTTGTTATTGATTTTCTCATTTGTTGATTCATTTGTGTTTCTCAATTCATTGAATTCAAGTATATTTCCCCTGGGTTAAATTGTGAACTCAATTGAGTCTTTATTTCTTCACTTTTGATCCCCAATTTCTTCTTTATCATAGTTTCCACTTTTAAACCCAAATCTTATAATTAGGATCGTATCATTTGGTATCATAGTTTAGGTTAGAGACATGATTTTACAAATTCAATATTAGGTTCATAATTTGGTAAATAATGAAAAAAATTCAGAAATTCAAAAATTTAAAAGAGAAAATCAAAAATCAAAGTTGAATTGAATCTTGTTTTACGTTGCTAATGTTAGATAAATGTTTTTTAGCATTTGTGAAGTTTGGGTCTGAAATTTGGTTTATTTAGAGGGTTTGAAGATTTCACTATTGTTGAGCTTGAAACAGCTTGGAGAAGGTGAAGTGATTATTTGATTATGGCTAAATTAGAGTTCTATTTGTATTAGATATCATTCTCCCTATAGATAAGAACTAGAATCTAAATTCTGAAGACAAACAAAGTTGAATTCTACTAGGCCTAATTTCAGAGTTCATCACGTTCATGGTGTTATTCATGGTATGAAGAATTTGCAAGTGAGTATAATTTTTTAGAGTTATTGATTGAGAGTTGAAGCCTAAAAATGTTTGGGCTTGGTTTGGGAGGTTGAAAGGAGCTTGTTGTTAAAATTCCATCGAATTAGAAACTCCATTTGACCAAAGTTTGAAAATATGAATATTTAAGTGTTCTTCATGATCTTCAAATCTTGTTAAGAAGAATATTTAAAATGAAGAGTTTATACATAAAGGAAGAAAGAGAGAATGAAGTGTTAGTACTAAAGAGAATTTACTAAAAGGTGTAAGTACATGGTTAAGGAAGTACAAAAAGACCACAAAGTACAAAAAATGGAGGCCTTAGGTGAGACCACTGCCAACTTTGGCGAGCACCCCTTCACCATCACCCATCTTTGGCAATACAAGGAAGCATTGTCCAATTGATTGGTGATATACAAAACTACTTTGGTAATATGAAGCTTCCTAAGTCTAGGAATTATTAACTTTGGCAATGGGTAGAGCACTTTGGAAATCCACCCTGAACTTGGATGATTCTTAGGTGTAGTTTGGCGAGTTGGGACTTGAGTTGGGCGATCCAACTTGCACTTTGGCAAACCAACCTCTATTTTGGCGAACAAACATCACTTTGTTAAGTTAAACTTGTTCTAATCCCTCAAAATTCATCTCTTGATTCTTAAACTCTCTTTTTAATTCTTAAAGCTTTTTTTTATTATAGCTTTTGGTGGATTCCCAATTAGATTAGTTAGGATTATTGTAGCTTAATCAAGTAATTCATTGATAAGATTGTGATAGAGTGATTAGGATGGATTCTCAATATTGCTCGTGTTAACTTCTTCAAGCTTAATAAATCATCGAATTCCCTTTTTATGGATTCAATTATGTTTCTCGTACATTTGATGATTTCTATTATCCCCTGGTTCAATTATGGATTCAATAGATATGTTCTTCTTTTATTGTCATTATTTTTCTACACTATCCCTCTATCTTAAATTTATGTTGTTTAATTTCATGTTTTGATCTTGCTTATTGAATTAGGATTGTATCATTTGGTATTAAAGCATAGGCTAGAGATTCGTCCCTACAAATTCCAATAAGTGTTCATAATTTTGAAAATCACAAAAAGATTGAGAAATATGAAAAATTCCCCAAAAAACAAAAATTAGAGTTGTATCAATTCTTGTTTTGAGTTTCTACCGTTAGATTAGTATTCTAGCGCTTTTGAAGTTTGGATCTGAGATTAGGTTTGATTTTGGAATTGATTAAAATGTCACCTTTATTAAGCTTTAAAAAAACTTGAAGAAGGTGATTGGAGCTAAATTGGAGTTCTAATCATTTGGGGGATGGATCTCCTAATTAATTAGAACTTGCTTCTGAAATTTGAAGGCAATCTAATTTGAATTCCACTAGGTACAATTTTGGAGTTCATCATGCTCATGGTGTTATTCATAGTTTGAGAAAAATGCAAGTTGTTTTAATTTTCGGGAGAAATTGAGTATGAGTTGAGGCCTAAAAATATTTGGGCTAGCTTTGTGAGGTTGAAAGGTTCTCGTGGTTAACATGTCATCAAATTTGGAGCGCATTTGATCGAGGGTCGAATTTTGAATATTCATGCGATCTTTATGATCTTCATATCTTGTTGAAGAAGAATATGAAAAAAAGGAGTATTTAATCCAAAAGCATAAAGGACAAAGAAGGTGTACTTGTCTTTGGAAAAGGAATTTATCAAAAGGGGCAAGTACAAGCTCAAAGGAAAGTACGGGAGACCACAAAGTCATGAATTTCATCATCTTCGGGTATCCTTACTACTAAGTTTGGCAATACTAAGGGGCATTACCTAATAGTTTGGCAATATACAAACGTAGTTGGGCGATGGTGATGTTGCCAAGTCATAGAAATTGTTACCTTTAGCAATTAGGGGAGCACTTTGGCGATCTATCCTTAACTTTGGAGAACCTAGGGTCGAGTTTGGAGATAGTACACCACCTTGGCGAGATAGGCTTAAAGTTAGTGATGGTCTCTTATCTTGAGTGAAAGTGAACTTGACATTAGTGATGGTGGATTAAAGTTTGGTAATAAGGGGTTGAGTTTGGCGATGATAATGAAGTTCAAACAAATTGTTATTAATCTTCTCCAATCAATCTAATGATCTAATTCCTTAGTCTTTATACTTAAATGGTGTCATGGGGTTTGATCTTTAGCTTAATGATCAAATTACCAATGTTATATCTTTTGAGGTGGTAGAATATCTTAGGTTACCTTTATATCCTATTAGAGACCCTATCGTTAATGAGACAAGGTTTTTGATTGATCAGCAAGTAAGGGTACTCATGTAACTCGGGAGCAACCAAGAGGAGTTACGACGTGGTATAGTATCATTAGATACCCATCACCTATGTTTGGGTGCACTTGGTTCCAAAATAAGGAATCCTAAATGTACAAAATTGGTACAAGTATATGAAGGACTACAACGAGGACCTTCTTGATGATAGGCGATATTACGCGCCTATATTAATATATTTTGCCCATATTTATGCCATGTTTTGAGAACAAAGTATACATTTCATGTGCTTGTAGTCCTTTTTCCTGTAAGTGAACTAACGAACATGACTAGCAAAGTTTCAGGTATAAATGATGCAGAAATCAGCATTTTATGGCTTACTTGACGCCAAAGAAAGCTCACGAAGGAAGGAAAGGGAGCTTGAACGCCTAAAGGACCAAAATTGATACATGGAAAATCTGTCCCGGGCTAAAACAGCATTTCTGAAGACTTTGGGGACTTGCAGTAACTTAGTTGGATTTGGATAATGATACATTAACCTAGTACAATTGGGTTAAGTATTTCATTTGTTTTGTTGGATTAGGAGAATATTACATTAACCTAGTACAATTGGGTTAAGTATTTCATTTGTTTAGTAGGATTTGGTTAGATATTTCATTAGCTAAGTAGGACTAGGATATGGGTATTATAAATACCCTATCATGCTAGAGATTTTTTTTCATTCCTCCCTTAGTGGAGAGATACATTCAGATTCTTACAATTCTAATTCATCCATCAATTAACAATTCTAATCTTTCCATTAATTCTATTTTTCTTCTTCTATTCATTTATTCTTAATTTCCACAACAAGAGAATCGTTACTTTGCCTAGGAATTCACACCTAAACGCCTACCACTTGTGCTACACGAAATTAATCAATCTTGTGGTATAACAACAATGTCAATCGTGATCTCCTTCGCATTCATGGGTAACTAAACTTCTCTGTTGGGGTTATGGAAGCCAACTGAGATACTATCTATTGCTGTGAGTTTGTGAGTTCGTGACACGTATGCTACTTATATCATTATTCTCTTCATCTTAATCTACATTCTTTGTGGTTGCAAATGCAAGAATACGCCAGTATAACATTTAACTTGTTCGAAAGAAAGGTTATTTATCTGGAAAAGAGATAGTGTCAAGGTACTAGGGTCACATCCTAAATTCCCTATTAAAAAGTTAGTGTCGTAACTGGATTAACCTCTTGGAGAATTCGTACCGTTAGACACGCTTTAAGCTCGAAAGAGTTAAAGTGAAATAATCCTCGAATAGGTCGAAAGACGCCTGGATTTACCATCGAATACAATTCTCTATAAGCACATGCATGTCAGAATTCTACACACTCATAGTCAATAGAGACGTATAACTCAGGAGGTGGACATAACCCCAACTCTTCAATTCTCAATGTTTACAACTTACGTAACAATCCTTCTCTTTTTACTTTGCTATTTTCAGCTTTTACTTCATTGTTTTATTTACATTACTTGCACGACAAGACTCCCCCCTTTTTGCGAGACTTGCACCAAAAGTTTAGTAATTTTGCTTACTTGTTGACCAAGTTATTCCCTGTGGGATCGATACCCAACCCAGGTTGGGTTCTATATTTGCTAGCGACCGCTTTACACTCCTACGAGAGCTGTAGATTGAGCATTATCAAAAATTGGTGCCGTTGCCGGGGAATACAAGTGTCAATTAAGTTCGTGATAATTACTAGACCCTTTGGTCAAAGATTCTCGTACTTTTACTTTCAGTTTTTGTTTTTGTTTACTGCAGGTTTTTATAAAGTGCATGCCCCATACTAGAAGTTCTGGTCAACCGTTATTACCTATCAATACTGAACCACAACGCATAGGAAGAATGGAAGCACAAGCAGAAATCGAAAGGATGGCTGCTCAACAGGAACAAGCAAGACTGGCTGCCCTTGCCGCAGCCCAGGTTCAACAGCAGAACATTGATAACCCTGTATGAGCAACAAATCCCGACGATGAGGATTTAGGTGATGACGAGTTACTAAACCCTAGGCGTGATGCTGAAATTATAACACCTGTCAACAGAAGAGGTCAACAAGCACGGTTTAGGTATGATTGCCAACCTATGCAGCCAGCTTTCGACGATGATGATGATGATCTTGATGGTGCCGGAGCCACTGGAGCCATAATTCCACCACCATTAGCGCCCGGAGCCAAGTTCAACATCACAAGCACCATGATTCAGTTATTGCAACTCAAGGGATTATTTGGTGGACTAGCAGGTGATGATCCGAATATGCATCTCATCAACTTTATTTCTATATGCAAGTCGTTTGACAATCCTGGTGTTGGTCAAAATGCAATTCGATTATGCTTATTTCCATTGTCTCTGTCTGGGGAGGCAACACTATGGTTGAATGGGCTGACTCCTGATTCAATTACAAATTGGAGGCAATTGAGAGACGCTTTTCTAGAAAGATTCTTTCCGCCATCCAAGAGGGCACAATTGAGAGATGAAATCAGCAACTTTCGACAGCTTCCCACTGAAGCCCTTCATGAAACATGGGAGAGGTTCAAGACAAAGCTAGCGAAATGCCCAAACCATCACATGACTAATGTCCACCTAATGGAGATCTTGTATAGAGACTTGAGTTCAATAACTAAACCAGTGGTGGATAACGCAGCTGGAGGATCTTTTATGGACCTCACCTTTGGTCAAGCAAGCAATATGCTGGATCGTATGACGAAACAAAGTAGAGCTTGGCATACCAGGGATTCTGAGGTAGCAAGCCCCACTTTGTCTAATGGCATGACTAAAGACCAAAGAAGAAGAGAAGAAGAACGTGGTCAGGATATGGCGCACATAAAAACTCAAATGGATCTTCTTACAAAGCATTTATTATCAGGGAAGACCGAAAAAGTGAAAGCTATTGCGTCAAAAGGAAGAGACGAATCTGATTCGGAAGAGGAGGCCAACTACTTGAACAATCAGGTGGGTTTCCGCGGGAATGCCCAAGGAAACCAAGGTCAAAACTATTATGATAAATCTAAGGACCAAGGTAGTTGGAAGAACAAGAATGAAAAGAGTGGTTTGTACGTTCCCCCTGGTAGACGTGACACCACCACATCTAATTCTGGAAGTATGGAAGACATGATGGCTAAATTATTGAAAGGAGTGGATGCAACGAGCGCGGGAGTTATGGAGGTAATTAATGATTTGTCCTCCATGAAACAATTAGTTGATTCTCATTCCACTTCAATCAAGCAAATAGAGCAGCAATTGAGCCAACTTTCAGCAGCACTCAATCAAAGAAAGGCTAGCACCTTACCTAGCGATACTGCGCAAAACCCAAGGAATGATGGGTCATGCATGGCCATCACTATCAGAAGTGGTAAGGTGCTGGAAACTTCAGCAAAAGGCAAGCAAGTGGTTGACGAAGTTGCGGGCATGGATGACAACGCAAAAGGAGAAGATGCTGCAGCACCTACTCCTGATGACATGGACGTCTCACCCAGTGCTGTGCAACCTGAAAAATCTGAAAAACGGAAGCAAGAGGAGAAGAAAACCGTGGATAGAACACTTCCATACCCACCACCACCTTTTCCCCAAAGATTGAAGAAGGTGGCGGATGACACAAAGTTCAGCAAATTCATGACTATGTTAAAGCAGCTGACCATTAATGTTCCATTGGCGGAGGCACTTGAACAAATGCCTGGGTATGCGAAATTTATGAAGGATCTTTTGACTAAGAAGCGGGCAGCAAGTTATGAGTTGAAAGAAGATGTGCATTATTGTAGTGCAATTGCTACCCGATCGATAGTTCAGAAGAAGGCCGACCCCGGAGCTTTCACTATTCCTTGCACCGTTGGATCTTTGAATTTTGCCAAAGCATTATGTGACTTAGGATCCAGCATCAATTTGATGCCATTATCAATCTACAAGAAGTTGGGGTTGGGTGATCCTACTCCAACCAATATGAGGCTCGTTATGGCGGATAGGTTGGTAAAACGACCCGTTGGTATTCTATTTGACGTATTGGTGAAGGTTTCTTCATTCATCTTTCCGACAGACTTTGTTATTTTGGATTGTGAGGCAGACTCAGAAGTTCCCATAATCTTGGGGCGCCCTTTCCTTGCTACAGGAAGTGAGCTTATTGATTTGAGAGCTAATGAGCTTTCATTCCGAATAAATGACGAAGTGGTTCGCTTTGATGTGTGCAAATCAATGAAGCAGCCTAAAGATCTAAGTGTATTTTTGGTGGCTGATGTTTTCTTTGATGATGAGAAAGAATTACTTGAAGAAGAGCAAATTATTGATGACCCTTTGGAGGTTGTGCCTATGAATGGAGAGAATGAGGATGCTGAAAATTGTGAAGAAGCTATTTGTGCTCTATCGGGATTAGGGACATATCGCTATGCTCCCAAGAAGCTGGACCTTGATCTCAAGAATCGACCCACACCACCAGCTAAGCCATCTATTGAAGAGCCACCCACGTTAGAATTAAAGGAGCTGCCAAGTCATTTAAAGTACGCATTCTTAGGAAGCGGAAACACACTTTCAGTTATTGTGGCGGCCGATTTGGGTGAGCAACAAGTTGCAGCTCTCATTGCTATTTTACGGAAGTACATTAGAGCCATTGGATGGACCATTACGGATATTATTGGTATTCCACCTGGGATTTGTACACATAAAATTCAGCTTCAAGAAAATTGCACACCCACCATTGAGCATCAAAGACGTCTAAACCCACCTATGAAAGAAGTGGTGAAGAAATAAATTATCAAGTGGTTAGACGCAGAAGTTGTATATCCAATCTCTGATAGTACATGGGTAAGCCCGGTACAATGTGTTCCCAAGAAAGGAGGCATGACGGTGGTCGCGAATGCTAAGAATGAGCTTATTCTACTCAGACCCATCACTGGATGGAGAGTATGCATGTACTACCGAAAGCTGAATTCTTGGACACTCAAATATCACTTCCCAATGCAATTCATGGACCAAATGCTAGATCGATTAGCGGGGAAAGGATGGTTTTGTTTCTTGGACGGTTATTCAGGGTACAATCAGATTTGTATTGCCCCCGAAGACCAAGAGAAGACAACGTTTACATGCCCATATGGTATATTTGCCTTCAAACGTATGCCATTCGGGTTATGTAACACACCAGCCACCTTTCAACGCTGTATGATGTCTATTTTTTCTGAGATGGTTGAAGACACTTTGGAGGTATTCATGTATGATTTTTCAGTTGTTGGTGAGTCTTTTGAGGCGTGCTTGGCGAACCTAAGCATGGCGTTGCAAAGATGTGTAGAATTCAACCTTGTGCTAAATTGGGAGAAGTGCCACTTCATGGTAAAAGAAGGAATCGTTCTTGGGCACAAAATCTCCGAAAGAGGAATAGAGGTTGATCGAGCAAAAATAGAGGTTATTGAGAAGCTACCGCCTCCAATTTCGGTGAAAGGAGTTCGTAGTTTTCTCGGTCATGCAGGTTTCTATCGTCGGTTCATTAAAGACTTCTCCAAAATTTCTAGTCCATTGTGAGAACTATTGGAGAAAGATGCGAAGTTTGACTTTAGTGAAGATTGCTTAAAAGCATTTGAATGCCTCAAAGCAAAACTCATTGAAGCCCCTATCATGGTAGCACCAGATTGGTCTCTCCCGTTCGAAGTCATGTGTGATGCTAGTGGTATAGCCGTTGGTGCTGTTCTTGGTCAGAGAAAGGAAAAATTATTTCATCCTATCAAAATTATTTCATCCTATCTACTATGCAAACAATGCAGCTCTTAGGTATCTCATGACAAAGAAGGATGCGAAACCAAGGTTGATTCGATGGGTGTTGCTGCTGCAAGAGTTCGATTTTGAGGTCAAAGATAGAAGAGGTTGCGAGAACCAAGTGGCCGACCACCTATCTCGACTTGAGAATGAGCATGTGGCACAACCTAAAATTCAGATTGATGATGCATTCCCGGACGAAGAGATATTAGCGACAACAATGGAAAAATTACCATGGTATGCCGACTTTGCAAATTTCATGGTGAGTAATGTGATACCTGCCAATTTATCTTACCACCAAAGGAGGAAGTTTATGCATGACGTACAGCACTATTATTGGGATGAGCCATATTTGTTTCGACGATGCGCGGATGGTATTATTCGACGATGTATATCTCATGAAGAAGTGCCTACTATATTGGAAGAATGCCACACTTCCCAAGTTGGAGGACATCATGCAGGTAATCGAACAGCAAGAAAGGTGTTGCAAAGTGGTTATTATTGGCCTTTGATATTTACAGATGCCTGCGACTATGTTAGAAGGTGCGACCAATGCCAGCGCCAAGGTGCTATATCGAAACACCATGAGATGCCCATGTCAAAAATTCTTGAGGTAGAACTTTTTGATGTGTGGGGTATTGATTTCATGGGTCCATTCGTAAATTCGTTTGGAATGAAGTACATCTTGGTTGCTGTAGATTATGTTTCGAAATGGGTTGAAGCTGTAGCGTTGGCCGACAATGAAGGGAAGCGTGTTGTATCGTTCTTAAAGAAGAATATCTTCTCTCGCTTTGGAGTACCTCGTACTATCATAAGTGATAGAGGATCTCACTTTTGCAACAAGCTATTCAAATCAGTTTTGGCCAAGTATGGTGTCAAGCAACATAAGGTAGCTACGCCTTATCATCCCCAAACTAGTGGACAAGTAGAAGTTTCCAATCGCGAGATCAAGCAAATCCTTGCGAAGACGGTTAATGCGAATAGGAAGGATTGGTCTAGGAATCTTGATGATGCACTATGGGCATACAGGACTGCATTCAAAACACCCATTGGCATGTCTCCTTATCAACTAGTTTATGGGAAGGCTTGTCACTTACCCATCGAGCTTGAGCATAAGGCATTGTGGGCACTGAAGCAATTGAATTTGAATTGGGATGATGCTAAGAATCTGAGGTTGGAGTAGCTGAACGAATTAGATGAGTTCCGTCTCCATGCATATGAAAGATCAGACCTATACAAGGAGCGGATGAAAAAGTATCATGATCAGCGGATTGTTCAACGAAACTTCCAAAGAGGTGATATGGTACTTCTCTTCAACTCCAGATTGAAGCTCTTCCCAGGTAAGTTAAAGTCTAAGTGGTCTGGTCCATATAAAGTTATCCAAGTCTACTCGTCTGGAGTAGTCGAATTAGAAGGCAATAATGGTGTTGTCTTCAAAGTGAATGGCCAACGTGTTAAACCTTATATCGGTCCTCTTGACTCAATGAATTATATGGCCATCACTTACCTTGATGAAGTATAAGTACTCGAGGAAACTATGTCGAGCCACGACAATAAATAAGGCGCTAGATGGGAGGCAACCCATCTGATTGCATACATAATCCCAAGAGTCCATCTAATTGCATCTTTGCCCATTATCTCTAACAGGAAAGGCGGTGTTATAGCTAAGATCTTTGCCCGTATGTTCCATCACCTCGCGTTAAATCTTACGAAAGTTTTATAATTTCAGTACTTCCCACCTTCAAACATATTACAATTGAGGGATGAATTCATTAATTTTCACCAATTCTATGAAGAGGCATGTATGAAGCTTGGGGAAGATTCAAGGAGAAACTTTTGAAGTGCCTGAACCATGAAATACCAAAGAAGATGCCACTTTAAATCTTCTATAGTTCATGGAACTATATCAACAAATCCATGGTGGACAATGAATTCAGTGGATTGCTCATTAACTCATCATATAGAGTCGCATCAAAGGTCTTGGATAAAGTAGCAAATTTTTCTAGGAGTTGGTACATGAAGGATGGTGAGGTAGCCATGGGAGATCCCTTCTCATCCTTTGTGTGCCTAGATGGAAAATGTTGTGAGGAGGAAAGAGATGAAAACATGATTAAGGTTATGTCACACCTTAAGCTACTTACTAAACATATGTTAGGAGCCTAAATTGATAGTCTGGTGCACTAAAGCTACCTCTATGTTCAGTGTCCGAGGAAGGGCCCACCAGGGTGTATCGTATGCAGCCTTACATTGCATTCTGCCAGAGGCTGTTTCCAAATCTTGAACTCGTGACCCCCTAGTCATATGGCAGCAACTTTACCAGTTACTCCAAGGCTCCCCTTCAAAAAGGAGGGATGCAACATGAGGACTTCCCAGGGGGTCACCTATCCTAGTACTACTCTCGTCAAAGCATGCTTAACTACAAAGTTTTGATAGGATCCAGTGCGTTAGTGTTTGTATGATTGCATCCCCCAAATTGAAAGAGTAAATGTTATAAATGCAAGAGAGGCTAAACTATGTGAAAGTGCGTAGGAAGATATATTTGATGACAAATTGAGTGTATTGCCTAAATATATGGAGGTTTTCTACCTTCCCTCTCAAGGATAAGGCGGGAATCAAGGTCGAAACCATGAAAGTCAAAGTATGACACAATGAGAAAAGCAAGGGTGCATCAATGAAGAAACTTTTAGCTCGGATCTTGATTTGTGTTGAGGGGACCAACAAAATGGCGAAGGAAATGCGAAGTGATTTTTGCATGCTCCACCAAATGGTTGAGTCCCACTCAATCGTCATCTAATAACTAGAGGCAAGGTTGAATCAAATATTGGCGTATCTTATGGAGAGACAAAATGAATAAATACAAAATAGAAAGGTAATAGATGATATGGTCACTCAAGATGGAAAAGCTCTCGAAAATAGTATTGAGTTTGATAACTCCGGTGAAAAAGAAGATGATGAGCAAACAAAGGCAAAGAGAAAAAGGTCTAATAATGATGAGCCAAAACCAAGTGGGATTGTGTTTGAAAAGTCAAAAATAAATGAGTGCCAAATTATCTCCATTTCATCAAGAAATATTCTTTCCCCTTACCATAAATGGTTCTCACCGAAGGGAGAAAATGTAAAGTTCAACAAGTTCTTTGATAAATGTAGTACCCTATCCATTAATAGTCCTCTAATGGAGGTTTTACAAGATATGTCGGGGTATGCTAAATTTGTGAAGGATTTGGTATCTAATAAATGGCTTGTGGAAAATGAAATAATAGAAATAACGCATCATTGTAGTGCTATTATGTCAAGAACATTCGCGAAAAATAAGAAGGATCCCAGTGCTTTTACAATTCCATGCACCATTGGATTATTCAAGTTTGCTAAAGCATTGTGTCACCTTGCAGTAAGTGTAAACTTAATTTCGTATGCCATATTCCACAAGCTCGGATTGGGGAAGCCGCAACTTACCATGATGAAATTGCTCATGGTCGACTGTTCCATCAAGAAGCTGATGGGAGTTCTTTATGATGTTCTAGTCAAAGTTGACCAATTTATCTTCCAGACCGATTTTGTGATCTTGTATTGTGCAATGGATATTGAAGTTTCTATAATTCTTGGAAGGCTATTCTTAGCCACCGTGAAGGCCTTGGTGGATATGGAATCCGGCGAGATCAAGTTTTGGTTGAATAACGAGGAGTGTCTTTCAACGTATGTAAGTTCATAAAGCAATCGATTGATTACAAGTCATCTCGATAATTAATATTATTTATGGAGAGGTGACAAATCATGTTGATGAGATCTTGTTGGATGATCCTTTGGTAGAAGTGTTGTGGAATTGCGTAAGGGAAGAAGTTGAAGAATTTGATGAGGTGGTTGCATCTTTAACTGAACTTGGATCTTATACTAAGAACCCGGTAAAGTTGGACCTTGATCTTAAAAATCGTGAGAGCCCACCCGCAAAACCATCCATTCTCGAGCCACTAAAATATTAATTGAACCCTTTTCCACTCATCCTAAATAAGTGTTCTTGGGGTACAGAGACACATCACTCATCACCATTGTAAGTGACCTTGAACCCTCTCAAATAAATGTTTTGAAGTTGGTGGAAAAAAGGATCATTCGACCCATTGGATCGATTATAGACACCCCCCAGCATTTTCTCCCACAAAATTAAGCTAGAGCAAGATCATGTACCAAGTGTGGATCATCAAAGAAGTCTAAATCAACCTATGCAAAAGGTGGTAAAGAAAGGTATCATAAAATAGATTAATACGGAGTAATCTATCTAATATCAAATAACACTTTGGTAAGTCCGGTATAACATGTTTTAAAGAATGGTGACATTACAGTAGTTGAGAAATAAAAGAACGATCTTATCCCCATCCGACTAGTCATCGGGTGGCGGCTATGTATAGATTATTGAAAGTTGAACTGATGGACCAAAAAAGACCATTTTTTGATGCATTCTATGGATCAAATATTTTATACGTTAGCTGGGTAAAGATGTTATTGCTTTCTAGATGGTTATTTGGGGTATAATCAAATTTTTATCACCCCAGAGGACTAAGAGAAGATGACTATTACTTGCCCATATGGGATATTCGCATTCAAGAGAATGCCCTTTGGATTATACAATGCCCTGGCAACCTTTCAATGTTGCATATTATAAATCTTTACGGATATGGTCGAAGACTCAATGGAGGTCTTTATGGATGATTTATCAATGGTGGAGAACTCATTCGATTCATATCTTGAGCATCTAAGCAAGGAGCTTGAGGGATGTGTGGAAACTAACCTTATCCTAATTTGGGAAAAATATCATTTCATAGTCAAGGAGGGTATTATATTAGGCCAAAAGATATTAGGGAAAGGCCTTTAAGTCGATCAAGATAAGGTATAGGTGATTTCCAAGTTACAACCCATTATTTTTGTAAAGGGCGTTTGGAGATTACATGGACATGGTGGGTTTTATCATCATTTTATTTAGGATTTATCCAAAATAGCTCATCCAATGTGCAAAATCCTTGAGAAGGATAAAAAATTCAACTTTGAAAAGGCATCCTTAAAATTCTTTGAGCATCTTAAGGTGTTGCTTATTTCGGCCCCCATCATTATCGCCCTAGATTGGTCATCCCCTTTTGAAGTAATATGTAATGCAAGTGGGATGGCATTAGATGCGGTGTTGGGTTAATGAAAGGAGAAACTTTTTAATCCTATCTATTATGCGAGCAAGACCTTGAATGATGCTCAACGCAATTACACCATTACCGAATAAGAGTTGTTGGCGATTGTGTATGCTTTAAAAAAATTTTGCTCCTACTTGTTAGGTACAAAAGTGGCGGTGCACCCGGATCATACCTCCCTTAAGTACCTCATGGAAAATAATGAAGCAATATCGCACCAAATTATATGGATTTTTCTCTTGTAAGAATTCAACATCAAGATAAAACATTGAAAGGGATGCGAAAACCAAGTGGCCAACCATCACTTGTGTCTTGAAGGTAATCATGAGAGGCATGGGAAATTAAAATTGATGACGCTTTTCTCGATGAGTTAGTTATGACTATTGCGGAAAAAACTGCATCGTGGTATGCCGACTATGCCAACTATATAGCAAGTGGTGTACTCCCCAAAGGGATTAGCTACGATCAAAAAAAGTGGTTCTTGTTTGATGCAAAAAATATTTTTGGGATGAACCATTCCTATTTCAGGAGTGCGAAGATGGTGTGATTAGGTGGTGCATTATGGAGGTTGAGATGAATGATATCCTTGAAGCTTGCCATTACTGATCTTACGATGGTCACCATGGAGGAATCTAAATCGGCGCTAAAATCCTTTAATATGGGTATTATTGGCTCTCCATGCATAGGGATCCTATTGAGTGGATAAAATCATGTTACCAATGCCAAATGCAACGTGGTATCTCGAGAAGACACGAAATACCCCTCAAACCAAACCTCGAAGTTGAACTCTTCGATGTGTGGGGAATTGACTTTATGGGACCGTTGATGAGCTTATTTGGAAACAAATACATATTGGTGGTTATTGATTATGATTCTAAATGGGTGGAACCTGTGGCACTTCTGAATAATGAGAGAAAAAGTATTGCCTCCTTTTTGAAGAAATACATCTTTAAAAGTTCAGAACACAGCATGCCATCATTAGTGACGGAGGCTCATATTTTTGTAATTGAGTATTCGGGGCCCTTCTTGACATGTATGGGGTTAAACACAAAGTAGATACCCAATATCACACCCAACGAGTGGCCAGGTTAAAGTTTTGAACTGAGAAATTAAAGCCATACTTGAGAAAACGATGAATGTAGGTCGAACCAACTGGGCAAGGCAGCTCAATGAGGAACTTTGGGCTTATAGAACGGCCTATAAAACTTCAGTTGGCATGTCTCCCTACCAATTGGTGTTTATAAAGGCATTTCATTTGACCATTGAGCTCTAGCATAAATCCTTGTAAGATTTAAAGAGGTTGAACATGAATTGGGGAGAAGCCTCCGAAGTAAGGGTCACAAGAATCCACGAGTTGGAAGATTTCCTACTCAAGGCTTATGAGAGTTCCGCGTTGTATAGGGAAAATATGATGAAATCACATTATTCTTGAATATTAAGAAGGAAATTTCATGTTAGTGAGAGTGTACTCCTTTACAATTCTCTTTTGAAACTCTCTACGGGGAAGTTTCACTCTAAATGGTTGGGGCCATTTGTGATTTCTAACGTTTACCCTAGTAGTGCCATTGAATTTGAAGATCATGAAATAAAGAAATTTGTAATAAATGGCCAAAGCGTGAAGCACGACAATGTGAAAGGCCCTGTGGTGGCCAAGGTGGAGTTTGTTCATATCAAAGACGCTATGTGGTAAAGTGAGTGCGTCACGTTGCGACGTTAAATTAGGCTTTTAATGGGAGAAAACCCATCTTGTACTCATTTTTTGTTTATTTTGATGTTTTATATGTGTTTTAACACAAGTTCAATGCCCAAAAAATAGGGGAAAATAGAGCTGGAAAATGGCAACTGTGCAGCAAAATTAAAACAGAGAAAAAACATGGGATTTTGGCCTCAATTACTGCGATTGCGGTCTGAGGGCCACGGCCATGGCCATCGCGATAGCAGAACATTTTATCGTGATCACAGAATTCGAGGGGCATTCTGGTTACCGCTTAATGGAGTCCCTTCTAACCCTTGTACTTCTTATGTATGCTGCAGTGAGGGAACTCCAGGTCCCTAAGTTGAAGGTGTGTAAGAATACCTTTTTTGTTTATGCGTAACTTTGGACGCACCTTTCCCTATGATAAACTGAGTGACAAAATTCTTAAGGGAAAAGCATCGTGAATGGGGTTTGAGCTATGGATGCAGGGAAAGTCTGAGTAACCGAGGCATCGAGGTCACAAATGCAAGAGAAGTCAGAGTACCTAAGGTATTTTGGATTTGGGATCATACTTATCCCTACGGTGAAGTTTGAGTAGCCATATGGTTTTCCCGTATGAAAGTCAAAATGTGAGATGAAGGCTTAGGTTGGTGCCATAATTAGCAATTTGTGTGTGGTGCAAATTCAAAGCAAACACCCCCCTCCGTCCAAAATTTTTCAAAAATCTAGGGCATGGACATGAGCAAGCTAGTAACAAAACTTTTCTATTTTTATGACTCCAGAAATTTTGGCTTGTGAAAATTGGTAGATACTCCATTTTTGTCTTTAGTGGGAGGGGCAATTGAGCCTCCATAGTGAATTTGCATGCCATATGTGTTGAGCTTATTTGTCCAAATCTCATATGTACTTATACAATCTAGAACTTGCCCCATTAGTCTCTCAAGGAAAATTTTGATTGTACTCGGTTGGTGAGATGATCTTAAGCCATCTTTGTTACAATAGAAGTCCACTTTAGCCTAAAAGGCCTACCCTTGAATAGATGTAATCCCTAGTAACCCACTTTGAGCCTTTGAATTTTTGTTTGGTAAACATATTTCAAGCCGTGAGCCTTTCAATTTTTATCTCCCTTTTAAACTCTACCCTCCTTGAACTTAAAATTGCAACTTTAGGCTAAAATCCTAAGTTAGGGGTGGTAAAGATTGGAAGAGGTAACTTTGGGCCACGAAGTTGTAAGCGAGTGCCTATGGGCTTACGCATTGAAAACAAATAAATAAGAAAAAAAAGGATCCAACAAATGAAAGAGAAGCACAAAGGGTGCAAGAAAAAGAAATGAAAAGAAATAAATCCCTTTGAGATCTCCAACCAAGTGTATTTATTATAGTGGTGATTGAAAATCGAGGCAAGCCTATGGCATGGTACTTGTTAGTATCGAGAGTCCTGAGGAGAGAGAAAGAGCTTCACACTTAAATCCCTTGTTGCATGTTTGATAACTTAATTTGTAGAATTTTCTTTCTTGAGAGGAGGCATGTAAACAAGTTGAGGTGGGTGATTTTGTCATCTCTAGAGAAATGAGGAAAAAGGAGTATAATATAGTTGAGGTCAAAAAGGTGAATCACTTCTAGAGTATTAGTGATTGATACATGGTTTCTCTATGAAGTCTTTTGCATCCTTGAAAATCGCATTTCATGTTAAGGGGTATTGTGAAAATAGTTTTTCCCATGTTTGAAGAACTATTTGTAGTAGTTATCAAGTTGAAGTCATTGTTATCATTGGGTCATATAATTTGGGCATACATGTGTATTTTCTCTTGGTAAAAGGTAGTGTTGCTTGATAATAAGCAAAGCTTTAAGTTGGGGGTATTGATCAGTGGGGAATTTACCACTTATTTGCTCTCAATATTTGTGCACACTATTATGATTTGAATGCGTAAATGAAACATGTTTGTGATTAAATGCACTAATTTCCACATTTTCACATGCATATAGGTGACGAAATAGAAAGATGTAGATTTGAGGTAAATAGAGAACAAAAGGAGAGGAAAAGTGCAAAGCTGAAGACCCTACAAGGATGAGGCGCAGTTACAGCGATTGCGGTCTAAGCGCAGTGATCAAGGCCAGTTAAGATTAGTCATATCGCGGTCGCGGTAGGTGTGATAGCAGAAAAGCTGATGCAATCGCAGCATAGAGAGATTTTGGCCTAGGACAGTTTTGTAATTTGAAGTAGATGATTCCACTTCCAATATAAGGCACAAATCTTTTTATACTTTGAGCATTATTTTTTGGATTAAAAAAATGAAAAAATAGAAACTTGGTGAACCCTAGAAATTAGGGAACACTTTATTCAACCAATCATACTAAAAGCATGAAAGAAAACATAATCAAACCATGAGAACCATTATTCAACCATGAAGATCCAAAAAAACCCAACCATTATTTCAAACCATAACAATATCACGAAAATCATACATTAAAACATATGCTCTTTGTAAAATAACAATGAGGGAGGAGTAACATGTCTTAGACACCAAGGAAGACGAAGAGAAACCACCCTTGAAAGCCTTAATTGATTATCTTGAAGAAACCCTAGCATCTTGCTTTAACAGAAAGTTTGAGAGATTTTTAAGTGTTTGATTGAGAATAATAGGTTAATGAAGTCCCAAAAGGCATTTTATGTTGTGGTGTCAAAGGGAGTTAAAAATGGGAAATGTGCAGAATGGCCCCAACTTAAAACTATAAAAATACCGTAGGTGGTTACAAGTCGATCCCGTGACTCGTGACCACAACATATGACTCACACCATTGAGTCATCACCAATACAGTGAGTTGGGAACCCACACACTGCCCTCCATACGACTTCCTAACGCCACTCGTTACCAAACCATACGACTCGTATGGCCTAGTCATACCCAAGACAGAAACTAAAGGGATTGACACTGGACAACATATGATTCAACTATACCATTCGTACCCTATCGTCAGGGCTCTTAGTGTGTCACTCGTACTCAGATCCAAGTAAAGTCACTAAGTTACTGATTTGATTAAGGGATCGACCAAACGAACCATCACCACCACTAACGACTCGTACCACCCTAATCGTAATCATAGAAGATCTTAACCACCATCCACTGGACTCCCTATGACTAAGGTCACCTGACTTGTACCCACACTATACGACGCGTAAGGCGAGTCTTTACTAGTACAGTGCATTCAAAACTCAAGAAATTTCCAAGGGCTAAAACCCAGGGTGTTTCAATTCTCCCCTACTTTGATCATTCATCCCCGAATGATAGAACAAGACATTGACTAACATGATTAAAACCCCAAACACCCCTACGCTTACTTTTAAGATAGAAAAAAAATTACCAAGGAATTCATATTCCGTTTTTCTCTTTAGGACAGAAAACAAGGATGTTAAGATCAACACATACCTTAAGCACGATTTTCTAGAATAGAAAATATGAATGGATACTTGGACTTCATGTCCTCTTCATCTTCCCAAGAAGCATCTTCAACCTTGCGGTTCTTCCATCCAACATTCACTGAAGCTACATCCTGGGTCCATAACCTACGAACCTGGCGATCTAAGATTTCAAGTGAGACCTCCTCATAAGATAGAGAATCAGAAATACCAATATCCTTGATAGGTATAACCTGCGATGGATCACCCATACACTTCCTCAACATAGATACGTGGAACACCAAATGAATGGAGCATAGATTAGAAGGCAACTCCAACTCATATGCAACACTACCAACCCTTCTCAAAACCAAGAATGGATCAACATACCAGGGATTAAACTTACCCTTCTTCCCAAACTGCATCACTCTCTTCATGGGAGACACCTTCAAGAACACCCTATCCCCAACCTCAAACTCTAAATTCCTACGCTTCATATCTGCATAGGATTTTTGGTGACTTTAGGAGACTCTAAGCCTATCATGAATCACCTTCACCTTCTCTATGGTTTGGTGAACCGAATTTGGGTCAAACATCTCCGACTCACCAACCTCAAACCACCCAATAGGAGACCTACACCTTCTACCATACAATGCATCAAACAGAGCCATTCCAATGTTGGAGGGGTAGCTATTGTTGTATACAAACTCTATAAAAGGTAAATGCTCAACCCAACTGCCACCATAGTCAATCGCGCAATCCCAAAGCATTTCCTTTAATATATGAATAATTCTTTCTGCTTGCGCATCCGACTGCAGGTGAAAAGTAGTACTAGGACTTACCTTGGTCCCCAAACCTTTCTGAAACAATCGCTAAAAGTAAGATGAAAACTGTGCCACGATCCGAGATGATAGAAATAGAAACCCCATGCAACTTCACAATCTCATAGAGGTACAACCTCGTATAATCCTCTGCCAAAAAATATATCCACACTGGCAAGAATTGAGCAGACTTAGTCATCCTATCCATGATGACCCAAATTAAATCAAACTGATTTCGAGATTGAGGAAGATCGGTAACTAAATCTATGTTAATCACCTCCCACTTCCACACAAGCAACTTAATTTCTTGATACAATTCTCTGGGCCTCGTGTGCTCAACCTTCACTTGCTAGCACACCACGCACTTAGCTGCAAAACTAGCCACATCCCTCTTTATATTATTCTAACAATGCATTTCCTTGAGGTCATGATATACTTTTGTTGAAACAGGATGAATAACATAACACGGGTTATGTAAATTATCCAAGATCCTTTCTTACAATTTATCTATGTTGGGAACGCATAATCTTTCTTGGTACTACAAGGTACCATCACCAATAATCTCAAAGGCCATCACCTTATGCCCACTTATATCACCCTTGATCCTCATCAAGATAGGATTTAACACTTGTTTTTCCTTTATTTTCACACCAAGAAACAACGGTGCCACCTCTTGCACAAACACATCATCATCCTCAGAGTCCAAGAGACAAACTCCAAGGTTATCCAAATGTGAATATCCTTCACCAATTCCTGCTTCTCCTTATCCACATGAACCAGACTCCCCATGGATAACCTGCTATGAACATCAATAACTACATTAGCTTTACTTGGATGGTAGTGAAGACTCATGTCGTAATCCTTGAGCAGCTCAAAACACCTCATTTGCCTTAGATTAAGCTTTTTTTGAGTAAACACATGTTGCAGGCTCTTATGATTATAAAAGATATCCATATTCACTCCATACAAATAGTGCCACCAGATCTTAACGTGAACACCACCGCTATAAACTCCAGGTCATTAGTTGGATAATTCTTCTCATGCACCTTCAATTGTCTAGAGGCATAAGCTATCACCTTGTCATGCTGCATAGAGATGCAACCAATCCCCACACAGGATGCATCACAATAGACTACAAACCTATCCATTCCTTCAGTCAAAGTCAAGACCTGAGCCGAAGTCAACTTATCCTTCAGTTTCTCAAAGCTACTCTCACAAGCATCGGACCAAGAGAACTTTACATTCTTCTGAGTTAACTTAGTAACCGGGGGTAGCTATAGTCAAAAAACTCTTCACAAACCTCCTGTAGTAACCAACTAAACTCAAGAAGCTCTGAATATCAGTTGGAGTCATGGGTCTAGGACACTTCTTAACCACTGTAACTTTATGCGAATCAACCATGATCCCTTCACTACAAATGACATAACCCAGGAAAGTGATAGCATTCAACTATAATTTACATTTCAAATATTAGCATACAACTCTGATCTTTCAGGTTCTGGAATACAATGCGGAGGTGATCAGGATGATCTACCTTCCTCTTAGAGTACACAAAAATATCATTTATGAACATAATGACAAATAAATCCAGAAACTATCGAAAGAATCTATTCATCAAATCCGTGAATGTCATCGGGGCATTGGTCAACCCAAAAGATATAACCAGAAACTCAAACTTTCCATACCGAGTTTGGAAGGAAGTCTTAGGGGTATCCACTACCCTGATCTTTAATTGATGATACCCAAACCAAAGATCAATCACAGAGAAAAATTTAGCACCCTATAGCCAATCGAACAAATCATTAATCCTTGAAAGAGGATACTTTTTCCTTACCGTCACCGTATTCAACTGCCCGTAGTCAATAGACATCTGAAGGTAACCATACCTATTACACACGAATAACACTGGTGTACCCCACAGATGAAACCCTTGTCTAAAAGATCCTTTAGTTTCTTCTTAAGCCCCTTTAACTCAGCTAGAGTCATTCTATATGTGGAAATAGAAATCGGACGAGTGTCCAGAACAAGATCAATCCCAAACTCAATTTTCCAATCCGGAGGGACACCAAGAAGTTCATCAGGGAAGACCTCAGAAAATTCATTCACCACCGAAGCGGAATGCAAAGAAGAACCCTCCGAGTTAGAATCTCTAACTCAGACTAGATGATAGAGACACCCCTTGGAGATTAATCTCCAAGCTCTAAGATATAATATAAAATTCCCATTAGGATCTAGGGAACCACCCTCCCTTTCAATAACCAGCTCATTAGGGATTTAAAGACAACCATACGGGTTCGATAGTTTAGAGAAGCATAACACGAGTAAAATTAATCCATCCCTAAATATGACATTGAAATCTACCATGTCTAATTCAAAAAGATCCACCAAGGTCTCCCGAACACCTACAGACACCACACAACCCTTATAGACTCTTCTAGCAACCACAGAATTATCCACCGAGGTAGAAACAAAAAAAGGGTCTGAAACATACTCGAGACTAAAACCAAAATACACACAAATGGGGTTACATAAGAAATAGTGGATCCTAAATCAATTAAACAGTACACATCACGAGAAAATATTTTCAACATACAAGTCACGATATCAGGCGATACCTCGAACTCCTAGCGGGTTCTAAGAGCATAAAGACGATTTCGTCCAGTACCGAAACAAGATGGTGTACCCTTTGGGGCCAGAGCTGATGAAGAGGCAACCAAAACCTTGTTTGCCCCAGAAGCATCCTTACCAACATGACAATTTTTAATCATGTGCCCTGGTTGACTGCAGTTGAAGCATTTGTCCCTTCCTTCATATAGTAGCCCTGATGTAATCAACCACAAAATCTATAGGGAGGGTAGGATGGAGCTGACTAGGCCCCACTAGGCTGAGATTGGGAACTTTGTTGAAAAATAGTCCCAAACAATGCTGGGCTTCGAAAGTGTCACACCGGCAAAGTAAGAACTAAAATGATGATCACGAAAAAATTAAATATTACATCAAATAATATAACAAGACTTTGTTCTAATACCACTTGTTGTAACTTTATAGAATTCGCCCAAGATCACGTGCAAATCATTCAACAGAGATACAAAACTAGAAAAATGATAGAAACACTAACTTTTATCCATAGCAATAACTTGATTGAGAATGACAAGATCTTCTTAATCTTAAAGATTGCTCTTTCAAGTATTTTTTATATGACATGGTGAGAAAAAGAAAAGAAGTGTTATCTTCTGATTTAGGGACCATGCGTATTTAAGACTTTGAAATGTATTTTCATGTCATAAGGTACCTTTTCCAATAAGTCTTCATCAGTCATTTGAAAAGGTCATGGATTTTCTTCAATTTCATTTAAACTTATACTAATAGATATTTACATTTAGGTCCAAAAACTTTAATACTTCATTAGATCATAAATTAAATTTTTTTTTACAGATAGCATATCTATTTATAATATATTAATATGTGAATCCACAAAATAAAAATTACTAACACACTTAGGTACTCGTATCATCTCGAGTTACACTTGCTAAATTGATGATATTGTAATCATAAGAGGGACCAAAAATAAAAGTGAAAAATCTGTAATTAAGAATGTTGAGTAGTTTATATGGTCGATATTATGATAAATTAAGTTGTAATTCAATATTAAGTTGTTAGGTATTACTTTAACTTACAAGATTTAATATCATCCAAAATTTCCTACTTCACTCAATAGACTAGAAAGCCTGAAATGTGACATGTTTCTTCCCAATTACTATATGATTAATGAAATTAGCCCGCTAAATAGAAAATCATTTCTCCCGACAAAATTATTTCATCTAGTAACTGAACCCCTTAGGGTGTGTTTGGTTTGAAGGAAAATATGTTTTATAAAATATTTTTTTATTTTTCATGTTTGATTGAATAATTTTATTTTTTCTATAAAAATATGCTCCTTAGAAATGAAAATGACTTCTTTGATAGAATTAAGAAAAATAATTTGTATAAGTGACATTTTATGATTATTGTAAAAATCTTCTCATCCACCCAACATCTCCAACCTCTATCCCTTGACCATTCCAACCCCACCAACAGCGAGGACCCTCACCCGCCCTCTTTCATCTCTATCATTTTTTGTTGTATTACAGTAAGTGCTTTTGAGATTACAGTTTTTGACTTACTTAACAATAAGGCAATAACACTAGAAAGAACCCAACTAATTTTTTTTTAAAAAAAAAAAAAAAAATTCCTCCTTGCCAGACACACCCTTTTGGAGGTATCTTTGCCTTTTTTTTTTTCTTTCCCAGACCTTACTCACCTTACCAAGAGAAGAAAAGGAGTAGAAAAAGTCAATACACTAGTTTTTATTGGGATTAAAATAGTTTATACCCCAATTTTACTGTAAAAATCAAATACCTCCCTCAACTTTGAACAATTATCATTTTTCCTCCTTTTTTCTATTTAATTTTTTAAAATACCTATTTTATTCTTATATTTATATCAACATTTGTATCTCTTTTTTAAGAAAAAAATTATAAAAATATTTTTTATTTTTTAATCTATATAACATATTTTCTATAAAATTTAGAAATTATTTTAAGATTAAAAAAAATAAAAGTGAGAAATATTAATCAAGTATATAATTTAATGACAAACTATAATGAAATAAATGAGCAAAATAGTAAAAATTAATTTTATTAAAAATCAAAACTCTAATATATATTTATACGTGAAAATAATAGATAATTATAATTTTATAAATATATTTCAATGTAGGTATACAAATTCTTAAGCCCACCTTTTAACATTAATAAATTCTTTTATAATTAATTACAAAATCTAAAGGTACTTTTTATATTCAAAATTTTTATATTATATGTATTAAGTATGTATGTGAGTATGTAATTAAATATATAGATGCATATTTTGATTTTCTCTTATTCTTTAATGTCTATATAGATAAAAGAGTTTTGGTTGTTAATATGAATTATTTTTTAAATTATAATTTCAAATTCATCAACAACAATCATTTGATTTGTAACAAATATACATCTACAACAACATCATATCTAGTGAAATTTTTTAAGTGAGGTCTGAGGAGGGTAGGGGTACACAAACCTTACCACTACCTCGGAGAGGTAGAGAGATTGTTTCTGAAAGACTTTCGACTATTAATTATTTTGTATACCTATATTAAAATATATTTATAAAATTATAATTACGTATTATTTTCACGTATAAATATATATTAGAGTTTTGATTTTTAATAAAATTAACTTTTACTATTTTACTCATTTATAATGTTATAGTTTTTCATTAAATTATATACTCAATTAACATTTTTGACTTTTATTTTTTATCTTAAAAATAATTTTTAAATTTTATAGAAAATATGTTATATAGATTAAAAATTAAAAATATTTTTATAAAAAAGTTTTTTCTTAAAAAAAAAAGAGATACAAATGTTGATATACATATAAGGATAAATAAGTATTGTGAAAAATCAAATACAAAAAAGAAGGGAGAATAATTATTATTTAAAGTTGAGGAAACTTTTAATTTTTACAGTAAAATTTAAGGATATAAACGATTTTAACCCGTTTTTATTACGATGATCCACTAATTGTGGTTAGACATAGTTATACTTTAGATTTGGGACCAAATCATGTCCCTATCATCCTATTTGACCCTATCATCACTGTAAGTCTTTTCTTAGTCATATTTGCAGTCATTATGTCTAAGGACACTGAGAAATTGGAACCCAAGTCAGCCGCATATTGTTTTTTGGTATCTCCACTTTGCTTTGAATATATGCACACTATGTGTCACTCCTTTCAAAGTACTGCTGCCACTATAATTGCTCAAACCACTAAATATCACAGGCCACTTCCGGAAAATTTTAATACGGTTGAGAGAGGCTTCATTTATTTTTTGATATGTGGATAAGTGGATCAATTTATTTATTTTTAAACTTCAAAATAAATTAATAAGAGAGTAAAAATATATTATATTAATGTGGGGTCCATGTTTTTTATCTTCTCCTCTTTTATTTATTGTTATGTCTCTTGTTTAATTTAAAATTAAAGAGATAATGTATTATTTTATGTATTTTTAATTCTATTATTAAGTACTAATTATAGCAACTTTATTTAGATGAATTGTAATAATAATTAAAGGTGAAATAATTATATTATTATTTTTTAAGGATGTGTTAAGTCAAACATTGATAAGTAAATATGAATTGAAAGAGTATTGATTATATTTCAAATAATTCAATTAAAAATTGAAATTACATGTTTAGCTATTCAGACTTAACTTGATTTTTTTTAAGTTGGCGTCCTGTTAAGAAAAAGTTGACATACTTTCGACACACAAAAAAAAAAATTAATGCTCGTGTCTTATTTTTTTTCTCTAAATCTAACAAATCTTTAACTCAAATAAATTATTATTTCAAGAAGTTAATAAAAATAATATAGTATTTTAAGATTGAAAAAGGGAAATATAATATTTATCAAATCATTATTCACATAAATGCTACTATGTCAACTGAATACTTACACAAAATTAACTGACGAAATATTACTAAAGCGACGACACTTGAGCAACGATTAAAATTTTAGCAAATAACTGGATTATAAAATAACAAAGAATTTCAAAACATCACAACACAAATACATCATTAAGAAAAAAATCATATCAAAATGAACTATTAATAGAATTATTTGAAATATAATCAACAAGATATTTTTTTTGGTTTAGAAGCAAAAAACATACTGTTAAAGAAGGATAAAATTCAAAACTTTGTTTGATACACTTTTAATTCATATTTACTCATCAATATTTAACTTGACACATTCTTAAGAATAATAATATAAAATAATAATTTAATTATTTCACCTTTAATTATTATTATTATAATTTATCTAAATAAAATTGATACAATTAGTACTCAAAAATAGAACTAAAAATACATAAAATAATAAATTATCTATTTAATTTTAAATTGAACTAATATAAAGAGACGTGATAACAAATATTCCCTCCGTCTCATTTTAATCGTCCCAATTTGACATTGTATAATGATTAAGAAAAATAATTAATAATATGATTACTTTATCATAATACCCCTATTAATTGATGTTTATACTTTAATTTGAAAAAAATAATTAATGATTAATGAAAAATTACAAGTAAAATGAGAAATTAAATTAAAAAATCTGAGACGAGTAAAATGAGATGAAGGAAGTAATAAAAGAACGCGAAAATTATAAAGCGTCGACCCTACAAATATAATTACTGTAATTTGTATATTTATTTAATGCAATATATGTGCCTCATGGGACCCACAAGAAAAATAATATATTTTTTACTTTTTTGTTACTTTATTTTGAGCTTTAAAATAAGTTAATTTATTTTGAGGTTTAAAATAAGTAAATTGATCCACTTTCTCAATTTTTGTTAATTGTGCCTCAACCATATTAAAATTTTCCGGCCACTTCCTATCATGCAATTTTCAAACATTATTATTTTGACTTGATTTCTTGCTTGACCTTAAAATTTGGTTAAAAAGAAAGGAAGAAAAGACAAGAAAACAAAATAAACGCAATATATATATGTTTTCCACCCTATGGTAGTAGCCTATCTCCTTTTTTCGGATCTGACATAAGCCAAATTATTGGACAGATTTCTATTGTTACTGCAATCTGACAACTTCAGATCAAAGTCCAAGACTCCAATCGTGCAATTGATCCTACTAGTACAATATTGGTCGATCGAAAAATTGGATACACGATTTGTTGGCAATTTATCATTAGGTCAATTATAGTTTTGATATATCTAAGATTTTTCAATACAATGATGTAGACCTAAGAGGACCTAATTTTTCTTTCCATTTGCGGAAGAAAAGGATCTTCCGAAAGAATCTAAAATGGTCAACTCAGATACCTTTTATTATGAAAGTGTACTTTTGATACAATTTAATTCCAAAAATTAGCTCATAAAAGGTGAGAAATTAGAAGGATAAGGAGATAATTTATTCCTTCAACAAATACATGGAACGAAACTCTAAACACCTGATGAATGTAGAAGATTGGATATTTATAGCATAGACAATTTAATACGGGAGTTTGAACTTAGCAAAAACAAAGGACGGTGGTATGATTGGTTTTGATATCATATTACGAAAAATCAAATGATGGATTCTAAACAAAAAATGGTGTGACATACTAGGAGAGATAAGATTACGAATGAAGTTATATAGGACATAGTAAAATTGTCTTCCGTGGCGAACAAGATGAAGGAAGCACGAATGAAATGATTTGAGGCACCAACAAGGAGGTGCACAGAGGCACCAACAAGGAGGTGCACAGAGGCACCACAAGGAGGTGCGAAAGTTTGGTTACATCATGTTTTAGGAGAGGTAGAGGTAGGTCAAGAAGAACTAGTAATGTGATTAGATAAAATACAATGCTTGTGAATAGATCATAAATTGCAGTTAAATAATAAAATGAACAAACATAAATAAGGAAATTTTTATGCTATGCGGAACGTCTCACACTCTTTAAGAAGATTCAAATCCATTATTGTATAATCTTCACTAGTCTCTAACAGTATAATCTTGATTTGTTCCCTCCAAAATATAATACTTTTGCAATGTTATATATATAACTCAAACAATTTCTGATTATTTGAAAAGTCTAAAGCTCTACTAAAAAATATTCTCCTTCAACATAAAATTGTTCTCTTATGTATAGTGAATAAATTGAAGATTTAGAGTATGTATTTTTGTCTCAATCTCTCTTTTACTGCATGACTAACCTCAAAATAGAAGTACAATAAAATATTCTTTTTCATCTATATTAGGATACTTCTCAGCTACTTTTTAAAACATTTTCAACTCAAGAAAGAAAGTATATATCCTTTATATAAGTGTAGGCTTTCTTCCACATAGTAAATATCAAGATATTGACAACAATTTGAGGTGGGGGAGGGGGGAGTAATTATGAAAGGATTGAAGATCGAGAATTAGCACTACAAGAAAATATATCTATAGCTATAAATCTAATCTATGAATTTGTAAGTCGTAGCTATTATCTAGTAATAGCCACAAAAATTTAAATTATGTAGCTATTTACTAATTCGTAAAATTTCTCAGGTACGGAAATCAAATTGACAAAGTTAATTTTTCATTTTTGCTACAAGTGCTAGTAATAATTTCCTAATTAGCTACAACTTTATTGCTACAGTAAAATCCTGTAGCTAATCATAAGTTTTTGTCACACGATAAAAGTTATAGTAACAATGGTAACTTTTTAACTACAATAAACTATTTGAAATAAATATGTAGCTAAATAAATATTTTTGCTTCAAAATATAAAATTTGTGGCAATAGTTTAATGAGATAGCCACGTTTTTCTTCTATAGTAAAATTTTGAAGATAATTATTAATTTTGTTACTAGTTGAAACGTATTGTAGTAATAGAATCTTTAGCCACGATAAGTTATTTATAATAAAGTACTATGGATGAATAAATATTTTTGAATCAATTTATAAAAAATTATTGCAACAGTTAAATAATATAGCCATAAATATTTTGCTACAGTAAAATTCATAGCTAATTATTAATTCTTATCATGTGTTAGAATTTCTTGTAGCAGTAATGACCTTTTAGACATGACAAAAGTTCTTTAAAATTAAATAATATAAATAAATAAATATTTTTTCTTTGAGTTTAAAAAAATCATGCATGACAATTAATACATGACTTAGTAATAGCAATGGTTATTTGTCATGACAGATATTTTATCCACAAATTTAATATTGTAATCAAAGTTGGATGGCTAATAATTATTTTTTACGTAGTGTAATTATAAATGTTGATGTAGATTTGACACAACATCATATATCTACTTGTTGAATTTCAATAAATAGGTGATCATGACTAATTAATTTTGATTAACTGAGTAAATCGAACTTAAATATAATTTCACCAAATCTGTTGGAAGTTTCAACTTGACGGAGTACTACTATAATTTGTTATTTGACTTAAACTTATTTTATTATAATAATATCTTTATTGATCTAATTAGAATAGAGGTGTTAATCATTGATTTAATATAATTTTATAGCTTGTAAATCTTAAATAAATAATTGATTATATTATTTCAACTAACTAATCATATCAAATTTTTAGAAAAAATTCAATAAGTCTCATTCTTATTTCGTCCAGATTAAATATTTTCAGCAATTGTGTATAAATCAAAAAATTAATTAAATTTCAAATAACAAAATTAAATATTAATAGAAAAAAAAAAGGAAGAAGACGAAGAAAAGGTAATCTTCAATAATAAATAATGTGTACACTTACTTATAACCTCAAAATTATAAACAAGTTTCCTAAACTTATCATGTTAGTACTATATATTTGTTGTAACGAAATATTTTTGGATGTTAATTATGTTTTTTTTAAGTGCTTAATCAATTTTTAATTGAAAATCCTAAAAGCAATGTATGTGTGTTTGGTACTTTGTTATTTTGAAGTAGGTGTATAATTTTTTAATACGTGATTATTTATTATTTTAAAAGTATTCATAAAAATGCTAAAACTTATAGAGATATTATATATAATACTAGTATGTATATCCGTACGAACATTATTAAATTATTAAGAAATTAAAATACTTGTAAAAGTATATTGTTATAAAATAATAAAGAACAAGAAGAGGAGTAGAGAGAATAGAGAGTGATTTTTATTTATTCTTTTGAGGGATGAGAGATCATCGGATTATTAATACAATGAACAAAAACCCCTATTTATAGGGGAAATTTACGCCTAGTTTAAGTAAAAGACGGATGCTTCAAATCCTAATAGATATCAAAGTAGATCTTGATAGATCTTGATAGACATTCACTATAATGTAAATACATTTATAACACTCCCCCTTGAATGTCCAGATAGATAATGTGACTCCTTAAAACCTTACTAGAAAAAACCCAGTGAAAAAAAAAATCTAGTGAAGGAAAAAGAGTACACATCTCTAACATACGCATATAAGCTGCCTCATTAAAAATCTTACAAGAAAAATTCGGTGGGACAAAACCTTGAAAGGGAAAAAGAGTACAACGCGTATTTGCTCCCCCTAATGAGAACATCCTTGAACTTTTGCCTCCCGATCTTGTGCAGCATCTTCTTGAAAGTTGCAATTGGAGAAGATTTGGTGAATAAATCAGTCACATTGTTAGTTGAACGAATCTGTTGCACGTTAATATCATCATTCTTTTGTAACTCATGTATGTAGAAAAGCTTTGGCAAAATGTGCTTCGTTCTATCTCCATTTATGAATCCTCCCTTAAGATGTGCTATGTATGCTGAATTATCTCTGTATAAAATTGTGGGTAGATTATCATATTTCACACCACATTTTTCTCGAATAAGATGTATCATGGACCTCAACCATACACATTCTCGGCTTGCTTCATAAATAGCTATTATCTCAGCATGATTCGATGAAGTGGCTACAATAGACTGCTTTGTATATCTCCAAGATATGGCAGTACCACCACATATGAATACATAGCCTATTTGAGACCGAGCTTTATGCGGTTTAGATAAGTACCAAACATCAACATGACCAATAAGATTGGGACCGCAATCTTTAGAATAAAACAAGCTCATGTGTTTTATCCCATTTTGATGTCTCATAGTAGGAGCAGAAATATACCTTTCTAACAAATTGACTAAGAAGGCTATAGGCCTTGTAGTATTTTCAAGGTACATGAGTGCATCAATTGCACTAAGATATGGTACTTCATAACCAATCCAATTTGATATATTTCGAATTTCAGTAAATAATCTATTGCTTTGAAAACTCTCCAAGAGTTCCAATGATGTTCAAGCAATAAGCTTATACAATATAAGGATTATAAATAAGTTTCCCAGAAACTTTTATTTGCTTCAAGAAGTTTGAATCCTTAAAAGTTTTCACATAAGTTTTGTCAAGTGATAATATTCAACATTTCATGAGTGACATCTTCAAGTGTCTGGACTGCAAATCAAATAAGTTTTACGCTTACCAAAATGCATCCTTTCATGTCACTTGATAAATGTTTCTACATCAGCATGCTTAAATAAACGTAGAATTCAGATCCTCGTAATCTTTCACAATATTGCGTCAATATTGTGTCAAAGATATTGATGGTATATCATTTCATATCGGTTCACAATGCGACATAATATTTTGAGATCTCATCACTTCATTATTTTCAGGTACATAAACCTCTCATAAGGTTTCATGAAGTGTTATGTCATACGCTCTTCAAGCGCATATTACCTTCTTATTATGATTATTTGCTCCTTATTTTTCAAGGCCTATTTCATTTGGAACCGATCAGTCTACCACGCTTCACGCATACATAGATTTTGTCCTTTAGGAACACAAAATAAGAGCACTTGCGCTTAATATAAGATGCTTTCAACATTTGACTTGAATTATCTTTTGGATGAGGATATGGTGATAATTATTAATATATTTCATAGCACTTATAATCTCCCCCTTATGTTAGGAAAACTAACATATATCCTCTACTTCTTTGAGAAATCCATCGTTGTGCATTATGACATATTCATTAATTGTATACCGCACATCAAAATTATTAGATGAAAGATTTAGTTCCCGACCTTGAACCAATTGAGAGGAAAGAAATAATCATAATTTATTGGTCTAATGCATACAAATGTTATTGTAATATATTATATTTCAGACCAATACATTAAATTTTGTTCTTATTAACAATGGTTTAGATATTTATCGAAGACATTCAATGCTAAACCATCATCATCAAGATAAATTATCTTGATTACACAATCTGAAAATTATGCTCAATTTATATTGAACAAGTAACATTATGAATGTCAAACGTAGGTTGACCATGAATGTACATGTGATCATCTTATTGATGCATCTTTTCAACATATCACATGACAGGTGAACGGACCCTTATTCACCTTTTATTCTTTTTCAGATTTAAGGAATTCAATCCCAACATTAGTTGGTACAACCAACTTATCATGAGAACAAACGACACAAACAATTCTCGAAGAATCGTCTAGTTCTTTAATACATGTCTAATATTCAATATGCACATCTTCGAGATGTCACAATCGTTCATATCAATTTATGAACTTTTATTCTAGTAAACTCCAAGTTTACCATGACATGTACTTTTTTTCTTTAGTAAATTTTAGATTTACTATTACATGAATAAATTTCAGATTTACTACTTTAGAAGTAGATTTTGAAATAACTCTTCTCGGTTATTCTGTCTCATTCGGAGGTGAGTTGTGATACCATCACAATCAAGTACACGCTTGTATTAATAAGTTTCTCATTCTGCAGGAATGAAATATAATTGTGTCTTAAGCCTATCAAATTATGATAGCTTATAACCTCTTTCAATATTTTGCTACTTCAGAAGCAAATCAAGGCATACATATGATGTAGAGAATTTTTCTCTATCATATCTTATGATCATAATATGCGTGTGAAAATATCACCACTTTTGATGATCATAATCATATTTTCCCTTCACGCTTATATTCGTGCATTCAATCACTAGTCTCCTTTCAGACATATTATGTACTGCTGCCACATACACCTCAAGAATGAAGTAGGTTGTCATATTTCAGACTTGTCATATATTGCTACCACATTCACTTCATGGAATGGAGCATATTCAATGGGGCGAATTTCATGACTTTTCATCAAATACCCATTATTTTACCTTAGCCATCATAATATCATCAGTATAGTGCATTGAGATTCAAACTCAACGTCTTATCCATATAAAGGCGTCTTAGGCATAAATCAATGAGACTTGAACCCAACATCTTATTTTCATAGTATATGCATTCATATCGTGCTTTTGGGATGATGACCATCTTCAAGTGGTCAAATCTTTCTTTTAGGCTATTCCACAAAACAGGTGGATCCTTAGTAGTAAGGTATTTAATTTTCAGAATTTCGTCAAGAAGATGACGCAAGAAAATCATAGCCTTAGCACGATTTTGATTAGATGTTGTATTTTATATCTTTATGGCGTCTCCAAGACCCATAACATCTAAATGGATTTCAACATCCAACCCCCGTGAGAGATAGTTCTTGCTCGAGGCAATGAACTCAAGTTTTGTAAAATTATTAGTCATATGAAAAGAAATAAAATAAAATAATACCTAGTAAAATAAAGACTTACCTTTTAAAGGTCATATATGGATTATGAAGACAGAACGATAATCTTTTTCTTTTTTTTCTTTCAATCAAAACTTTACCTGACATCTCTTACTTTTATCGTAGAATAAGTGCTCATGATAGAGTCTCGTGCTGATAACGTGTTATAAAATAATAAAGAACAAGAAGAAGAGTAGAGAGAATAGAGAGTGATTCTTATTTCTTCTTTTGAGGGATGGGAGATCATCAGATTGTTAATACAATGAACAAAACTCCTCTATTTATAGGGGAAATTTACTCCTAGTCTGAGTAAAAGACGGATGCTTCAAATCCTAATAGATATCAAAGTAGATCTTGATACATCTTGATAGACATTCACTATAATGTAAATACATTTATAACATATATAACTTATTTGAACATATTTAATTTTAAGTTTTTACTTTATTTTTTAAAATAATTTATATTATGATATGTTTGCATTATCTATTCTTCTTTCTGTAATTTTTTTTTTATATATACTATTTTAATGTGTTTTTCGATTTAGTATTTGACTTTTATTAATTAATGTCATATTTTATACAAATATATAACATGAATTAATCTAAAATATAAACAGACACTTCGATTGTTTAGTGACTGTAATTAAGATACATACATTGATTAACAAAGCAGTATTAACATTTAATTTGTTTTTTTACTTTTTATTCATAATTTTACTTTAGTATTAAAAATTTTATTTTGAACTTGACATTTTTAGTCATAACTTTAAATTTTCAAATTAAACCAAAATATTAGAATTCAAACTTCATATTTTTGTTTAAACTCAAATACAAATAATTGAATGTTTTGTAAGTATGTTCCATTATAATGGGATACTTTGATTTGAATTTAAAAATTAAGCTGTTGATATGAAAATGAACTGAATAGACATTTTTTAATTTTTGGTGGTAAAATAATTTTTAAACTTGAAATTTTGTGGTGATAATCCACTTGCCATCACAATATTATTTTGTTTCACACCTATTAATATAGATAGATTTTCTAATATTGATAGTTTTATTTTATTTTTGAGTTTTTATTTTAAACTTGACATTTTAATTCATACAATTGGTTTTAAATTCATATAAAAATTAAATTCTCGATTCAAACTAAAAAGTATAATTCATAATTCATGTCCTTAATTAAAACAAATTTAAATAATCAAACATTGTAGAAGTATAAATATATTCCACCATATAGAAAACTTTAATATGAATTTGAATTGACGTTGTTGATACAAATAAAAAGTTGAATTGACATCTCTTTTCTGAAATTTCCATTTTAAAATATTTTCAAACTTGATTTAATGGTAATTGATAATTGTCATTAAAATATTATTTTGCTTCTCCGATTTATACAAATAGGTTAGGTACATTTTTTTATATTCATTTTATTTTATTTTAAAATTTTCTATTTTAAACTTGACATTTGTACTCCACACAAATCATTCAAAATTTATATAATACAACATACTCAATATAGTTACCACGATGTGAGACTGACTAAAGTAAAATATATACAGACATTATCCTACCTCAAAAATAAAAAAAAAAAAATTAAATTCATATAATTTTTATATTTCCATTTCAATATAAAACTAGTATCAAAATTAAGAAAAATCACAAATTCAACTTGTAGACACGTAATTTTGTCCGCCCAAATATTAATTTCTACTCATTTTTACCTTTTCCTGCTACCCCACCTACTCCACCTAATCAAACTACTCTCTAAACATCCACCTAACAAACCACATACTTTTTTTTTTAACAAAAAATAAAAAAAAACATCATCATTATATTCTTTCACCCACTCACCACTACCCAACCACCCACTCCCAACATCATCATCACACTTACCACTACCCACTACCCCACATTTACCCCACCCCCCACTCTCTTATTCTTATCTCCATAAAACAACACTCCATTAATCATCTTATTCCATTCTTAAACAACACACACACAAACAGCACATAACAAGAACAAGAAACCAAAAAAAAAAAAAAAAAGAAAATCTCTCTACCTCTCTTCTCTCAAGACTCTCTCTCAACAAACTCACTCTCTCTTCCTCTCTTAAAAATTTTTGAACTTCCACCACCGCTTCGCCGCCGGCCGGCGATCGGACCACCACAACACCATTATATTTTCCTACTCTCTATCTCATCTCTCTCCCTAAACTAAAAAAAAAAAAAAAGAGAAAATCCGACCGATGCTATTTCCGGCCAGATCCGCCGCCGTCCGACCAGATCCGGCTAGCTAAACTGCCGCCAGCCACCGCAACCAGCCGCGGCTCACCGTCCGACGACACAGCCGGCGAACCGGCCGACCTCGGTCACAACCGCTAGATCTCCGCCCGTCTTTCCATCACCGGAACTCCTCGGATCCCGATTTACGTTTTGGAGCTATCCGGTTTATTATTTTAATACCGAGTTGGTTGTTCGTCGTGAGGGTCTCCGATCGAGTTTGGTCTTCGGATTTCTTTATCATCGACAAAAGCAAGTGTCAGTGGGGTCTATTTCTTTAACCCACTCTTTTTTATTTATCCTGGCATATTTAATTAGTTGTGATTATGGTTTTTGTTGAATTTTTGTTTATGTTGATGTTATGATTGTGATGCTTGGTTGTTTGGTTTTGGTAGATTAAGACATAAATTTGATCATGTTCTAATGGATGGATAAAAAGAAAGTCGGGGGATGGAAGTGAAAAAAAAATTGACAAAAAGATAGATTCGGTTTAATTTGATTTATTGTTGGTATGAATCATGATTGAATTATGTTTTTTTTAGTCGAGAACGCATAGGCAAACGTAGGCCGGGTAGGCAAAATTTAGAAATAAATATTTTTGTTGGAATGTTTTGGATATGTGCTTGAATGACACTTTCTATTTTTATTGCGCAAAAAGTTTAAATTGTACTCATTTGGCCGGGGAATGCCCCGAAGAATTTGTATAGATTTATCCGGGGAATGCCCCGAAGTACCTTGTATCCGGAGGACGTCCGCGATGAAGGCCCGAGGCATCGGGTAAAGCATTATTTTAGGATTAGACTAGGATTTATATTTTCGTATTTTTCTATTTTTCGGACTGTATAATTGGACTGGATTTTTACGTTTTTGGACTGTCTTATTTTGTTATTTTGTGTTCTTTTGTGTGATTTATACATTTCATAATGCCAAAATAGTCGATACGATTCACCAAGCGACCGTGGTCGAACCACGGGATCGAGGGGTGCCTAACACCTTCCCCTCGATCAACAGAATTCCTTAGCCGGAATCTCTGATCGCAAACCGGTTTAAGAGTCAAATGGTTTTCGAAAAGGATTTTCCAAAGGTGACTTGGCACACCAGATTATGCCAAGTGGCGACTCTGAATAAAAATGCAAATAATCCTTTTTCGAGACAACTTTTTATTTTTTTGTCACTAAAATAATAAACCCTTTCGAACTTAAAAATACTCCAATTTTTGGAGTACGTGTGCAAAAAGGGGTGTGACATCTTCTGGCGACTCTGCTGGGGAGACAAATGAAAAAAAAAAGTTTTTCAGAGTTCGAGCTATTTTTGGAGTCGTATCGGCTTTGTTTGGCATTACGAGTGTATAAACATTGTTTGTGATTATTGTTGATGTTATTTTCACTTTTGTGTGTTTTTCGTGCTCTCTGTTTATAGTATTTATCTCATGTGTTACCGCTTTTATATCTGTCATCATGAGTCCGCCCCCCGGCCTTCTTTCTGCAACAAGTCTGTAGTACACGTGTTGTACACAACCTCTAGTTGAGTCACCCTTATTTTAGGGGGGGAGCCGTCGGTGTTATGGAGTAGGTGGAAAGCAAAGCAACCACTATCGACCATACGCTCCCCCGAACAGCCTTGTTAGTAAAACCACAACGTAGGTCAGCCTTTAGGTCATACTTATGTGCATCATATTGAGACCTAGTGGAGCCCACTTGTGTCCTTTCTAGGAGACACATCTTTAAAGCATCTCTACGTGCTAACTGTTGCATTTTTAAGGGTAACGTGGTCATTTGATGGACTGATTAAAAAAAAAAAAATTAATTAATTTGTTAAGAGTAAGGTGTGTAGGCAAAAGTGAAAAAGAAAAAAAAAGGTGAGTCGAAAAAAAAAAAAAAAAGAGTGTCGGAGTTTATTTTAGAATTCGTTATGGCTTTTGTTTTTCACAATCCCGAAATTCAAAAAAAAAAATAAAAAAAAAAAAAATAAAAAATATACATATATATATATATATGTATATATATATATTTTACATTTTTGGTAAAATCCGTAAGTTCAAGCATGCCCATTGTGTTTCTCCATTAGAAGCTCAAGTGTTGAGGTCTTTTTCACTTAGAAGCCCAGGCCCAACTTGAAAAGCCCAAATCATGACCCACTTTGTTTTTTGGCCCAAGATCAAGTTAATGTTCTAATGGTAAAAACGAAGTTAAAAAAAAGGTAAACATAAATGAAGAAAACATGCAACAAAAATAATATTTTTACCCAAAATTTTCTTTTCTTTTTATTCTTTCTCTTGGGATTTAATTTTTGCGATAAATTGAGGACTAAAAATTCTTCTTATTCTTTTGTTTTGTTTTGGGAGAGGTTAAAATACAGTTTGAGCCTTTTCGATCCTTTTTCTTTATTTACCCTCATTTTAGAAAATTACTTCATTTGTAAATTTGTTTATTACTGTCTTGTGACATCATAAATCTATTTTCCTCATGTTTTTCTCTCTCTAAAAAAAAAAAAAAAAATAAGAGGAGTTTTGCATGTTTTTTTTTAAAAGCGTGAAAAAAAAAATCTGTATAATCGGTGGTGTCAGTCTTGGTTGAGCGTTTGGTTTTAAGAGATCTATTCGTTTGTTTTAGATTGTGTCTCTTAAGTTGGGGTTAATTGGTTAGTTAATTCGTCAATTGTTCAATTTGGACGAACTACGCACCCCTGATTCTCCTCTTTCGGGGTGTGAGATACGTAGGCAGCCTATTGTTGGTTCGGGGATCTTATTTAAAAAAAAAAATTCAAAAAAAAAGATTTTCTTCACTCTTTATTTAAAGTAGACGTTTCATGCATATCTTGAAAAGAAAAACAAATTCCTCAATAGTCGTAGAAATCATTTTTGGTTGATCTTATTTATTTATTTATTTATTCTTTTTTTAAAAAAAAAATCAAAAAAAAAAATCAAAGAAAAAATGATTTTTCTTCGCTCTTTATTTAGAGTAGTGTTTTATACATATCTTGAAAAAAAAAAAAGAAGAAAAGAGATTTTCCTCGATAGTCGTAGGGTTCATTTTTGGTTGATCTTATTTCAAAAATCCAAAAAGATTTTCTTCACTCTTTATTTAGAGTAGGTGTTTTATATACACCCTTAAAATAAAACAAAAACCAAAAAAAAAAAACAAAAATCCCTTTAACAGGTTCAGGTTTTATTTTTCGCATGAAATTCAAAATTAAAAAAAAAATAAAAAAAAAATTCAAATTTTTTTTTTTTCGGTAATCATAGATTTCATTTTTTAAAGAAGTTTAAAAATTCAAAAAGATTCTCTTCACTCTTCATTTAGAGTAGGTGTTTCATATACATTTCTAAAAGAAAACTATAAAAAGATTTTTCTTTAATAGTTTCAAGTTTCATGTTCCTATGAAAAACAAAAAAAAATTCAAAGATTTTTTTTCTTTGTTAATCATAACTTTCATTTTGTATAAAGATGTTAAGCCTAAAAATGCAAAAAAAAAAAAGTTTTTCGTCAGTTCTTTTTGACAATTTGTTATTTTCTTTTCTTCTTAAAGTTTCAAAAAAAAAAAAAAAGAGAAAAGAGTTCAATTGGCCATTTTGGCACGACTTCACGAACTACGCACACCTGATTCTCCCCTTTCGGGGGTGAGATACGTAGGCGCCCTTCTTGGGTTCGGTGATCTTTAAAAAAAAAAAAAAAAAAACTGTTGTGGTTGGTTTGTGGCATTTTGGCTGGTCCTTCATATTGCTCCAAGTCATAGAGGAAGTTATGGCCAACAAGGATACCTAGTTAGTTGTCACTTCACCTCCATTGGAGAGTCGAATGCAAGTTATTCCAGAGATTGGTACAGCAGGACATGATCACCCCTCTCCTTGGATATACTCCTGACCCACATTCAAGAAGTTTTGATCCTAATGTACGATGTGTATATCATTCTGATGTTCAGGGTCACAGTCTCGAAGATTGTCGTGCTCTGAAAAGAGAAATTGAAAAGATGATTCAAGATAAATCAATCATGGTGCAGAACATTGACAGTGAGGAAAGCTCTAGTCATGCTGATATGCAAACCAGTGGCTAAGATGTCGGGCTGAGCAATTGAGAAGTCACCCCTCTCCCTACTAGGAAGAGGTTTGGTAGCTTGTTTTATTTTATTTTCTGCTATCCGAACTATCTCAGGGTTGTAGTTCGGGATCTATCTTGTTTTGTCCTTTTTTTTTTTCTTTTCAAATCCTTCTATCTTTTGTTTCAACTAAATGAAGTGTCCCATTTTTCTTTGTGTTTTAAATATGTGTTGTTTGTTTGTTTTCTTTACATAGTACATTTTGTGTTAACTCTAGTGATATGACATGCTGTGGAATTTTCAGCCAAATCTTAAAATCCAGTTTAAGCATGAACATTTGAATCGGAGGGTTAAAGTTAGAAAAAAGAGAGCATATGAGAAAATAGATAGAGTGCTGAGACATTTGGTGACAAGTTAAGGCAATTATTTTGAGAATCACAAGAACAACTTGGTCATCGATCGAAAGGCAAGTCCCAACTAGGTCAAATGGTGGACGTGTGATCCCTATGTCAAGGTTAACAAGAAGATAATCAGCTCCACAGAAGCATAATCACTCGATGTGAGGGATGCATAACAAAGGTGGAGTTGTATCTTTGACAGGTATATAAAAAGAGGTGAAAGCATGTTCGAGGCAAGTTAGTGTTGTAAAACATGTCATAAGCGATATTGGTCATGTACTTTCACATTGCATGCTATATACTTGCATTCTCAAGGATTGATATGATGAGGGCATTTCATTCTGCTATCCAAACACTGTGTCATCCTTTGTTTACCCCATTTGAGCCTTAGTGTTATTTTCTTTCATACCCCTCTTTTGGAATCAACTTAGAGTAAGCATAGTTCAAAGAATAGTGTCAAGAAAAAAGATAAAGTCAAAAGTTTTTTTTTAAAAAAAAAGAGATAAAAATGTTTCCAAAAAAAAGATTGTCAAGAAAATAGAGTTAGAAAAAAAAAAGAATCGCGAAGTGAAAAGAGCGAATTAAAAAAAAAAGAAGAAAAATCAGGTCAAAGCAAGAAGGGCAAGCTGCCAGAACTACGCATGACCTGATTCTCCTCTCTCGGGGGTGAGATACGTAGGCTGCCCTACTAAGGGCTCGGTCCAACCAAATAAATAATTTAGAATCACCCAGTCAAAAGAAACTGGGGCATGAGTTAATCCTCGTTGTTTGAGTCGATTCCAAAAGTTGTAAGTCCTAACCCACTTCAAGTGTCGTTTGGGCCTCACGCCATCCTTTTTTCTAACCCTATCCAAAAGCCAAGTTACAACCAAAGAAAAGACCTTCAGATCAATCTTTGGGGATGTTAAGGCAAGCATGCAAGGGATATGCTGATGTATTTGGGAACTACCTGTCTTCCTCAGCCCAAGGAATCAAGAGAGAAATAAAAATGAGAGAGTCTTATTAGTGAAAACCCTCACGGGCACCGTAAGGCGATAGTAAGTTGAGAGAGATTAAAAAAAAAAAAGAAAGAAAAGAGAGAGTCTTATTGGTGAAAACCCTTACGGGCACAGTGAGACGATTGTGAGTTGGGAGAAAAGAGAATAAGAGAGTCTCATTTGTAAAAACCCTCCCAGACACCATAAGACAAGGGTGAGCTGAGGGAAAGACCCTTCAAAACATCACTAGCCGAATGAGGTCTGAATGCAATTGGTCAAAGGAAACAACTCAGCTTCAAGGTCATTAACTCAGCAATAATTGGTAGAGAGGTCGGATGGAAAGATCAGGTAGCCTAATCCAAAAGGCATGGCATAATCATTAGAGTTGATGGTCATTTTTAGAAAATTTGTCATTTCTTTGTTTTAAATGGAGACAAACATTGTCTTTTCTTTCTTCTTTTTATTTTGTTTTCTGGAGTCAGTGGTCCAAATAAAAGTCATTGTCATTTTTCTCTGGTTTTTGAGTCAAGTCCATATCAAAACAAGTGAGAAAAGAATTCAAAACTGGCCACCAACTTCTGTAATTGCACAATGCAAGACAAAGTCAGCATATGAAAGAGGCATAATTGTGAACTTATAAAACACCAAGGTTTGAAGGATTTATCTGAGAAGCATGACAAAGCAGAGATACTGTGGTTATTTTGGAGTCACTCCTAATGATCTGAGTTTAGGTCAATGACACGACAAAGCAGGGGCAAGCGTCAGCAATTTGAAGCCAAATGAAGGGAATGAACACTAGAGCAAATGCCTGGAAAGCCAAATGCTGCAAACCACCACTAAGTTTTAACTCACAGATTTTTCTTTTTTGAAACAGGGGCAAATTGGTTTTACTTAATTCAGCTACCATTGGAGATGCACATCCATGGGATTTTATTTTTATGTTCAGGACCCTCCTGAAGAATGAGATTTTATTTTATGTTCAGGACCCTCCTGAATAATGGGATTTTATTTTATGTTCAGGACCCTCCTGGAGAATGGGATTTTATTTTATGTTCAGGACCCTCCTGAAGAATGGGATTTTATTTTATGTTCAGGACCCTCCTGAAGAATGGGATTTTATTTTTATGTTCAGGACCCTCCTGAAGAATGGGATTTTATTTTTATGTTCAGGACCCTCCTGAAGAATGGGATTTTATTTTTATGTTCAGGACCTTCCTGAAGAATGGGATTTTATTTTATGTTCAGGACCCTCCTGAAGAATGGGATTTTATTTTATGTTCAGGACCCTCCTGGAGAATGGGATTTTATTTTATGTTCAGGACCCTCCTGAAGAATGGGATTTTATTTTTATGTTCAGGACCCTCCTGAAGAATGGGATTTTATTTTATGTTCAGGACCCTCCTGAAGAATGGGATTTTATTTTTATGTTCAGGACCATCCTAAAGAATGGGATTTTATTTTATGTTTAGGACCCTCCTGAAGAATGGGATTTTTTATGTTCAGGACCCTCCTGGAAAATGGGATTTTATTTTTATGTTCAGGACCCTCCTGGAGAATGGGACTTTATTTTATGTTCAGGACCCTCCTGAAGAATGAGATTTTATTTTATGTTCAGGACCCTCCTGAAGAATGGGATTTTATTTTATGTTCAGGACCCTCCTGAAGAATGAGATTTTATTTTATGTTCAGAACCTCCTGAAGAATGGGACTTTATTTTTATGTTCAGGACCCTCCTGAAGAATGGGATTTTATTTTTATGTTCAGGACCCTCCTGAAGAATGGGATTTTATTTTTATGTTCAGGACCCTCCTGAAGAATGAGATTTTATTTTATGTTCAGGACCCTCCTGAAGAATGGGATTTTATTTTATGTTCAGGACCCTCCTGAAGAATGGGATTTTATTTTTATGTTCAGGACCCTCCTGAAGAATGGGATTTTATTTTATGTTCAGGACCCTCCTGAAGAATGGGATTTTATTTTTATGTTCAGGACCCTCCTGAAGAATGGGATTTTATTTTTATGTTCAGGACCCTCCTGAAGAATGGGATTTTATTTTATGTTCAGGACCCTCCTGAAGAATGAGATTTTATTTTATGTTCAGGACCCTCCTGGAGAATGGGATTTTATTTTATGTTCAGGACCCTCCTGAAGAATGGGATTTTATTTTTATGTTCAGTACCCTCCTGAAGAATGGGATTTTATTTTATGTTCAGGACCCTCCTGAAGAATGGGATTTTATTTTTATGTTCAGGACCCTCCTAAAGAATGGGATTTTATTTTATGTTCAGGACCCTCCTGAAGAATGGGATTTTTTATGTTCAGGACCCTCCTGGAAAATGGGATTTTATTTTTATGTTCAGGACCCTCCTGGAGAATGGGACTTTATTTTATGTTCAGGACCCTCCTGAAGAATGGGATTTTATTTTATGTTCAAGACCCTCCTGAAGAATGGGATTTTATTTTATGTTCAGGACCCTCTTGAAGAATGGGATTTTATTTTTATTTTCAGGACCCTCCTGAAGAATGGGATTTTATTTTATGTTCAGGACCCTCCTGAAGAATGGGAGTTTATTTTTATGTTCAGGACCCTCCTGAAGAATGGGATTTTATTTTATGTTCAGGACCCTCCTGAAAAATGGGACTTTATTTTATGTTCAGGACCCTCCTGAAGAAGTGGATTTTATTTTATGTTCAGGACCCTCCTGAAGAATGGGATTTTATTTTATGTTCAGGACCCTCCTGAAGAATGGGATTTTATTTTTATGTTCAGGACCCTCCTGAAGAATGGGATTTTATTTTTATGTTCAGGACTCTCCTGAAGAATGGGATTTTATTTTTATGTTCAGGACCCTCCTGAAGAATGGGATTTTATTTTTATGTTCAGGACCCTCCTGAAGAATGGGACTTTATTTTATGTTCAGGACCCTCCTGAAGAATGGGATTTTATTTTTATGTTCAGGACCCTCCTGAAGAATGGGATTTTATTTTTATGTTCAGGACCCTCCTGAAGAATGGGATTTTATTTTATGTTCAGGACCCTCTTGAAGAATGGGATTTTATTTTTATGTTCAGGACCCTCCTGAAGAATGGGATTTTATTTTATGTTCAGGACCCTCCTGAAGAATGGGATTTTATTTTATGTTCAGGACCCTCCTGAAGAATGGGATTTTATTTTATGTTCAGGACCCTCCTGAAGAATGGGATTTTATTTTTATGTTCAGTACCCTCCTGAAGAATGGGATTTTATTTTATGTTCAGGACTCTCCTGAAGAATGGGACTTTATTTTTATGTTCAGGACCCTCCTGAAGAATGGGATTTTATTTTTATGTTCAGGACCCTCCTGAAGAATGGGATTTTATTTTTATGTTCAGGACCCTCCTGAAGAATGAGATTTTATTTTATGTTCAGGAGTCCGCCTGAAAAACAGGGTGAAAGAAAAGAAAGTCCAGGAGCCCGCTTGAAGAACAGGGTGAAGAAGTTGCAAGTCCGGAGCCCGCCTGAAGAACCAGGAGCCCGCCTGAAGAACAGGGTGAATAAATGAAAGTCAAGCAACAAGTTGGAAGAAATTGCAAGTCAGGAGCCCGCCTGAAGAATAGGGTGATAAAAGTCGTGTCAAGAGCCAACAAAAGCTGTATAGATAGGATTCTTGTAATTTTCTTTATGTTTTAGCTTTTAATTTTCATTTTGATGTAATAACAGAGCTGTGGACCGGAACCTCGACGGAACCTCACTCGACTCTCCAACTCGGTATAGTCCTTTCTTCTGTTTCTTCTTTGAATAATGGCCGGGACAAAATTCTGTTTCGTTGTCTACTTCTTTGTCTGAAAACACTGCGTGTTTACATTCAAAGGGGGCATGCTGTAGAAACGTAATTATGTCCGCCCAAATATTAATTTCTACTCATTTTTACCTTTTCCTGCTACCCCACCTACCCCACCTAATCAAACTACTCTCTAAACATCCACCTAACAAACCACATACTTTTTTTTAACAAAAAATAAAAAAAAACATCATCATTATATTCTTCCACCCACTCACCACTACCCAACCACCCACTCCCAACATCATCATCACACTTACCACTACCCACTACCCCACATTTACCCCACCCCCCACTCTCTTATTTTTATATCCATAAAACAACACTTCATTAATTATCTTATTCCATTCTTAAACAACACACACACAAACAACACATAACAAGAACAAGAAACCAAAAAAAAAAAAAGAAAGAAAATCTCTCTACCTCTCTTCTCTCAAGACTCTCTCTCAACAAACTCACTCTCTCTTCCTCTCTTAAAAATTTTTGAACTTCCACCACCGCTTCGCCGCCGGCCGGCGATCGGACCACCACAACACCATTATATTTTCCTACTCTCTATCTCATCTCTCTCCCTAAACTAAAAAAAAAAAAAAAAGAGAAAATCCGACCGACGCTATTTCCGGCCAGATCCGCCGCCATCCGACCAGATCCGGCTAGCTAAACTGCCGCCAGCCGCCGCAACCAGCCGCGGCTCACCGTCCGACGACACGGCCGGCGAACCGGCCGACCTCGGTCACAACCGCTAGATCTCCGCCCGTCTTTCCATCACCGGAACTCCTCGGATCCCGATCTACGTTTTGGAGCTATCCGGTTTATTATTTTAATACCGAGTTGGTTGTTCGTCGTGAGGTTCTCCGATCGAGTTTGGTCTTCGGATTTCTTTATCATCGACAAAAGCAAGTGTCAGTGAGGTCCATTTCTTTAACCCCCTCTTTTTTATTTATCCTGGCATATTTAATTAGTTGTGATTATGGTTTTTGTTGAATTTTTGTTTATGTTGATGTTATGATTGTGATGCTTGGTTGTTTGGTTTTGGTAGATTAAGACATAAATTTGATCATGTTCTAATGGATGGATAAAAAGAAAGTCGGGGGATGGAAGTGAAAAAAAAATTGACAAAAAGATAGATTCGGTTTAATTTGATTTATTGTTGGTATGAATCATGATTGAATTATGTTTTTTTTTAGTCGAGAACGCATAGGCAAACGTAGGCCGGGTAGGCAAAATTTAGAAATAAATATTTTTGTTGGAATGTTTTGGATATGTGCTTGAATGACACTTTCTATTTTTATTGCGCAAAAAGTTTAAATTGTACTCATTTGGCCGGGGAATGCCCCGAAGAATTTGTATAGATTTATCCGGGGAATGCCCCGAAGTACCTTGTATCCGGAGGACGTCCGCGATTAAGGCCCGAGGCATCGGGTAAAGCATTATTTTAGGATTAGACTAGGATTTATATTTTCGTATTTTTCTATTTTTCGGACTGTATAATTGGACTGGATTTTTACGTTTTTGGACTGTCTTATTTTGTTATTTTGTGTTCTTTTGTGTGATTTATACATTTCATAATGCCAAAATAGTCGATACGATTCACCAAGCGACCGTGGTCGAACCACGGGATCGAGGGGTGCCTAACACCTTCCCCTCGATCAACAGAATTCCTTAGCCGGAATCTCTGATCGCAAACCGGTTTAAGAGTCAAATGGTTTTCGAAAAGGATTTTCCAAAGGTGACTTGGCACACCAGATTATGCCAAGTGGCGACTCTGAATAAAAATGCAAATAATCCTTTTTCGAGACAACTTTTTATTTTTTTGTCACTAAAATAATAAACCCTTTCGAACTTAAAAATACTCCAATTTTTGGAGTACGTGTGCAAAAAAGGGTGTGACACAACTGATCACTAAAAGTTGAGAATTTATAAAAAAATTGGAGAGTAATACCAACTAAAAATATCATCAGCACCAAAATAGTTGAAAAGAAATATTTTAGAATAATTTTTCCTCCAACTAGGATAAAAGATCCCTTTGAGGCAGCTAATCTCATGTATGTTGTATGGAGATTTGATCCCACAAATTGCATAGTATCAAAAACAGTCATCCCATGTATTACTCAACCCTCTAAAAAGTTAATAAACAAATACAACTTTTTACTTTTATCATCGATATCTTCTTATTTTATATAAATAAACTTTTCTATTAACTAAAACTTAAATATACATTTATTATTATTTTCATTGGATTTTGTTGTGTTCATCTTTTTGGGTATAATTAGTTGGTTATTAGTAATAAATAATTATAGCATTTTAGAGATGTGAATCTATGGCCCCGTTATTTTTTTTTACAAAAGTTTTAATACAATGTCTAAACTTATATACAGTAATACAAAAGTGATTGAAGTAGCACATATCTTTTACTGGCAGGACGTTCTTCTTCAAGATATGTCTCGGTTGTTTTTTATTTGTCATAATTTTGTTATTTAAAGTCAAATGATATAAATTTTAATCAATATTTTAAGATATAATTTTTACTCATATTGAAAATAAAATTCAACTTATACTTTTTTCATATAATTTTTTAATATTAATTTAAAATATTAAATTATTTTAGTATTAAATTAATTTAATATAAAATTTAAAAAGATCAAGTTTTCTCGTAAAATGAAATATGATAAATAAAAAAAATGGGGGAGTAAATTTGTAGGTCCCCTTTTTCAATCAAAGATGATAGTCATGATACCAAATTCAAGATAAAATTAAAAGAGAAACTATAAGTGTCATCACTAATTAACTGCAAAAAATAAAAAGGTACAAACACAATTATAAACGCAAATGAAAAGTAAACAAAGCAGTCGATGATGATAAAGCCATAAGTGGCAACCAGTGAGAAAGGAAAAGCTGGAGCAAGATGATCTCAAGCACCTCTACTTTCCTCTAGTAGTCTAGTGCAAATGCAAAAGACAATATACATATAATAATTATAATAATAAGTAAAGAGAAGACAAAGGCCAATTGAAACCCTCCCCCCCCACAAACACCCCCCCGCCAAAAAAAAAAAAGCCGCCAAACCTCCACCCTTCCAATTTTCAAACCCCAAATCTCCCCCCAAAAGATTAAAAATTGCAAATTATAATTTTCCCCTAAAATTTAAAAATCTATCTATATATTATAAATAGCAAGAAAGTCTTGCATAGATAGATGACAAGTGGCTAAATAGAATAATACCATGTGGTACTTTTTAGGACAAATTAGTTAGGTTAGGTAAAGTTAGATATTATTTTTTTAATGTAAAATTAATAGTAATAAATATTTTCTATTTCAAATAAAAAAAATTGGGAAGTTACAACATAATAAAAAACGTGCATATATTATTTAATAGATTTATAAACAACATTTTAAATTATTAGAAGTTAACAAATTTTAATATCTACTATTAAACATAAAAATAATTTTTTATTGAATTAACATATTTGAATTTAATTTATATCTTAAATCTTTTTAATCCTATAATTTTTCACTTTGAACTGCGTTAAGAAAAGGTAAAACGGAAGGGGCGTGTGTTATTTGGCTTAAATAGAATTATGAGCAACATTTAATATTTATATATTATATAAGAATGAAAATGAATGAATTAATTAAAATTAATTAAAAAGGACAGAATGGAAATCTAACTAGGGGTTTGGGTCACAGGTGACAATAAAGTTTTAAAATAAGGTGTAGGTGATACAAGTCTTAATAATTGAGTAGATGTGACAATTACTTAATTATGGTTTAAGAAAGTTTTGAAAATTTTAAAATAACCCACAAGTTTTTAAATTTACACTTTGATCTAAATGTATGTTAATATATAGCGGGGAAAGAAGGAAAAAAAAGACGTCTTTTTCTCTCTCCTCATCCGTCGTTATTTTCTCTTTCTTCGCGATATTTGTTGTTCATTGTTGTTGTTGCTTTATTCATCATCTTCTGATTCATTATCATTATCTTATACTTCATTATCATCTTCATATTCTTCTTGTTGACCATTGTTGTTGTTGTTGTTGTTACCACAACTGCTGCTCTTTGATCAAATTCTTATGTCAAATTTTATTTCGTAAATCACTTTCAACTTTGGAGTTTACTCGAGAGGAGACTTTGGTAAGTCAGATTATGCTTTTTAGTTGAATCTGGGTAACTGCTAGTGTGTTGTTTTTTCAACAATAGCTTGCACGCGAGCATGAATGCAATACAAGAGCAATCAGTTTAAACAAATCCATTAACTGAGGTAACAGATAAATGTTTTGTTGTAACAGTAGACTCATGTTGGATGGATTCATGTTTAAGGGTTTTAGGTGCCCGTAATATGAATCGAATAAATAGGTATTCTGTTGCACCAGATTAGTAATCTGTTTCAATAGATAAATAATTTATTTCATCAGATTACTAATATGTTTCGAACAACAAAATTCAGATACAACTCCTGTCACACACAAAACCTAACAGATTACTCATATGTCCTTGCTACTGATACTGGAATCAAATTATTTCTTAATTGTAGACATGTTATTCGTTAAGAAATAGAAATAGACAGCACGAAAATTAAATAAGAAATAAAAAGTCAAGTGCATCAAACATAATTTTTTATAAAACAAACAAAAAAATACATAGATAACAGAAAAAAAACTTAATTATTATCATCATCATTATTAACATCATTATTATTTGTATGGCCAGCCGGCCAATCTTCAAAGGGCAGCAGCAGCGCCCTCCGCAGCCTGCGGATCTCCCGCAGTATCCTTACTCTGACGGAGGCCAACTCCCAATACAGGTCATGAACCTCTTTCTGCAGTTCCCTCATGGCATTTCATAAAATAGCGACATCCCAAACAGGATCAACCAAATCTAAAAAACGCATTAGTTGACAAAACACACACGTAAACACACAAGTAAAGAAAATAAAGAATTCGAATGTAATGTAATACAACGTAATTCACACAAAAATCAAGAAAAAAACTTACCAGAGACAGGAAAAAGACATGTTAAGAACAAGAACAGAACTAATCAAACCAAATTGTCATTTTGTTTTTATAAACACAAACAATAAAAAGGCCATTTCAGACCGTATTTCAAATTAGTGCAACAAATATTAAAATTGTTAACCAATACTATAAGAGAAGTTGGCTTAAGTTCCTCGTTTTCTTCAAAACTTAAAAGGCCATAAATTTTTACCTGTGAAAGAAGAAAAGGAACGATGAAGAATTCGAAACTGTTGTGGCCGGAGAACAAGGCTATCACTTTGATTGAAGGTTGAATTCAAAAAGAAACTCGAAGCCCAACTATTTATAGTCGGATGTTGAAGTCGCCGAGGATTGAAATGAGAAATTTGCAGAACAGTTGGTTGGAAGAGAGTTGAGAGAAGCTGTCGAGAGAGGGATGATAGACAGGTTGATTGAATTGAAAAAGAGAACTCGAAGCCCAACTATTTGTCACCGGAGGTAAAAATCACCGGGGGTTGAAGGGAGAAAAGAGGAGAACTCAAAGTCCAACTATTTATCGCCGGAGGTAGAAGTCGTCGGGGGTTGAAGGGAGAAATTTTATAGAACTGTTGGTTGGGAGAGAGTTGAGAAAAGCTGGAGAGAGAGGAGAGAGTGGTTGATTTGGATTGAAGAGAGGTATGGGTTGGGTTGATTTATATTTTTGTAAAGATTAGAAAGTTTTGAAAATATTAATCAAGTCTACAATTAACTTAATCAAGTTTCCTAATGATGTTTGACCCTATCTGTTGGTCAATGTCACCAATCCTTTATTTAAGACTTAAAAGACACCTTTCCTTTAATTTTCTCATCTAACTACACCATACTTTATGTAATAACCCCATTATCTCATTTCCCTCCACGTCCTTGACAGTTGACACACACTTTCTAAATTTGAAAGAAATGCAGATTTTAAAGCCAAAACCAAATTAAATATATTGAATAATGAAAGCAAATTCAATATTTTAGTTTACTAATAAGGCTTCACTATTAGTATAAAATATATTATTTCATTCATTGATAAAACACTAGATGAGGAAATCTAATTAATATATATATATATATATATTGGTTATACTGTTATTGGTCCTAAGTCGGGGGTCTATCGGAAACAGCCTCTCTACTTTTCTTGAGGTAGTGATATGATCTGCGTACACTCTACCCTCCCCAAACCCCACTAGGTAGGAATATAGTGGATATGTTATTGTTGTTGTATAAATATATATATATATATATATATATATATATATATATATATATATATATATATATATATATATATATATATATATATATATATATATATTTAACATTAACTTTTTAAACTTAAAACAATTTTTATTTGTAAATAAATACTAATGATAAAATTAGAGTTGAATATTTGTAAATATTATAGATAGTTAATAATAAATTTTCAACTTAAAATAATTTGTAACTAGCCTTTTAAATTCAAAGTAGTTATAACTTCTACTCTCTTCTTTTCTCATCTTTTACGGGAGTTTGTTTCAAAAATCCATCAACGTCTTCGGCAATGTCGTTCAACCATTTTTTGAGGAAACTCTCTTCTACACCGAAAGCAAGCATATTTTGGTAAGGTTAATTTATTTTTTGTAAATAATACTTTATCATCTCCTTTGAACTTTTAAATTTGATTTACTTTGTGTTTATATAGTTAACATAATTTTTCTGCAGCAAGATGTTTCCCAAATTATATGTTTATGATCAAATGTGAACTGAATTATGTTCTCTATTCCATAATGTGACTATTCATGTTCAAATTTCAATTCTATTTCTTTAAGATCTACGAAGGAAACATAAAAATTGATATATTCCTAAGTGTTTGAAAGTGTGTGCATACACACTTGATAATGTTTACTAAAATTGTTGTGGCTTAAAATATCTTGTTATTGTACGTTATCTTTTATAAATTTTGCGTTCTTCTTCAAAAGAAACTCATGTTTTTACTTTTTTATATAATTTCAGGCCCAATATATGCGTGTGAATTTTTCAAAAATACACTAGAAGAGCACTTCAAATTGTACTTACATTTATCGGAATGAATTAACCTTTCCACTGAGGTAAATCTTTGCCCACTAGACTACGCTTTCAGGTTCAAAATTTTTCCTTGATAGGACATGTATTTGTATTACTATGAAATTCATAGAAGTACTTAATCATAGTGTTATATCATTTTTTTAGTGACAAATCTTATATATATGTTCCTAATAAAAGGAGATAATAATGCTTTTCTTTCATGCTAATTTCATATTTTTCAGTTTACGTATATTAAATACATGAAATCCTACAGCTATGGCATAGGACCTTTTGTGATCCTATAGTATAATTGTAATTGCAATGGATACAATGTTAGTTTGAGGTCTTAATTATAATCTTAGAGTGATTTTGACATTCAACATGTTCTTTGTAGGAATTAAGAAGAGTGATTAAATTGAACAACATGAATTGCTTTGGGGTGCATCATGCCTCCTTAAAGTTACAAGAAAGCCTATATATATTGGACCTATATATGTTAAGCAAAACCTAACATACTAACATATGTCCTTAAAAATGTAAATTAATTAGGATTTTAAGATCTCAAATTATCATGATAATTAAAAGATATGAAAATTAAATTCCAACACGATATTGTTCAGCTATTAACTGGCATGTATGCATAATGACCTGTTTACCAAATGTTTCACTGGAAATTGTTATCTCGGGATAACTAATATCGGGATTAGTTATCCCGGGATTACCCAGGATAACTTATACCACCATGTATAAGGGATAAGTTATCCCATCACTATGGAAAAAATGGTGAAATAAGTTATCCCACCATAGATTAATCCCTTCAACCAAACAAGGGATTTAAGTGATCTTTTATTTTATCCCGAGATAACTTATCCCTTGGATTACTTATACCTCACACCAAACGATATATTGATAATCACCCTTGAAAGGATATCGCTTCTTTCTCATAAAATTGACAATATATTGAAATGTATTTATGTTAACTTGGATATTTTCTTTCTATTTTATTGATAATATACTAAAATGTGAATTTATGATTTGGATAATATATTGAAATTAACACGACATTTTTCATAAATCAGTCAACTTAGTTTTTTTTAAAGAGTACATTAAACTTTTTTTTGGTCTTACTATATTTTAATTAACTTTTATTAATTTTTTCAGTTGTAGCTAATTTTCAAATGAGTTTGACATTTTTGTGAAAATTTATATTTTACTTCTTAGAAATGGAATGACGCTAAGGATTTTTTTAAGGGAAAATGACACTCTATAGCACTTTTTTTAAAAAATAGCCCAAGTTTGAAAACTTTCTAAAAACTGGCCAGTCGGATATACTATTTTTGTTTTATAGCATTTTTCTAATTTGGGTCATTTTAGCCTACGTAGTCCATATACAGTCTATATACAATACTGATACAAGCTATATACAATACTGATACAGTATTCAACTTGGGCAATTCGGTCCTTTTAAAAATATTTTAATTTTTTTTGTGCTATAAATTTTTTAACTGATAAAATATTCTGCTTTTTTAATTGTTTAGAAATAATAATTAAATTATATAAAAATGATATAATTGTTAAATAGAATATGTATCTATATAAGATATATGTATAGAAGTTGTATAGTTCTATAAAATATGTATACGTATAAAATATATATAAAAAATATATAGAAAGTGTATGAAAATTATATAATTATTGTATAAAACATGTAAAAAAAAAGTACAGTTATTGTATAAATTGTGTATCAAAATTGTATAATTTTCGTATAGAATACTTATATGTATAAGATATGTATAGAAACTGTATAGAAGGTGTATAGAAATGGTATAGAACAAGTCAGTAAATTGAAAAGGCTAGAAAGTGGAATTTAAATTCCATGGTCATTTTTATGGAAATAGTTTACTTTGAAGTGTCGTTTCTGTCCTTTTCCTATTTTTGAATTTATATAAGAGGCCTGTTCGAATTGAAACTGATACTTTATTGTGAGTTTTGGAGGAAATTTTCAACTTTTAATTGATGCAAATTTATTCTTCTTTGTGTTGAACTCAAGCCACGAAAATAAATAGTTAACAACAAACTTTGATGAGAGATGAAATATATTCAAGCACGTTGTAAAGTAAAATATTTTAGGTATTAATCAAATCTTCAAAAACAATTTCTGTGAATGTCCAAAATATAATCAACAAACAGTAAATATAATTTCAAATTCATGTTGCTTCGCTTTTCTTTCTTTGTATTGTAATTTTGCTTTCATTAAAGTTTCAGCATTTGACCAATATAAACATATGACAATCTAAATGAAAATAAGAGTTAATTGACATCTTTGAGCTTGCCAATCATTTTCTCATTAATGTAATTTTACAGACAGTGGTTAGCTGTTACTAAGAAACAATAAAAATAGCTAACTTTACTTATTACTTGTGAGATTTGCTAATTTGGTGAGGGCTATGAGTTCAGTATCTAGCGTGCTATAAAATAATTTTACTACCTTACTGACCTTCTTATAAATGTTTGGATCGAGTTATTTAAATTTCATTGATGATAAAATAATAAAAAATTTAATATGGCCAAATATATAAATAATAATTTTTATGATATATTTCCCCTAACACTTTTCACACATCGCGAGGGAACAAATACTAGTTCAATTAAATAACCTAAAACCACTTTCCACTTAATAAACACCCATATTCCTTTCTCCTCTCCCCATTCCATTGTTGTTCCCCCTTCGCTTTACTTTCTCTCCCCTTTCCATTCGTCCTCACCCTTCCTTATCTTATCTCAATTTCTAATTTGATTTGAAACTTTTATGTGATATTTTTCTAATTAATTTTTTTATTTTTATAGGTCTTACAATGTAAAATTCTCTAAGTACAGATAATTTTTGCTTGTGTAGGTTTTAAAATATTAATATTGAAATTGACCTCTCTCACTTATGAGATTATATTGGGTATATATTACTACTGTTGTACTGAAATTCAAGATCTATAAATACAAGTTTTAAGAAGTTTATAAAGTGTAATAGTTTATTTACTTCTTTAATTGCTTTGCATCTTTTCTTGTTAGTAATTGTTAAAATTTTTAGTAAAAGAATTATCTAAGACATATTTTTTCTGTTTGAAATTTTATATACGCATACACTTGCATATATAATCATTGGTCTCGATTTCCTTGATGCTAATATATTTTATCATTATTGATAGGTGTATTGGTGAAAAAAGACCATATAAACAACAACTTGGTATGAATATTGATCAAGTTAAGGTGTAGTTCAAGATTGTTGAAAGAGAGATAGAGGGGGACATTGCTTTGGACTCAAATTAGATATTATCTTAAAAGAATTATATGTTGTGACTATTCTCAAAATTGTAAAGTACAATTATATGTTACTTGACAATTGTTTTGAAATCTCAAAAATGAATTTGTAGATATGTTATATAACATTATGACGAACAAAGCTAGTGAAAATTCTTTTATTTGTAATAATGAAATTGTAGAAATTTATTTTTGAATTTAATGTTTAGTTTTAGTTATATTACATGAATTCTTTTGATTAATAATGCTTATGACAGTAATCTTCAATTTATAGTAATATTGAAATTTTATAGTCTAGTCACAAATTATATATTAACAAAAATATGATTATGCATTTTTTACTTTTCATACAATTTTTTTTAAATCTATAATTTATGTATTTCGTGGCTAAAAGAATGAATTCTTAACCATGTATAAAAGTGTTTGTGGCAAATAGTTCAATTGATATATATAAAATTTCTAACTCGTAGCTAAATACAAGTAACAAATCTAGTCATTTGCCACAGTAGACCATATTGTGACAATATAAAAATTGCTATAGATTTTATTTGTTGTGGCAAAAGAATAAAATTATTTGCTATAAGTATATCTTTCGTATCAGAAAATTTTTAGTATCACGGCTATAACAGTAATTTTTATAATTGTAAATTTTAGTCCTTAGCCACTTCTTGCTATGAATGCTACGAAAAAATTTGTGGCTAAAGTGTTTACACACGAAAATTTTCATATTTAGCTGCGACATATTCTGTAGCTCTATATGCATTATGTTGTAGTGTAGGGAAGAAGGGTAATAGATAATCATGTGTTGTAGTACTTTTACGAGGGAAAAGCAAGAAGCCATTCTCATCTTCTAATCTTCTTTTAGTTTAGTAGTCTTAATTAGTGTTTATGTGGTATCTTAGTCTTCATTTTTACGACCATCTACTACTTTGATTGTTTTGTTTATCTTAATAATGTTTGTCGTTATTTTTCTTTCAATGCTTTTCTTATTACTCGTTTTTTAGCTGAAGAATTTATCGAAAATACTTTTTCGATTGTATAAAAGTAGGGATAGGGTCTGAATACATTCAACCTATCCCACTTATGAGATTATAATGAGTATGTTTTTATTGTTGTAAACCTAAATCAACACTAAAAATTTATGAGGTGAAAATATAATTGATCAAAATCATAGATAAGAATTATGGGTGTTCATGGCTCAGTATGAGTCAATATTTGTTAAAACAAAAACTAAAGCAATTTAGTTAATCTTTTAATTTTGGAAAAATTGCATAGCATAGATAAAAAAAAGGTTCTTAATTATCTATCATTGTTAATGTTTAAAATAATTATATGACATAGTAAAAAATTAGTTAAAAAATTATTATTTAAGTTGGCCCTCATATACAAATATGATAGCTTGTATAACATGCAATTAAACCCTCTCATCTAATTAGCTTAAATTTTGGTTGACTTAATTGGGCACTTAATTTTATTTTTTGATTTAGTTTAAAAAATTAGCCACTTTTTAGTATGCACTGATCTTACATATCCTTTATTATTTATTTGATTTTTCTCTCTCTTCTTAAAATTTTCACCATTTTTTTCAATCTTTTTCTTTGAAAAGTAGAAACAATTGGTAGGTTTTGTTATATTGACTATATTTTTATGATTTGCTCAATATTTATTACATTATATATATATATATATATATATATATATATATATATATATATATATACACATATAAATATATGTATATATATGTATGCATGTATTTATATAAATCTCTGTTAGTTACGCACAAAAGTATGTATACCATGTCAATTTTTTTTGATATTTGCATATATGTATACAACTAACCATCATATACAATTAGAAAGTTGTCATGTGTTGACATATACATATACATATACATATACATATAAAATATACATATAAGTTTTATAAATAGTTTTTTATTTATATTATACAACTATCATATGTTTGTATATAACCAAATTGTCTGTTTTGAACTTAGTTTGTATAAAATTTGTTTGTTCTTCTTTTAGATATTAGGTATATCCCAGTGTGTATAATCTGTTATAAGTATTTTGTATAAACTAAAGGAAAAAGGTTCCAAGAATTCTCATTTCAAAGGGGAGAGTAATGATGTTGTGAATGATTCGAAGGTATCTTGTATGAACATAAATGTGTATTGTATGAATGCATATATAATAGATATACATATATCATTTTTTCTATTAGTTACACACAAGTATGTATACCATGTTAATTTTTTGATGTATATATGTATACAAATAACTATCATATACAATTAGACAGTTGTCATATGCTAGTATATACAGATATATACAAATATATACATATATATACATATATATACATATATACATATATATACACACACACACATATATATATACAATATACATATTAATTGTACAATCAGGTTTTAATTTGCATAATGTGAAAACTTCTGGATACGTATCCTACATCTGAACCGAGTTTTTTCTGGTTAAAGAATCTTTTTCTAGTTTCTCTGAAACAATTAGGAGATTCTCTAGAAGAAATATTGGGTTCTGTTTTGGCGGAAACATGCTTTGTCCTGTTTATGGGGTCAAATCAACATGTTCTAAGAAGAAAGATTGGAATATCAATCTAATCAAGATCATCGATCTCATACCAAATTCCATCAATCGAATCACTTTTTTGAGAAATACGAGACATCTAAGTCATACAAGTAAACAGATCTATTCATTGATAAGAAAAAGAAAAAAATGTGAACGGGGATTGAATTGGTGAGAAAATAGAATCCTAGGTGAAGAAATATGAACGGGAATTGAATTGATGAGAAAATAAAATCCTGGATTGCGAACAATGATTCGATTCAAGAGTAATTAATTGTTGTTGTTTCAAGGTCAATCTATTCACGCTCCTTGATAATCTTTTTTCTTGTTCACTATTAAATCAACTAATTAAACTCATATTTCTATAATCAATTCAATCCCCCTAAAATATATTGGTTCATATTTATATATTGCTCAGAGGTATACAACAATCATGTATTTGTATATAACTCAAAGATACCTTGTATAAATTATATTTAGTCATAAAGTAAATTTATTTGTATATTTTTATAAATGTGTTTGTATTTTTGTATTTATTTTGATATATTTATTTCACATATATTTTGAATTTGTATACATTTATACATTTGAGTTTGTATAGTTATACATATAATCTGAATGTGTATTAATTTTCTACATTTGAATTTGAATCAATTTGTATATATCCTGAATATTTGAGTTGTAAGTATTTGTATTTGTATTTGAATGTTAAATTCAGAGCTAATTTTCATTTGTATCAATTTTACATTTGTATTTCTATTAATAGCTAGTTTTCATGGATAAATACATTAAAATTATATTTTAAATTCTAACGTCATACAAAGAAATCAGGGGAATTCTAGTTTGAATCCTATTTTTGTATTTCAAAAATTAAAAGGTGAGATATAACAATCCATATGGAAAGGGAAGAAACAAATGATTTGAAAAAGATATGTTGGAGAGAATAAAGGAAGTGAATCACTCTCCTTTCCTTTTTTATCTCTAAATATAAATTAAATAGTAAAAAAAATTATTATTTTATATTAGAGTCCTAAATACATTTAATCACTAATTAAAATCTATAAAATGTACTTATTAAAACTTAGACTGATATCCTATTTGGCCAAGCTAATTTCTTTGCAAAATTGCTTCTTTTTCTTAAAAGTGCTTATTTTGAAAAGTTGAGGTGATTAATCAAGCTTTTGGGAGAAAATAAGTGTTTCTGAGGAGTAGTAGAATCCATTTTTCATAAGCTAAAGATAGTAGCTTCTCTCCAAGAGCACTCTTTTAAAAAAGCAATTTTGAGAAAAATATACATAAATGCACTTATAAAAGTATGGTCAAACACTAGTTACTACTCAAAAACACTTCTTTAAATTCATTGACCAAACACAAACTGCTTCTCACCAAAAGTACTTTCTTGAAAATCACTTTTGGAAAAAATACTTATCAAAATAAGCTTATTTTATAAGTTTGGCCAAACAGACTATAAAAAGTTGGTTAAGAGAGGTATAAGTTGGCTATATGTGAAATTTTTTCTTTAATTATTTACATCAAACCAAACATACCCCCCAAACTTGTGGATGGTAAGGTGGTCATTTAACTTGAGAAGGATGAAGTAGATCTGGAAACCAGAAATGGAAGAGTGCCCTTATTGTTTATGCTATAGGGGATTGCCCAGGATATAATACAATGGTGCGATTCATTAAGATGAATTGGAATATTTCTGAACCCACTATTTATAAGCATGAAGAAGGATATTTCATTGTAAAATTTAGTATCACGGAGGATATGCAGTCTGTACTTATAAATGGACCCTGTACTATCAACTACAGACCTCTCATTATTCAACCCTAAAGTGCTGAATTTGACTTCAATCTGGAATTCCTACTGAGATTCCACTGTGGGCAAAATTCCCTAAACTCCCTATGAACTGTTGGGGCTGCAATTCATTGAGTAGAATTGCTAGCTCTATAGGGAAACCTATGTTTACAGATGAATGCACTGCGAAACAAACCCGGGTATCCTGTACTAGAATATTGATCGAGGTTAATGTTACATGTAATATACCTGATGAAATCATTGTCATGGATCCTAGCGGAGGATCCTTTCAATAGATTATAGTGTATGAGTGAAAGCCATTGTTTTTCAAAGTATGCCAAATGATTGGGCATAAGTGTGCCCCCGCACCCAAGAAGCCACAAGAAAGATCTCACAGATGAGGTGCTAATCAAATAAGAAGAAGAGTTGTGACTCAATGAAAAACAATCCCTACGCAAATAGCAAACCCACCTGGGAACCAGCCTGCTAGTCCACAAAAAGCTCCAAGTGCTGAGGATGTGCATGTTATTCCAGAGCAAATAAATTCACTTACCAAAACTGAGGCTAAGGAGTGTCCTAGTGGTGCGAAGGAGCAACCTGATAAAGGTAAATTTTAGTGTAGCGGTCCTAAATTCACTCTAGCAAAACTTTCCTATGCTCGGTGATATACCTACCAGGAACAAGTTCTTGAGTCTTAACAGTCAAGTTGGTTCCACTAGTTACCTCTCTCCTGATAAAGGGAGACATGTTCAATCAATATAATGCTGTTAGTGTGGAATGTATGTGTTATAACTAAGAGTTACAAACAAAAGGAGGTTAAGAAAGTTCTACAAAATGAAAAAGTTAAGCTAGCGGCTTGATTGAAACAAGTGTCAAACAACCACATATGCAAAAAGTCCTCAATAATATAGTTACTGGCTGGGGTAACCTGCACAATTATCACTACGGTAGTAATGGACGAAGTTAGGTGGTATGGGATATAATAGTTATGATGTGCAACAAATAAGTGTATCTCCATAATTGATCCACTGCCTGGTTAAGAATAAGAAAAAGGATGCAGAATGCTACCTCATAGTCATTTATGAATTTAATTCACTGGAGCAAAGAAAACCATTGTGGACTGATCTGAGAATCCTGGCGCAAAATATGAGTATTTCTTGGGCCATAATTGGAGATTTCATGTAACGCCCTGAATCTGGTACTTAGAATGCTACACGATGCTCATGACTCCAAAGGACCACAAGCTAACCCATGACTGATATCTATAACTGAGCACTGTATAATACATTATAAATATGTGGAATATAAGCTGTAAGTCCATAAGTTTTAAAACTGAACTAATACTGAATATAAAACAATGTCTATAGTGGGGTATGACAATACCCAAAACTGAGATAAACTGTCTGAAATATGCTGTAGTCTGAAAGCCTCTAAACTCTTTGAAAATTGTGGAGTTGATGGGACATATCCCCCAATTAACTCTGAACTACTTAAATAATAAAGTAATAAAATAATCATGCTATTCTTAAATGATGAGGACTTACTGCTAGTCTGGCTGCTGAACGTCTGATCTACTAAGGATGCTCGAGAGTTCGTGCTTCTAAACCTATGGTATAAAACACCATAGTGCAAATACGTCAGTACTTTGAATGTACTGGTATGCAAGTGAGGTAGGCTAAATGCAAGAGTTCATATGGATGAAAAATAATAACTGACTGTATAACATAAACGTGAGAATACATATATGAATACGTAACTATAACTGAGATTGTGATAACGCTAACTCATGAATTCTGATAACGTGGATTTACTGATACTTGAGTACAAATACTGGGATACTGAATGACTGAGTCTACTGAATACTGAGGAACTAATGTCATATTACTAATAAAGGAATGACTGTTTCTGACACTTCTGATTATGAAGAACTGGTCTGATTGATCGTATCTGACAGTCCTGAAACTAAATACTGATGACATGGGTTTCATATAATTAATATAATATTAACTGAGTTTGTGATAACATAATTACTGAGTCTGAATATTGATAACATGAGTGACTGTATCTGACAGTCCTGATACTGATGGAATTAGCTGGGTTCTGCACTGTACTGATTTGACTGTATTTGACAGCCCTAGATTTTTGTAGAACTGAACTGAGTTTTATTACTGAAACTGGATCTGAAACTAAGACTGTGGGAGGTAATCATCTAACCGACATGCCCCAAAACTAAACTGGTAGGGTCCAACTTGTAACCTCAGCTGAAAGGGTGTCAGTACCATGCCACAGATAAAGACAAGCTGTGAGTATACCCTCTCTGATAGGGAGCTCTTCCATCAACCTCTCCTGTAAGGAAAACTCAAATGAGATGTGTATAGTCCCTAGACTCGTAGGGGTACATCTCAACCTACATTGGCTACATAGTTTTGGAATGCAGGGATTGCTACTAAGGATTACACTCTCTACTGGCTGACAGTGTGTGTCCTCATCCCTAGGTTCACTCGGTGCTGAATCCTACTCCCAAATGAATAGACACTGAACTGATTATACGGAACTAAATTGTTAGTGATCATATTGTATAACTGATTTGAACTGAGTTCACTAAGTTTTGTTGATTGACGGAAAACTACTGAGATATGAGGACTGACGGAGAGTACTAAAGTTACTGAGATTTCTGGAAATACTGAGGTTACTAAGATTACTAAGTACTGATGTTACTAATACCGCTGAGGTAATTGAGATTACCGAGTAGGACTAGACTGATACTGAATTTACTAAGTTTTCTGAGTTATGAGACTGACTCAATTCTAAGAATCATGGTTTGACTGAGAGTATCGTGAAAACATGACACTGGCTTTAGGCACACAACTAAATTGTCGGGTGAAAGTATCCCTAGGACTCGATAGTATCAAACTGACAGGGCATCACACTTCTTGAACACATGACCAATATCAATAATTTATAATACATTAATTTCGGGATTTCATGAAGTACATGGTTATCATAGTCTTGTACATGAATGGAATTGTATATAAACATGTCATACTTTCATCAACCTAATCTCGTGGACATTCCCTCAACCATTCATAATGCATAATATCATGGAAGTCATTCTTAATCATAGGGTAAAGCATACACTTATCACTTAGGTCACAATTAAGCTATAATGCATAATTTCTATTCTCTTAGGCATTTTATCAACACCTAGGATGCATGACTTAGGGAATAGGCATGACCATCAAATTAATACAACAAAACTTCATATTTTAACTCAATTTTACATGTTTCAGACCACATACTAGTATAGGTATGCACAATGTTTATTCATGGATTTACTGATATCTGAGTACTGATACTGGGACACTGAATAACTGGGTCTACTGAATACTGAGGAACTAATGTCATATTACTAATAAAGGAATAACTGTTTCTGACAGTTCTAATTATGAAGAACTGGTCTGATTGATCGTATCTGATAGTCCTGAAACTAAATACTGATGACACGGGTTTCATATAATTAATATAATATTAACTGAGTTTGTGATAACATGATTACTGAGTCTTAATATTGATAACATGAGTGACTGTATCTAATTGTCCTGATACTGATGGAACTAGCTGAGTTCCGCACTGTACTGATTTAACTGTATCTAACAGTCATGGATTTCTGTAGAACTGAACTGAGTTCTATTACTGAAAATAGATCTGAAACTGAGACTATGGGAGGTAATCAAATAATCGACATGCCCCAAAACTGAACTGGTGGGGTCTAACCTATAACCCTATCTAGAAGGATATCAGTACCGTGCCACGGATAAAAACAAGCTGTTAGTATAACCTCTCTGACAGGGAGCTCTTCCATTAACCCCTGCTGTAAGAAAAACTCAAATGAGATGTGTATAGTCCCTAGACTCATAAGGTTACATCTCAACCTACGCTGGCCACATAGCTTTGGAGTGTAGGGATTGCTACTAAGGATTACGCCCTCTACTGGCTGACAGTGTGTGTCCTCATCCCTAGGTTCACTCGGTGCTGAATCCTACTCCCAATTGCATAGATACTAAACTGATTATATTGAACTGAACTATTACTGATCATATTGTATAACTAATTTGAACTGAGTTCACTAAGTTTCATTAATTGATGGAATATTACTGAGATCTGAGGACTGGCGGAGAGTACTATAGTTATTGAGATTTCTGGAACTACTGAGGTTACCGAGATTACTGAGTACTGATGTTACTGAGACTACTGAGGTCACTGAGATTATTGAGTAGGACTAGACTGATACTGAATTTATCGAGTTTTCCCGACTCATGAGACTGATTAAATTCTAAGAATCATGGCTTGATTGAGAGTATCGTGAAAACATGACACTGGATCTCGACACACAACTAAATTGCCTGGTACAAGTACCCCCAGGACTCGATAGCATTAAACTGATAGGACATGACACTTCTTGAACACATGACCAGTATCAACAATTCATAATACATTAATTTGGGGATTTCATGAAGCACATGGTTATCATAGTCTTGTACATGAATGGAATTGCATATAAATATGTCATACTTTCATCAACCTAATCTCATGAACATTTCCTTAACCATTCATAATGCACACAATATCATGGAAGCTATTCTTAGTCATAGGGTAAAGCATACACTTATCACTTGGGTCAGAATTAAGCTATAATGCATAATTTTTATTCTCTTAGGCATTTATCAAACACCTAGGATGCATGACTTAGGGCATAGGCATGTCCATCGAATTAATACAAAAAAACTTCATATTTCAACTCAATTTCACATGTTTCAGACCACATGCTAGTAGAGGTTCATGAACAACACATAAAGATTCCAACTTGGAAATCATACAACCATAATCACATGAACATAATCAACCCACAACAAAATATTCACAATAAAAGATTTAAAACTTGATTCTTGGGCTTCATGGATGAAAGAAATCTATGAATGAACACTATGCATACCTTAGTTCTTGATTCTATGAAGATTGATGGAGAGATTCTTGAGTTTGAGTCTTGGATTCGAATCCCCAATTGAAAACCCTAGCTTGTTCTTGAGAGAAACAATATATTTTGGGTGAATTATGGCTGAATCACGTGTTATTGGGTATATATAAGGGTGATAAATTGACCCTTTTAACCCTTGGATGTGTATTTTAATTCTGTGAAAATTTTTTGATGTGGACCCCTGGCGCGACGCGGCGCTATCACGCCGTGTTACTGGAATTTAAAACCTCTAAATTTGAGCCTTGGCGCGACGCACCATAATCATGGAGGCTCATTGGATTTTAAGGATTGCCATTTTGGCTGGCTCCGCGATGTGTTGATGGCTTAGATGGCACACTATCGCTCTAACTCTTCGCTCGGGTGTCGGATTTGAGCAAATTTGATATCGATGGAAAGCTTATTCAATTTTTCACATGATAAAAAGTAAGAATATTGAAAATACCATATGTATAAAAGTATATTCATCTTTGAAATAAGTCTTTAATATTTTTGGGACTATTTTAAGCTAGGTAGAAGTATGGGGTATTACATTTCAATGTGCTACTTTACCAACAGGACAGGTTATCTAACAATCTGGTCACGTATGGAGTTGTTAGGGACTTGGCATAGTGTGCTCATGATCTCTTTCAGAGTGAGCTTAACTGGAAAGGAAATTATTACAATTGGAGCAATAAATAAATGGGAGATGGGAGAGTAAGCTGTAGACTGGATAGGGCATTATGTAACATAGATTGAATGAGTAAGTGGGGACATGTGGTGCTAGAATATGACCTTTCTAGCATATCATAACACTCACCTATGGTGCTATCCATTTATGATACTCAGAGGCAGATCAAAGTCCCATTTAGATTTTTTAATGTGTGGAGTGACCACAAAGAGTTTATCCCTATTGCCAGAGAGTGCTAGCAAAACAGACTAGCTAGATCCAGTATGCAGAATATGTAGAGGAAACTCAAAGCTATTAAGCCAGCACTTAGGAAGCTCAATAGTAAAGAATTTAAATATACTATATAGAAAATGGAGAAATCCAGAAGTGAGCTAGTTGCTATCCAACAACAAATACAAATACAATGGGACTCAAGCCTGCAAATACAAGAGAAAGCTATAATCTAAGACCTTGAGAAATGGTCCATACTAGAAGAGAGTATTATGAAACAAAAGTCAAGGGCTAAATGGATCAAACTTAGGGACTCAAATACTGCATACTTCTCAGCTGCGGTTAAAGTAAGAAGTTAAAAGAAGAATATTCATGAACTAAAATCCCTGGAAGGTGACTTACTGAAAGACCCTACAGAGATTCAATAGGAAATTATGGATTTTTATAGAGGCATTATAGGAACTATTTCTCGGGAACTACCGAGCATCAATAAAATGGTAATGTCCAAAAGGCCAATACTTACCCAGGAGCAACTGATCAAGCTTATCTAGAAAGTGACTGATGCAGAGATATGGGATTGCTTATTAGTGATTGGCGATGGTAAAGCTCTGGGCTTAGATGGTTTTAATGCTATTTTCCTTCATAAATTTTGGTCGATTATCAAACCAGATGTGCAAGAAGCTGTAAGGGAGTTGTTTAATACAGGGACTATGTAAAAACCTATAAACTGTACCACCATTACACTAGTTGCTAAAAATTAAAATCCTTCTACTAATTGCTTGTTGCTCTATACTGTATAAACTTATCTCCAAGATTCTAGCTATAAGAATGCAAGTTGTGATGACTACAATAGTGTGTGAAGCTCAAGCAGGATTTATACCTGGAAGGAAAATTAGAGATAACATAATTCTGGCTCATGAATTGGTGAAAGGCTATACAAGGAAAAACATCTCTCAAAGATGCATAAGTATGATTGATCTTCAAAAAGCATACGACTCTATGGAGTGGGTGTATTTGGAGAAAGTATTAACAGAATAAGGATTTCCAATACTTTCATAAATTGGGTTATAGCTCGCGTTACTTCTGTGTCTTATAGCATGCTGTTCAATGGTGATCCCTTACCTCCATTTGAAGCTGCAAAAAGATTGAGGCAAGGGGATCCTATCTCCTCTTTTTTATTTGTAATATCTATGGAATACCTTAGCAGATAACTTAATATGCTAAAAGAGGATAAGGATTTCCAATACCATCTAAGATGTGTAAAATTATCTATTAGTCACCTCTATTTTGCTAACAATCTACTGTTGTTCTCCAAGGGTGATGAACGATTTGTTGAAAAGCTCCATCAGGTTTTCACTGTCTTCTCTAGAGCTTTAGGTCTCCAAGCAAATTTAGGAAAGAGTGTTGTCTACTTTGTTTGAGTAAAACAGAGTGAGTAAGATAGAATTCTTCAAAAACTAACCTACAATAAAGGAGAATTTCCCTTTAGGTATTTAGGAGTGCCCCTGTCTACGCAAAATATGTCTTTAATCTAATGGAAACCCTTAATGACAGAATCATAGCAAAGATAGCCTCTTGGAAAGTTAGGAACTTATCTTATGCAGGCAAGGCTCAACTAATACAGTCATTTATTTTTGGGATACAGGTCTATTGGGCTCAGATTTTCATGCTGCCAACTAAAGTGATGAAACTCATTGAATCACATTGTAGAAGTTACTTGTGGTCAAGCATTAGCACCATCACAAAGAAAACCCTTATAGCATGGGAGAAATTGTGTGCACCGAAAAGTGTTGGAGGTTTAAATATTACTAATATTCTCTTATGGAATAAGGCTGTAATTGCTAAAAATTATTGGGATTTGGAGCATAAGGTAGAAGAAATGTGGATCAGAAGGGTGCATACCTATTATATGAAAGGGCAACAAGTGGAGTACATTCAAGTTCCTAAGTAGGCATGTTGGATGATAAAAAAGATCTTTGAAGCTAAACAAGTGCTGCACAATAAGGTGCTGCCTGTATCAGGCAAGTCGTGGGTCAGACAAGTCTATGCTAATCTGTTGATTACTAGGTCTATAGTACCTTGGGAGTGCTTAATGTATCAAAATACGGCTAGACCAAAATATATCTTTATTACTTGGTTAAAGATGCATGGTAAGATGCTCACAAATGATAGATTGCTAAACTGGGGAATGCAGGTAAAACCCAAGTGCTATTTGTGACAAATACAAGATGAAAGTCGTGAATATCTATTTGTACTTTTCCCGTTTCCAAGGGATTTATGGACAAGAATCCTATGGTAGATGCATAGGGGTCCACACAACCCTTGTACCTGGCAACAGCATCTACATTGGGCGATAATGCAAGCTAAGGGGAAGATAATGCAGGCACATATCTTTAAACTAATATAGTCAGAACTTACGCGTGCTTTGTGGATAGAGAGGAACCAACACATAATTGAAAATAGAGGAAGATCATGGGAGATTATAGCTAAGGAGACTGTCTATATTGCTTGTGTAAGAGCCCCACCAAAACTGTAGGATGTAGTTCATAGCTACGTGCATTAGAATTTTAGGTTCTATTCCTAGTAGTTTAGCTCTGAGTTATTGTTTTTGTTAAATTTGAGACTAGTAGCGCTGCTGAGTCAAAGCAAGCTACTTGGAGCTTTGTAAAGATTACATTGGTGATTAATGAAAAGTTAGTTACCAAAAAAACATAAAATAATTTGCATCCATTTTCAACTTTTAAGAATCCCAATGGTATTTCTCTCTATTATTTGCCCTACAACTAGGGAAGAATTTTTCATCTTTTTTTAAATTATAACCGTTATTAACCTTTCATTGTGAAGGACATGATTTTTTTTAATTATTGAGAAAATGTATTTTAAGATCTATAAGTTTTAATAAAGTAAATAAGGTTGGTAAGAAGTATAAAAAAATTGGCAAAACTCATAGATATTTCTTTGAATTAATGACTTTCTTTGTAACTATTAATTCAAGGTATAAAGTTCAGTAGTCAATTAGAAATAGATAGAATTGTCATGAAAAAAGCAGGAAGTGATGATAATTATTTATAAAAATTAATATACCTATATATAAAATTGTAAAATTTATATATATAATTTATTGATTTATTTTGATTTGTCTTTAATCAAACCAAATATCAACGCTTTTAAAAAGAGATAATTACATAAAAGTACAACTAGAAAATATACTTTACATTTAAGTAGAAAAAAATATACTCTTTCCATTTCAAAAAGAATGACCTACTTTGACTTTACACAAAGTTTAAAAAAAATAAATAAGACTTTTGAATCTTGTGGCCTTAAATTAAAGTTGTGTCAAATGTATCAAAACGTCCTTTAATCTTTTGGTCCTAAATATGCCATGTGAAAAGTTGAAATTGAAATATTGCCAAAAAAGGTAAGGGGTCATTCTTTTTGAAACATACTAAAAAGGAAAGTAGATCATTCCTTTTTAAGCGGAGGGAGTACTTTATACTTCATAGCCCAAAATATGATTTGGCCATTCATCGTAAACTAACTTTTATTTCCATCTATATAGGGAATAAAACTTCAATAGTTCTTTCCCAATTCTCTCCCAAAAAACATCAAACAAATTATTAGGGTAAGCGAATTATATGTAACGCAACTCAAAAACATCATATACATTAACAATTGATGAAAAATTCAGCATTGTTTTAAGTTTTTTTTTAGTAATTCGAGGTCCTAATGCTGTCTAAAATGAGTTCTATTTCGAGTAGGTATAGTTATATGTATTGAGGAACCCAAATATGAAATTTTAAATAATTTGATGTAGTTTTAAGATATTTTAGAATATTGATGTTGGATTCGAGAAAGAAGTCAAAGACTATTTTTTTTGGTACAATAGTGTATATATTTGTATAATTTATTTTATATTATCATATAAATTTAAACATTGTATTATACATTATTATATATATAATACCATCTTTTTATTTTGGTGATTTTTTCTCTCTTCATTTTATACACACTTGTACAATGTAGATAAATTGTTTAAATATTATATATACATATGTATATATTTGAATAAATATGTTTATTAGGTATATATATATATATACCTAATATACCACATTATATAAAATTACAAGAGGTGTATAGTATACTCATATACATTATTATACAAAAACATTGACTTTATCTTCTCTCTTTATTCAAAATAAAATTTTACCTCACCAAATTCCCTCATCTTTGACAACTCGTACTTCGAGGAACGTTTGAGTGGAAAAAAAGAAGGGCTTTTGCAGTTGTCATCAGGCAAGGCTCCCATCTTTAATTCAGCTTTCCATCCCCTTGCTGAGAAATATATATGAATGAAGTTGCCTTCTTTGTTGACTATGCTAAGGCTCACTTGAATCTCTCTGAAATGGGTTTGGGATACACTGAAGCTTAAGACGGTGATCGGAAGTGTTGGAAGTGGTGGAATTTATTTATTTATGTTTCATTTTTGAAAGTTATTAGATGTTGACTTCTTTTACTGCTCTTCATACCATGCTTTAGATTTTGTAGCTTTATTAGATGATGATATTGTCAGTCTCCCAGCTTAATAAGCTTCTATTGTCACCCTTCTTACTTTGTAAGATGGAAATAAGAGATGTAAGAGAGAGTAATAATTTGGCTAAGAATGTAAAGTAACTTTCTTTTTTTGTTTAATTGAACTATATTTGGTAATGTAACATAAAGTGCACTATATTTTGTAATATAACATTACTAGTTGCATTTTTTTATACTTTTTCCTTCTAAAAAACTTTAAGCCCAAACCAAACTACCACTAAACAAGAATTGATTTGTTTAATTAATTTTACTCAGTTATCACTTTGATTGAATTTTTAAACAAATCATGAACACCCCTACTAACAACGCATTCCCTTTTCCAAATTTCAATATAAGACAATGTTAACACCTTAAAACAATAGGTGAAGTTAACTCGTATCTGATTATATCTTAATTACATATGTTTATTTATCTAATATGATTTTATAACTTACAAAATTAGAATAAATATTGAATACAAACAGATACCATAATTTTGATAGATCATTATATGAATTGACATATCTTTGAAAAAATGATTTCCATTATTATCTTTAGTTTTTATTCTTCATTGGCTATAATACTCCTTTATATATGGTCCCTCGCCACTGAATATCCATTTTAGGATGATAAGTATATATCTAAATTGCTAGATCTATCAAAATGGGAAGATTATGAAAAGCTAATTACGCATTCCATGAAAGGACATCCTCTTCTTATTGTTCCATTTCATTTGTTTACTATTTTTTACGAGGCCCGCAAAATTTTGAAGATCATAATTAATGATTTTTGTGCTTAACTGATAATTAAAGAGACTCCAAGGAGTATACAAACTTACGAGGGTGGTCAAACCATGTAAATATTTAACAACATGTCTTATTTGCTCACTGTCATTTAACATGCATCAGTATTAATAAACATCATACAAAAAGTTGTTCTGTCTCCTTTTCTTCTTTCACTTTCACTACTTCTTTAGCTTTTGTTTCTTGTTCTTCATCCTCTTCTTGCTTTTGTTTCTTCTTTCCCTTTTTGTTCTTCCTATTTATGGAGTGTAGGAGCTATGAAGATTATGGTTTTGATGATCGACTTGTGAACTAGGTTTCTATTACTATAAATTAGGTTCTTGATTATTCTTGGACTGGTCAATTTAATTATGTGACGTGCAGGAAAGTATATTGTCTAAATAAGGAATGCACAATTAATGTATGAAAAAAAAGCTGGAGTCCTAACTCAAATAAATATTTTGAACTATGGTAAAGAGGTATATTCTAGCGGGTTTCCTTACTGAAATTGGTTTTCACGAAAAAGGGAGTTGTTAGCTTAAGGAAGAAACTAGGCAATATATATGTAGCCTTTTTGCACATTCACAGATCTGGACAATCACAAATGCAAGAAGGAGCAAGATAGAAAAAATCAACAACCTGAATAATATCAAGCTATTACTAGGTGGTAGTCTTGTGTCAAAATCAATTGTAAATAAGAAGTTCTGTTAATGAGTTGTAATGAGTTCTATTTATGGTTAGAACTTAAATGCTTGTGAGGTTTTCTAAAAAAAAATAAGTTTGACTTCTGGAGTGGTTAAGTGGTGTGTAGAACAGTTAGAGTGAACTATTAAGGTGAGTCACTTGAGTGAGTCCTTTAGATTACTGAGTTTTAATCCAAAATATTGCTATTGAAAAGTTAGTGGAGATTGGTGTTGAAATTCTCATAGTCTGCTTTTTTGTTTAGTTTATTGTTTACTGCTTACTACGTTTCTCTAAATCAGATTTCTAAAGCATGTGGTGGGTTTAGCCATTTTTTATAATTAGTATCAGAGCCTTTCTTTTTAATTTAAGGCTAACATCTTGAAAAGGACCTATGGCTGCCCCACCAACATCCCAAGAAGTTTCCTCATAAACTCGACCTCCTCTCTTCATTGGACAATACTACAAATGATGGACGAATAGAATAATGAACTGCATAATTGGCGAAATTTATGATTTATGGAATGTGATGCTTGATGTTCCAACCATTATTATTAAGATTGGAGAAGATGGAAAAATACAGGATTCTAAGGAAAAATCGAAGCTAGATGCAGTAGATAAGATCAATGTTCAAAATAATGTTAAGGACAAAAATATCATAATCTGTGGAATTTATCCTGATGAGTATAATAAAATATCTTTCTATTCCACTGCTAAGAAAATTTCGGACACATTACAAAATGCCAATAAGGGTACTATTTAGGTGAAGAAATCTCAGATTGATGTACTAAATAGGAAATATGAATTGTTCAGGATGAAGAAAGGAGAGACTATTCCAAAGATGCATATTAGGTTCACGATAATTCTAAATGAGATTTACTCAATACATGCAGTTGTTCTCACTAGGAAGGCAATTTGAAAACTTCTTAGTGAATTACAAGAATTATGAAAAAGCAATGTATTACCAATTACTAAAGTGCATGATCTGGATATTCTAACCTTAGATGAGTCGATAGAATATTTGATAACTTATGAGCTCAAGTAGAATCAAGAGTGTGAGATGACTAGTGGTAAAAAAGAAAACAATATGGTTTCAAAGGCTTTTGATAAAGTTGACTTTGAGGAAGAAAATATGACTTTCATGACTAGAAGTTTTTTAAAAAATGTATGAATTCATAAAAAAGGAATCAGGTCTCCAGAAATGATGAAAAAGTAAATCATGAGCAAGTGTGGGAGTCTTAGTCACTTCATAAAATTCTTTCCACAATGGAAGAACGAGTAAAAAAGGAACAATTCAAATAAGGAAAGGGAAACAAGAAAGTAGTACATCATTCCTTCAAATAAAAAATGCCTACTCATGAAGTCGACATCGCTGTGAAGAAAGCCTTGCCAATAATGGGTGACTCTTCAAGTTGAGAATCTGATGATGATAATTCTGAAAATCAAACACTTCACGCCATTAATTACTCAGATAGTAAGGATACCTTAGCTCTTATTCAATTTTTTGATTCAGATGATGAGGAACAAGAAAAAAAGAAAAAGGAGAACATTATAACATTGATGGCTAATTCTGATTCAGATAGAGATGATGAGGAACAATCTGAGGTACATTTTCTAGACATAAAACCTAAAATCAATACTTACTCTAAGAAAATATTGTAATCCTTGTTGTCTATTTTTATTGAGGAAGACCACATAGTGATATCTTAAAAAGACACAAATGACTATGCTTCTTTGAGAACTGACTATAAGGATCTTGAAAATAAAAATACTTTCCTGAAAAATTCAATTTAACTTGAAAGTGAAAAACAAACAATTTGTCTCTCTCCTTAAAGGTAAAAGTGAAATGACTCCTTTCAGATTGTATTAGAAGAAAGTGTTAAAGAAATTAACTTGAAAAAAAAACTTGGGATATGTCAAGTGGTCCTTGAAAAAGCAAAACTTGATTTGGAACAACATGTTAAGTGGACCAAGTCTTCAAAAATATTTCTTCAAATCCATGAAAGCCAGTCTACAAGCAGACATAGCTTGGGGTATGAAAAGAAGTTTTATCCTAAATGACAGACATAAATATCACAGGAAAGTCTTTGTATTAAATGCGGTAAAACTAGTCACACAAGAGATCATTTCCAGAATCAACTAAAAGGAATTCTGAAAAATAAATATTTTGCTAACAGAAACCTAGTCAAATTCGGTTAAAAAAATAAAATATCCGCTTGGTCCAAAAGAAACTTGATTCATTCATTTTTTCATAAGAAGGGACCTAAGTAGATTTGGATGACTAAATCCAACCTCTAAGTATATTTACAGGTAAAGGTGAGGAGAGGGAACAAGCCCTAGTATCTAGAGAGTATCAGCTCTAGACATATTATGGGAACACGTGAAAATTTACTCTCACTCAGGGACTTTCAATTGTAGTCCTCAAAAATAGAAAAATAGTTGAAATAGTTAGAATTAGAAAGGTTTGAAAGTCTCATTCTCATGCAATTAAAGATGTATACTATGTCCTAGGTCTAAAAAATAACCTGCTAAGTGTGTATCAAATGGGTGACCAAAGAAATAAGGTGACATTCACTTCTGTTGAATGTCTAATTACAAACTCAAAGACTGGGAACCTGATACTAAAAGAAAAAAGATTTAAGAATATATACAAGGAAAACATTATGGAGTCTCTGGGAAACAATCTTATATCTCTTAGTGCAATTGCTAAAAATAACTTAATATGGCACAAAAGATTAGGGCATACTAGCTTATCTCATTTGAACAAACTGATTACTAAGGGTATGGTTCTTGGCCTACGTAAGACTGGGTTCAATGAAGGCACTGCATGAAATATTTGTGCAATAAAAACGCATGTCGGATCATCTTTCAAACCCAAGAAAGGAAGTACTTCTAAATCCCTTGAATTACTACACATGGGTCTATGGGACCCATCCGAGTTCAAAGTAGAGGAGGAAAAAAATATGTGTTCTTCATTGTTGATGATTATACAAGATTTATTTGGACTCTCTTTCTTGAGTATAAGAATCATATATTTGATGTATTTGTGGTTTTTTTGAAACTGGTTCACAAAAGAATCAACTCTAAAATCGTGAACATCAGGTCTAGCCATGATACTAAATTTGAGTACTCAAAATTTCTTGAATTTTGTGCTGAACATAGAATAGACCACAATTTTTCAGCCCTTAAAACCCTACCACAAAATATGGTTATAGAAAGAATGAATAGAGCCTTGGCAGACATGGCATGAACTTTGTTGATTGCTAGTGGTATTTCAGTGCGCTACTGGGCTAAAGCTATAAACACACCATGCTACCTTTTGAATAGATGCATGGTTCTTCCTCTCCTTAACAAAACTCCAATAATCACTAAAAAGCAAAAAAACAGATCCTGCATATCTAAAGGCCTTTGGGTGTAAATGCTTTGTTCACACTAATGGCAAAGAATCCCTAGGCAAGTTCGATGCCAAAAATAATGAGGGATTCTTTCGTGGTGACTTATCTCCTAGTAAAGCCTATTATTTTCTAAATAAAATAACAAATCATGTTGAAGAAAATGTTCATGTAATCTTTTATAAAACTAATCACTTGATTGAAGAAGGTATGCAGGTTGATAGGGAAGGACTTGAATTTGTTAAGGATGGTGATGACATCATGATGTATCAACATTGGCAGAACCTGGTTCCTAAAATTTTATTGCATTATCATAACACAGTGCTTCGAGTCACAAGTGTCCCCAAGCTTATCCATGGCTTGGCATGACAATAAAAGAAAATTACTGATAAAAACACTTATACAGAAGCTAAACTAAATAATGAGATAAATCTTCAAAATAAAACCAACAATGATATTTGAGTTCAAGACCACAAGCTAGACATCTAACTGTAAGTCTAAAAGCCTCAACTAAGATAAGTTGCTGGGATAGGCTCCCAACTAAATCTAATTGTCTGTAAACTAAAGTACGAAAAAGGCAAAATAAAATACTGATACTAGCCCCTGAATGATGAGAACTTACTAAATAATATTTTTGATGCGGTAGGAGATCATACTATGCGCAATTCAAATACTGAGCATCAAAACCTATATTATGAGACAATATAGCAAAAAAAGTATACAATCAGTATTTTAAATGTATTGAGTATGTGATATAGGAAATAACTAATATAGGATGAACATGATGCATGTAACATGATAAATTAATGCAAGACCAAGTTATGAACATGTGTTGTATAGTAAACTAGATAACTGAATACAAGGTCATGCCAATAGCTGAATCTAAACTGTAGACCGTAGGAGATGAACACTAGGACTGTGTTCCTCCTGGCTTCCTAACTCTATAGATTTATCATGCTCAATCTGACTATCTTAGTGCCACACATGCAAAACCTGATACGATAGGTATTACCAATCATCTTGTGAACACCTTGGTGAATTTCACTCTTCACCTTATGAGTCTCAGAGTTTCGTCTTTGAAACCCTTGTATTTGATTCTAGTTTAAATATTACCTTATGAGTGTTAAGTTAAATAGATGAGGGTTGGTAGCCTCGAATCACTGTTGTAGTCTTCTATTCCCAATCTCAGTCTGTCGTATGAAGATGATCTCAAATATAGGTGAGTACTTAACTTCTACAGTAATTAAGGAAGAAAATAATTTGAAGAAGATCACAATGCATGCATAAATAATGATTTAGAAGAACCTTATGCTTCTCTTACTTTGTTATTCCACCAGGGTTCCCACAACCCTAGATAAGGTATTTAGCCTCTCATAGTTGCCAGAAATACCATGGAATTCATACAAGAAAGCATAGAAGTAATACCACAACAATTGAAGAATAAAACCCAACGATTCAAATTAATAATCAAGCAAACACCAAGAACAAAGAAATTCCAACATTAAAAGTCAATCTTAGAATCAAATATATGTTTCTAAATATAATAAGTGCGTAAAATGACTAAAACATCAAAAGAGTACTTATAGGTTACATAAAAATCCTAGAAATCTAAACCAAAATATATAGGGAAAACAAAGTCAGTGGCCACTAACGAACCCATTGACTAGTCATAAGTGGCACCTGCACTACGTAGGTTGTCATCATAAGTGCCAGGTTTCTTAAATGTTGTTGTACGCCATATATAAAGGCACCTATGGGGTGTAAGTTCTACTTACACTCATAGGTGATATTATCATATGTATCAGGAAATCCTAACTTTTGTAGCTTCTCTGTACTTTACTTATCTGCAACTTGAACTAGTACTTACGCTACCATAGGTTGTACCTATAAGTTGTAAGTTACCCTTCACAATTGGCAGAATCAATACTTCACTTTTAGGTTCTCTGAAGTTGTAAAATCTAAGACCTACGAGGCAACTTATGATGAGGTAAGTAGCACTTACTCCACGTAGGTGACCTCATAAGTGAGTTTTCTTTTGGAGATTCAACTTTTTTTCTTCTATTGGGCTTCAAAACCTAGTTTCCTACAAAATAGACATAAAAACACATTATATCTACCAAGACGGATCTAAGTACTTGCATATTTTAAAATTTTAAGCATTGAAAGTGCCATGAAACCACTACACATGAAAGGACCATACTAATCTTATTCGAATTGTACTCCAAGCTCTCAACGACCAGGAATTATTTGCCAAATTTTCTAAATGTTAATTCTATCTTAGTGCAATAGCTTTTGGGGGGATCAATGCTTCTAGTGAGGGGATTAAGGTTGATCCACAAAAGATTGAGGTAGTGAATAAATGGCCTAGACCTATTACTCTAATCGATATTAGGAGCTTTTTAGTTCTGGTGGGATACTATAGGAGATTAATGAAAATTTTTTCATTAATAATAGCTCTACTTACCAGATTGACACAGAAGAAGGTAAACTTCTAACTGAGCAAAGATTGTGAAATTAATTTTGAGAGGTAAAAAAAAAATTGACTACTGCACCAGTTTTGACCCCTCCGAAAGGTACAAAGGAGTTATGTATTGCGATGTGTCCTGGTGGGACTTGTTGTGTGCTTATGTAGCATAGTAAAGTGGTAGCTTATGCATCCATGCAACTGAAGGTTTGTGAGAAGAATTATCCCACCTATAATCCAGAGTTATTAGCCGTGGTATTTGCACTTACAATTTGACGTCACTATCTTTATGGGGTGCATGTTGACATTTTCACCAATCATAAAAACTTGTAGTATGTGTTCACTTAGAAAGAGCTGAATCTTAGGCAAAGACGGTGACTTGAAAAGATTATGACATGAGCCAACACTATCATCTAGGTAAAGCTAATGTAGTTGTTGATGCTCTTAATAAGTTGTCTATGGGAAGTCTTTCTCATATGGAGAAGAAAAAAAAGAATCTGGTTAAGGATATTCATCTACTTGCTAATTTAGGATCCTAACTCTAAGACTCTAAGGATGGAGGATTGATCATTCAAGAGGTAGATAAAACATCCTTATGTACTAAAATTAAGAAGAGGTAAGCTATGATCCCATATTAATACAAATCAAAAAAAATATTGGACAACAAAAAGTTATGGCATTTGAAATCGGGGTGATGGTCTGTTAAGGTATCAGGGAGGTTATGTGTCTCAGATGTTGATGGATTATGAGAAAGAATATTGGTTGAAGCTCATATTTTTAGTTTTGTCATCCATCCGGTTCTACTAAGATATATCATGACTTAAAGGAGATATGTTGGTGGAATAACATACAGAGAGATGTTGGTAACTTTGTAGCTAAGTGTTTGAATTGTCAGCAAGTTAAGGTTGAGCGCTTGATACCGGGTGGTACCTCCAAGGACATAGCTTTACCCATATAGAAGTGGGAAATAAATAGTATGAATATTCTTATCAATTTTCTATGATCCTAAAACCAGTATGATTCCATTTGGGTCATTACGGATAGGATAACTAAGTCCGCCCATTTTTTGCCTATAAGGACTAATTATTTGAGAGAGGATTATGCAAAGTTATACATTCAAGAGATAGTTCAGTTGTACAGAGTCCTGCTGTCCATTATATAAGATTGAGGTATGCGGGTTTCTTATCAATTTTGGCAATGCTTTTAGAATGGTTTGGGTACCCAGGTGAACCTTAGCACTGGTTACCACCCCCAAATGGATGGGCAAGTAGAATGTACTATTTAGACTTTAAAGGATATTCTAAGGGCTTAAGTAATTGACTTTAAAAATAGTTGGTAGAAGGTGTAGGTCACCAGTTGGTTGGTATGAGGTAGGTGAATCCCAATTATTTAAAGTTGATCTTATACATGAAGCGATGAAATAAAGTAAAGGTTATTATAGAGATTTAGGACCACCTAAAGTCGTAAAAAATCCTATTTAATATGAAATATAGAGTTAGATTTAGAGGTTGATAATTGGTTATTTCGAAAAGTATCCCTATGAAAGTTTTTGAGGTTCAAAACGAAGGAAAAACTCAGCCCTCGTTACATAGGTCCTTTTCAAATTATGAGGAGAATTGGTAGTATTGCATATGAGTTAGATTACCTACAAGCTTAGACATGTCTATGCTTAACAAATGTGTTGGAGATCATTCTCTTGCCATTCCTATTAAGGATATTGGTGTGAAAGACTCCTTGTCATACGAAGAGGTGCCCATAGTAATTTTGGAATGACAAGTTTGGAAGTTGACAAGCAAAATGATAGCTTCGGTCAAAGTATTATGGAGAAATCAAAAGATAGAGAAAGCTACTTGGGAATCTAATGATGACATACATACTAGATATCGCTCACTATTCAAATCTTCAGACGAATCAATGTAAGGTACTAATCTTAACCTTAGCCTCATTCTTATTTCATAATGTATTTTCTTAAATCATGAATAACGTGTTTCAGATTATTATTTGGGGACAGATGATTCCAAATAAAGATAATGTAACAACCCGAGTATTTTGATACGTGAATAGAGCTAAGAACGACCCCACAAGATTCATAGATCAATAAAAAACCATTTTAGGTTAGGTTTGAATGGGTTGGGGGTAATATTAGATAAGGAAATGACCTATGCGACGCGAGGGAGACCCTGTGCAATATCCCCGCACCATAAGGGCCACCGCGAGAGGCCACTTCTTTTCCCATACAGAGGGCCCATGTTGCTATGGGTCTAGAACACAATGAGGGTGCATCGTGTGGCCTCCTCCTCGCGATGAGGGTCGCGCCGCTAGGCTTTTCTCTCACGATGGAGTCGCGCCATACTCTCACTCTTCATTCATCGATGAAATGTCATGTTAATGTTATTTTGAGGGTATTAGGGTTTTTTACACCTTTAAGTTCACTCAATACAATATTAAAACCCTAAAAATGACCCTATCACTCAAAAGTCACTTTGGAATCATCCTGACAACAATAGAGGAGAAAACCACCTAGGGTTCAAAGTTCCTAAGTCCAAAGGATCAAACTACGTCAAATTTTCTCAACTAAAAGGTATGTAGAACGATATTAATACTCATGGGCTTAATTATGGTGTTTCTATAAGCTTTAAATTGTATTTAAGTGCATATTTTATGGATTCAAAGCATGAACTATGAATCCCCTTTCCATGATGAAACTATTTATTAACTAACATTATGGATTATTCTAAAAGAATTACTAAAAGCTTGAGTTCCAAATGATTCTTTATCAAATTATGCATTGTAATTTTTACGTATTTCAAAGGGGGTGTTCTTTTATTTCAATGCTCTTATTTTCTTATGAAAATTGTATGTGATTGTGAAAGGAATGACCAACTAAGAGTTAAATCTTTAAAGGAAAATGTTGTGTTTAAACTTGTATGTCCATTTCAAGTATAAGAACTCTAATTTGACATTGAATAATATTGGTGGTCAATAATACATTTTTGAATAAAGGTCTATGGAGATGATATGATATTGTATTATTGAATAAAGATCTATGGAGATGATATGATATGATCTATACGACTTGCAAGTCTAGGTATGACGGTACCCTTTAGAGAATGCCCTTAAAAATAATGAGATAACTTTTAATAAGAATGAAGAATGATTTTAAGAGGTTAAAAATGGGCTTAAAGAGGATTAGATGGTTAATTGAGAAGGCATGAGTTGAAAGAACCATTGCTTGAAACCGTATTTTGCTGATGAGGGAGTTATGCTGTCCCGAAATAGGGATAATCATGGTATACCTACCGTGTGATCTCATATACTAGTATGAAGAAACCTCAATTCTTGAGTCAAACTCATATTGGGGGCTTGGTTGTCGAGTTAATGTCGGACCCGTATAGCCCGTAGGTAATATGAATGTCGGGATGCCATCTGACTCAGAAGTAAAGAAAAGAGTTGAGTCTATGCCTTTTAAGAGATTGTTTGAAGCTTTTAATTATTGACTTCTTTTTGTTAAACTATTTTCATAATGCTTGTTGACACCCAATTTTGACTCTCCTTTTCATAAAATATTTCTTGATGCTTAAGATTCTTGAATATTTTTTCAATATATTTTCCTTATTTTTTACATTAATACTTTGAAAAATAATATTTTTCTTATCATTGCATCTTATAAATTCGCTTGAAAATAATAAATAAATATACTTTAAATTATCCTTCACTATTTTTTTTCTAAAATGAATAATATATATATATATATATATATATATATATATATATATATATATATATATATATATATATATATATATATATATATATAGTACAAGGGCCCATCGAACCATTTTGTGTATCTCCTATGTACATAAAATTTGTCTCTGACCTTTGCTTGGATCTCCTGATTGAGAGATTTACATATAATTATATTGTTTTTAAGACATTAAATGCCCATTTAGCTAAATACTGCTTAATTGGCTCACCAGATTTGATGCTTGTTCACTCCACTTTTTTTTTAAAAATATTTTTTAGATTAGCTTCTAATCCTTTTCTTTCTTATTTCACATGTGAACTCGGGAGCGCATTTAGAGTCTTATGGCTTGACTCCATCTCTGTCCAAATCAGAGAAGCAACAATAGATGCATCACGTATTTTCGTCTAGCAGCCTAGTGCCTCTTTCCCTTCCTAAACTTTTGTTTTACTTTGAATATTTACACATGTATATCTTTAAAATTATTGCATATTTTCTTTTGGAACTTACGTCTGTTTGGAAATTGTTTAACTCTTTTTAAAGGAATAACAAATTTTTCATTCTGTTTTTTGCCTCTTAGATGTTAAATTTAGCATTATCGCTAGGTTTTGGTGTTAGAAGGCTAAAATTTGATAGGTAAACCTATCTTTTAGAATAAATGGCTCTATCTTTAGAATTAAAGTTAGTTTCTCATTAGTTACTAATGTCGAACACTACAAGGAAAATATTTATTATCTGAGAATTTTTATAGGGATAATGTGGTAAAATTCTCAAGTAATTTGATTACCTGCGGATTTTCTTACCAATTAGAATCCAAAGGAAATTCCTTCGTAGGCAATTATTAACTGCGGACTTATAAAATTCCTAGGTAAAATTTAGTTGCGAAAATAAATCTGCAAGTAATTATTACCTGCGAATTTATAAAATTCCTAGGTAATTTAGTTGTGGAAATAAATTTGCAGGTACGTTATTTGTGATTAATTATCAAAATTTTGCATGAATTATTGGTAAAATTTTATAAAAAGGGATTTTACCTGCGGATTTTCACAAAAAAAATCATAAATTATTCCCCAGGAAGATTTTCAAGTAAATTTGAAGGAAATTATTTCTAATTAACAAAAGAAAATTTCTTGCGGATATTTATGAAACTATTTCGCAAGAAAATTCGTATGAAATGCCTCAAGTAAATTCGCAAGAACAAATTTTCTCAAAAAAAAAAAAATTTAGAGCTGAAAATTCCTAATTAACAAAAGAAAATTTCTTGCGGATATTTATGAAACTATTTCGCGAGAAAATTCGTATGAAATGCCCCAAGTAAATCTGCAAGAACAAATTTTCTCTAAAAAAATTCATAAGTATTTAGCATGTACATCCGCATGGAAATTCCCAAGTAATAATTCACACGTAAATTACTAAAAACATTTCATAATTAGTCAAAAATCAATTCAAAACCTTCAATAATTCTTAAAAAAACATCATTCAATACAAGTGTAATGTAAACCATTACAGCTAACAAAAAGACAATTCATAACATCCACATCAATAATGTTTGATTCTTAAATGGTCTAAAACAAAATATTTCAAACTTGAATCATCAATAAAACTATCAACCATCAGGGTCAGAATCACTTTCATTCTCATAAGCTTGGTTGTCTTCTTGAGATGAGTGTTCATCATTTGAAGATGATTTTTTGTATACATGCTTCATCAACAAGTTCAATTCCTTTCTCATCCTCCTTCCACAATTGATGAACTTTGAGTCGTTAATATTTCTCATTTCTTTCTTTCAAACTCATTCTGCATAAGAATATGTTAATTCAAGCCATAAAAAGTGCTAAAAATATATTATTAGTACATATTTCAAGTGACTATACTTAACCATTTTTAAGTCACAAGTTTGCAATTTCAAGTAACTATACTTAATCATTTTCAAATCACTACACTTGATAATTTTCAAATAACCTGTTCATATTTTAAGTCACTAGTACACATTTCAAGTCTCTACACTCAAACCATTTGCAAATAGCTAATTGAAATTTCAAGTCATGATACTTAACCATTTTCAAGTCACTCCAATTGATCATTTTCAAGTAACTAATTCGCATTTCAAGTTACTACACTTAACTATTTTCAAGTCACTAGTACACATTTCAAGTTAGTACACTTAATCATTTTCAAATAATTAATTCACATTTCAAGTCACTATACTTGGCCATTTTCAAATAAGTACTTCACATTTCAAATAATTATACTTAACCATTTTCAAGTAACTACTTCACATTTCAAATAACTATACTTAATCATTTTCAAGTCACTACACTTAATCATTCATTTCAAGTCACTATACTTAACCACTTTTAAGTAAATACACTTAACATTTTCAAGTCACTAGTACACATTTCAAGTCACTACACTTAATTGTAGTTACTTAAAAATGGTTAACTATTTGCAAGTCACTAATACACATTTCAAGTCACTACTCTTAATAATTTTAAAGTCACTAGTATACATTTCAAGATACTACATATTTAATTATTTTCAAGTCACAAGTTCACATTTCAAGTAACTACACTTAACCATTTTCTAGTCACAAGTACACATTTCAAGTCACTACGCTTAACCATTTTAAAGTCACAAGTATACATTTCAACTAACTACATTTAATAATTTTCAAGTCACAAGTTCACAAGAGGAAGAGGAAAAAGAAGCCGAAGAGGAAGAGGAAGAGGAAGAAGACGAAGAGGAAGAATAAGAAGACGAGGAAGAGGAAGAAGAAGAGAAAGAAGAAGAAGAAGAAGAAAAAGAAGAGGAAAAAAAAGATAAAGAAGAGGAAAAAGAAGAGGAAGAAGAAGAGGAAGAAGAATAGGAGGAGAAAGAAGAAGAAGAGGAGGAAGAAGAAGAATAAGAGGAAGAGGAAGAGGAAGAGGAAGAGGAAGAAGAAGAAGAAGAGCAAGAGAAAGAAGGAGAAGAAGAAGAAGAAGAAGAAGAAGAAGAAGAGGAAGAGTAAAAAGAGGAGGCTTAGGAAGAAACGAAAAAGGAAGAAGAGGAAGAGTAAGAAGAGGAAGCTTAGGAAGAAACGAAAGAGGAAGAAGAGGAGGAAGAAGAAGAAGAAGAAGAAGACGAAGAAGAGGAAGAGGAAGAGGAGGAAGAAGAAGAAGAGGAGGAAGAAGAAGAGGAGGATGAAGAAGAAGAAGAGAAGGAAGAAGAAAAAGAAGAAGAGAAAGAAGAAGAAGAAGAAGAAGAAGAAGAAGAAGAAGAAGAAGAGGAAGAGGAAGAAGAAGAGAAAGAAGAAAAGCAAAAGGAAGAAGAAGAAGAACAGGAAAAAAAAAAGAAGAGGAGGAAGAGGAAGAAGAAGAACAA